>CM077164.1:63944627-64444627 GCA_039583875.1 Platanthera guangdongensis
TACTTGGGTGTCCCCCCCACTACTTGGAATCAATTCTTGAGTCGCTCCGCGATGCTTGCTCACGCATAAACGGATTCTGTTCAATTCTTCGCCCTCGGGAAGCATGAGACTTCTATGCTGAAAGCTCTTGATGGAATTCCCAAGAGAATTTATCTCGCTCATTGACCAAAAGGCGAACTCTGGCTGCTGACCATGTTTCTAAAGCTTGTTTGCCAGCGATTTTGTGTGGTGAAAAGGGTATGCCCCCTTACCACATCGCCTTTAGCTTGTGCATCACTTGATGGAGGTGTCATTTCTATGTAATTTTTTATCTGCGCTATATATAATATATATATATATCTATATATATTATATTATAATATATATATATATATATATATATATATATATCTATATATTATAATATATTATATATATTAGGTCACGGCCAAATTCAAGGAACTCTCATGTACTCATGCTCAGAGCCAATCTGGCTCCCTTGCACTAAACCGTACCTTGAAATTCCTCTACACCCATGCCCGGAGCCAACCATGGTGCGCCCAGGCTGCCCCATCCAGCAACCTGGATGGCGGGCCCCCACACCAATAAAATGATGGTTGCATTTTCTTTCATTTTTTGTGTGAAATGAAATTGTTAAAAGTGGGCAGACTTTGAGGAGGTTTATGGAGTTTGAAATCAATCTTGATTTCTAATTACACTCAACTCAATCATCTCATAACAAGTTTCAGCATTTTTGAAAACACATTTTTGATTTACAAGTCGGCAAATGGTTGTGCAGCGCTCGCACATATTAGCTATTAGATGGAAAAAAATTCTATTTTGCTGCTATGATTGACATTTTCTGGTGAAGTTTTTTTGCAAATTTGTGATCAATTTTGTTCGTTATTTTCCGGACGTTTATGTCTCGGTTCATTCATTTTGAGGGTAATTCTCACTTCATATTTGAGCTAATGAACTATTTTGTTGCTAATAAGTGACAACATTGTAAATGACTCAGTATTGCATAAACTTAAGAGCTCAATTACATTGTTACTCATTATTCAATGCAAGGATTTGTCTACTATGCATGTTGGATAAATTATAAAATGGGTATGATTGAATGTTATATAATAGATGTGGTTTGCATAAATATCATATGCAATATAATGTCTCATTTACTATAAAAATGTTATTCAATTACATAAGCCTCTACAAATTTAGACATATTTTGCTATATTAATATATTATCTAAGAATAATGTGCTCTTATAAATAAGCAGTATTGTATTATTACATTTATAGAAAGTAGCTAACACATTGTATTACTACATTATAGAAAGTAGCTAACATATTGAGCATCTGAAAGTGTAATGTATGACCAGTTCTGAGTGACTTAAAATTAAGAGATGGATCCTAAAAATATTGCCTATTTCTAGCCCTCAATTGCCTCCCATTTTCTCAGCCTACGTATACCCGACATTGTCTCCTCTGACCTTTTTTTTGCTGCTTGACCATTTTCTTTCTCACTTGGGCTTCATTTGTTTGAGACGTTTCGCTACTACGTTTTGGGCAAACGCCGTTGGAAAGAAGGTAAACAAATGAATCTCCGGTGCCGTTTGCTTCGTTTCCACCCGCCCGCTTGAGAAATGTCTCAAAAAACTCCGTTTGGAGCAGCCACCTCCCCTCTCGATTCGAACACTTCCTTTCCACCCGCCGGATCGAACCGCCACCGCTAAACCAAAATGAAGCTTGATCATTTCACTTATTAGCTACTAAAGAGACAATTCACCCAATCGTATTCTTAGTTTTATCTCCTGTAAACATGAGTTTCATCTTTTGTCTGAAATAAAAACACCATAGACGATACTTCCCTTTAATATAGTAATTATAGATAAAATTTTAACGTTGATCCTTCTTAGCCGTACTTATCAATACTAATTGTTGTCTTTAGTGATATGGTGCTTTGACATATGATTTTGTTACTATTTTTTTAGTAGGTAAGAAGTGTTGATGTGAAAGAAGCTTTACGTCTTCAGAGGGAAAAACAATTTTGTGATTCTAGATGTACGACCAGAGGCAGAGTTTAAAGAGGTTTTTTCTCAATTCCTAGAGTAGTTTGTTTTATATGCTCGAAAAAATTGTTATTGTGTTATGATGATTCTCTTTCTTTTGGAAGTTTGTGTAAAGGTAAAATTTAGCATTTTTAAAGTAAAGATTGGTTAATGTCTTTGCTTTCCTGTTTGTGTTTTTGTTGAATATATTCTTAACATGATGGAGCAGGTTTCCTGAGAAATTAGCCGTGATGATATTTGATCATCAAAAATTAGATTTTCTTTCAATTTGTGAATTTATTTGTAGCAGTCTTCTCTACTTGCAGAACCATTTTTTTGATATATGGAGCAACAACAACTTATCTGGGGGAACTTGGATTTATGATGAGCTACCACAGTAATGGATGGATTTATGAGGTTTTATATTCTAAGGAGAATTCTAGACGATTAATAAGTCTTGTGTATAAAAAGGACAGCCCGGTGCACAAAGCATCCTCGTGTAGTGAGGGGTCTGGGGAAGGGTGCCACCACAAGGGTGAAATATAGACAAACCTGACCCTGCATTTTTGAGAAAGCTGTTAATAAGTCATGTGCGTCCCAAAAGAAAATCAAAACATATCTAAAATAGAATATTAGCGATGCAATATGACTATTACAAACAGATACAAAAACAAGTATTAATAAAGTTTCTTTAATCAACCACCATCCTTTCTTTCGGAGTGATTCGATTCATATTCATCTTTATTAGGCCCGTTATGTGTGAAATATTATCCCCATAACTCTATCGCAGATGAAGATCAAATTTCTTCTTCTCTTCCTTTTCCTTTTCCAAAAACTTTCATATTTTTGACATTCCAGTCTTTTTTAATACCGAAGGTTGTCGAGAACTTTTTATGCCTTGGATCTGCATGGAACTTCTATATAGAAAGCTATTTACTCTCATTCTAATTGAGTGGAATAGGAACTTCCTCATTATCTTATAACCACAATATAGAAGACATGTTACTGTCAACTCTTCTTAACATCTTTAGCCACGGTTGTTATGTGCCTTTTTTTTCGGATCTCGTTGGTGGTGGTGGTAGAGGCGGAGATATAGGGGAGCCTTGCTCACCGCCGAAGGAGGAAGAAGAAGAAGGAAGAAGGGAGCTTGCTCACCTTAACCCTAGTATGGAGATGAAGAGGAGAAGAAGAACTAGAGAGAGGGGACTTGAAAGAGAAGAACTTAGAGAGAGAGAGAAACTTAATTTAATTTATTAATTCCTCGTATATGACCCATGGGTCCCTATATATAGGACTCATGATGCCATGGACTTAAATACTCAATATAAGAGATGCATAAAACACTAAAATTTAAGAGACGATAATAACTCGTAACTACGACTCAACTCGATACAACTCGACTCATACAATTCGGTTTGATACCTAAAAACTCATAATAATATAACTCATTAATAGATAGTTGACGACGTGTGATCCAAAAGTCCTTCAATCGAGTTTTTCCTCAAGCTTGAATGAGGTTTGCACGATGTGGCCATCTGGTTCTTTTTTTCCCGCCATAACAACTCCCAGTAGCGCGTCGCTATAGAGGAGGCCCGCATCGAGCGACAAATTGTCAACATGATCCCCAATGGTATATAAGACTGCAACGAGCGGGCGTGGTAGCGACAGTTCCTGAGAGAAACTACCAAACATATCTGGAGTTGACGTGAGTGTGCCTGGTGGACAGTCAAAGGAGACGAAAGATCGGGTTGTATGTGTGTTGCGGCGATGAGCAACGACAACGTCGATTGAGGACAGACGTAAGAAGGAATGGATCTAGAGGGGCCGACAGAGCAGGTGGACAAAGCATAAGCTGCGGAATGGCGACCGCGGGGACTGACGATGGTGACACAAAATGTGGAGCACCACCACTGGGTTGGGGTCGGTTTGGGATGTGGGAGGGCTAAAGGGAAGGTTGGGGTATTGCTGAGCTTGCGTAGCAATGTGGGAGGGGAGGTTTCAAGTGGGGGATTAGGGTTATTCAGTGGTTGTGGGCTTTGGGAGGGAACGAGTTCAGGATCTGGGAAGGGGAGGAGTTTCATGGGCTGGCTGGAGTGTGAGAAGAATGTAGAAGGGGCGGCTTTCGGTTGCAGGAGACGGGGAGATTTTTGTCGGAGGGAGGGCTGCGGAATTTTGGGGAAGATGGAGTTAGGGTGGTAGTTAGGGCAGTGGAGGGGAAAGGGAAGGAGGAGGAATTACGAGATCTGGATAGGGTTCTGGAAGGGGGTGGGACCGTCTGCCTTGGCGTCGCACCAAGGGGTCCTCGTTGGCATCACACCGCAAGTAGAGAGGATTGATTGTTCCACGTTTTCGAAACTAAATAATTGATGCCCCCACCCACCGTAACCTAGATGTATAAATACTCAAACTGAAAATATGGCATCCTAATCGGATGATGGCTCACAACGTCAAATTCAATCGAATGCTAAATATGACTCAAAAAAATATAAAATAATACATCAAATTGACTCGAAACAACCGTCCGGGCGAAATTGCAGACTCAGATTATCCTAACGGGTAATAGTTCACAGTCCTCCGCGGAATAGACTCGTGTCAGTAACTGATCTCCGTCGCTGCGACCTGAAGGTAAAGTGATTCCTGGTCCAACTTGGACTACACAACATTTTATCATTGGCTTCCTGAAGTTTGCTTGACTGAAGTTAGTATTTTTTGGGCTCCTATGATTCTTTTTTCTTGAGATTTGTGGCCAGATCACATTTTGTGCTGATTCAAAACAATGGAGTTAATTTACTGTTTTATCTGTATTATATAAAAAACGAAGCAATTCAGAGTCCATGGTATAAAATTAGCAGACCCTGGTCAAATCTCACCCAATTGTGACAAAAATACCAAGAAGAGAGTGGAAGATTGTTACCACTAGGGAAAAGAGGGGAAGGCTGGCGGTAGGAGGGCCGGTTAGAGGAAGAGAGGAGAAGCAAGAGAGAATAGAGGAGAGGGAGCACCCCCTTTCTTTGCTAGATGATCCAAAGATAAAGTTTAGGTTACAATAGGCCTCTTATATAATGAGGCACAATAAAACCAAATACCCAAAATGCCCTTAGATTAAAACTAAAGTTGCTTCCCATCCATTCCATCCGCTGGGTCCCCTTCTCTCGCTCTTCCGCCCGCAGTATCGCGGTGAGTAACGTCGGGCGATACCGCGGTATTATCCCCGTCCTCCTTCTGCGTGTGTGATCGTCGTGCGTACACCATCCAAGGCGGTTCGCCGTCATGCAGTTCGGTAACAATGCCGCCGTCTGGAAAATTGGCCTTGTCCTCATGGCAGTAATCCGGAAATTGGCGACGAAAATCATCGCGGAAAAGCCATGTGCTCGCCGACGGCGGCCGATGTCGCCACGCCACCCGGACTTCCTCGAGAAACCGATGCTGGGGTGGGGCGATCGACTATCCAGGATAGCCGCAGGGTAAAAGGTGTCGAACCCGAGAAATCAAGATCGGCGGGGATATGGACCAAGGTGGGGTGGTCGCCGATGACGCGACGAAGCTGAGACACGTGGAATACGGGTGAATCCGGCAGCCGTCCGGCAAGAGAAGGCGGTAGGCCACGACCCCAATTAGGTCGAGCACCTCAAACGGGCCCGAAGAAACGTGGCGCCAGCTTTGGGCATGTGCGGAGGGCGACTGTCAGCTGGCGGTAGAGATGAATCTTAATGAACACCTTCTCCTCGGGAGCGAATTGCAAGTTCCAGCGTTTCCGGTTGGCAAACGAAGTGATTTTGGCCTGGGCTCGGCGGAGATGCTGCTTCAGGCTGTCCAAAATGGTGTCAAGATCCTGAAGGTGAGCCGCTAGGCTGGCCACGGGGCACTTGCCCGAGAGGTGCCGCGCGATAGATGGAGGTGGCCGGCCGTATACTGCTTCGAAGGGGGGAGGTGTTGACGACGTAATGATAAGCCGTGTTGTACGAGTATTCCGCCCATGGGAGCCATTTTGCCCAGGTACCCGGCCGCTCGCTGATGAAGCATTGAAGGTAGGTCTCCAAACACAGATTGAAGACTTCGGACTGCCCGTTTGTCTGGGAATGGTAGGCGGTGCTCATTCGGAGACGAGTGCCCTGCAAGCGGAAAAGGGCGGTCCAAAAGCTGTTCAAAAATAGAGGGTCTCGATCGCTGACAATAGACAGCGGAAGCCATGAAGACGCATGATATCAGTGATGAAACTGTCTGCCACTGTGGCGGTCGTGTAGGGATGACAGAGGGGAATAAAGTGGTCATACTTCGAGAGGCGGTCCACGAGCACCAAGATGCAGTCGAACCCAGCGGAGTATGGTAGCTGGGTGATGAATTCCATGGCGATGTCCTCCAAAATCCGTTCGGGTACCTCTAGGGGCTGTAGAAGGCCCCCCCCCGGAAACAGCGACTCATACTTGGCCTTCTGACATGGAAGGCATGCGGCGACATAGGCCTTGGCTGGCGAAACATCTGTGGCCAAAACAAAGAGTGGCGAGTCGGCGATAGGTGTGGAACACGCCGGCATGGCCGCCAGACGGGGATGCGTGGAATTCCTCCAAGAGTCGCGGAATACACGTGGAACTGGCGGACAGCATGAGGCGGCTGTGGTAGAACAACCGGCCGCCGATGAGCGAATAGGGCGGGTGTGCGGACGGGTCGGCGATGAGAGCCTTATGAATAGGGCCGAGCTCGGGATCCTGTTCGACCCCCTCCTGGATATCAACGCCTTCCTCCCAAACTGGTCGAGTAAGGGCCGCTAATTCTAGTGCGTGCAGCTGGCGGGAGAGGGCATCGACCGCCCCGCCGATTGGTCTTGCCGGAGCGGAACTCGATCGAGAAATCGTAACCCAATAGTTTGGCGGCCCACAGTTGTTGCGCCGGTGCGACAATTTTCTGCTGGAGGAGGTAGCGAAGGCTATGATGATCCGTACGGACCACAAACGGCCGGCTGAGGAGATACGGGCGCCAATGTTGGACCGCGAGGACGAGGGCCATGAGTTCATTTTCGTATGCCGAGCGGCTCCGGATGGAAGATGAAAAAGCGCGGCTGTAATAGGCAATGAGGTGGCCGGATTGCATGAGGACCGAGCCGACCCCGGTGCCCGAGGCGTCGCACTCCACGACGAACGGTTGGTGGAAGTCGGGCATGGCCAACACCGGCCCGTGCACGAGGGCTAACTGCAGGGCCGTGAACGCGGTCAGGGCGGCGGCGGACCACACAAAGGGGCCTTGTTCCGTAGCCCTGAATAAACCACTGGTAATAGCCGATAAGGCCCACGAAGGCGCGAACCTCGCGGACAGAAGTAGGCGTCGGCCAGTGGAGAACCGCCGTGATCTTTTCTTCGTCCATGGCCACCCATTGGCCGCAATAGTATGCCTTAAGTAGCTAACCTTTGGAGAGCCGAGGATACATTTCTTTCGGTTTAGAACGAGGTGGTGGTGGCGAAGAATGAGGAGGGTGGCCCGGACGTGCTGGAGGTGCTCCTGCCAAGTGGAACTGTACACCAATATATCATCAAAAAAAACAAGAACATGCTTACGGAGTACCCGCCGAAAGATGTCGTTCATGGTAGCCTGAAAGTTGGCTTGTGCGTTGGTCAACCCAAACAACATCACTAAGAAATCGAAGTGGCCGTCATGAGTCCGAAAAGCCGTCTTGGGCACGTCGGCCGGCCGACTCGAATTTGATGATACCCGGCCCGACGGTCCAGCTTAGTGAAGAAGGTGGCGCCGTGGAGTTTGTCAAGAAGCTCTTGAATGATGGGGATCAGGTATTTGTTGGAGACAGTCGCCTTGTTGAGCCCACGATAGTTCACGCAGAAGCGCCAACTACCGTCCTTCTTGCGCACGAGGAGGACTGGGTTGGAAAAAGGGCTCGCACTGGGCCGAATAATTCCCCCCAAGAGCATCTCTCGCATGAGGCGTTCGATCTCATCCTTCTGAACGTGCCCGTAACGGTATGGCCGCACGGACACCGCGGAAGTGCCGGGCTGGAGGACGATGGTGTGGTCAGTGGGTCAGACCGGGGGTAGGCCGGTCGGGGCCTCGAAGAGCGCGGCGAACTCATGTAGGAGGAGGCGGAGGTCCTCAGGTGGTGGGGCGGGGTCGGCCTCGGCACCCTGAAGAGGCCAAAGCCAAGCGGAGATGTCGACCTTGGAGGTGCGCTGAAGGGCTCAGAACAAAACCGGAGTCCGGAGGAGGGTCGAGTCACCCGTGAGGCAGTGGGAAATGGGCCCCTGTTTGAAGTGCATAGTCATCGTGGCCCAGTTGACCCGGATGTCGCCCAACGTTTGGAGCCAAGCCACCCCTAAAATTGCATCAAGGCCACCCAAACCGAAGATGTAGAAGTCGGTCGTCACGGCGCAAGCACCAGGAGCTATCGTCACTGCCCGACAGAGGCCCTGCTTCTTTCAGTGACAACCGTCGCCTAGGCACACCGTGAAGGCCGGGGAAGGCCGGAAGGTGAGAGCCAACTCGCGCGCGAGATGTTCCGAGATGAAGTTGTGACTAGCGCCGCTGTCAATCATGAGAACGATGCCGCGGTCCTGGAGGCGGCCGCGGAGCTTCACCGTGCGCGGGCCTGTGACGCCGCCACCGAGAAATAAGGGAGCTCCAAACAGTGGAGACCATCCCCGTCCGAAAGGGGTGGATCGGCGGCCAGAAGTGTGGCAAGGTCATCGGCCTCCGGCGGCGCCTCATCGAGATGGTCATCGCCGAACAGGACGTGAAATTCTTTGACCGAGCAGACATGGTTCGACGAGTACGGTAGGTGACAACGGAAGCACAGGCCTCGTCGGCGGAGGTCAATGTATTCGGCATCAGAAAAACGGTGTGGCGGGCCACGGCCCGGGCGAGGGCCCCCTGGGTGCGGCGCGCGAAGGGCCCCCTCCTCCCGCGGTGGGGTCGGTCGAGGGGTAGTATAGTGGGTCGGAGGAACATGGGGGGCCGGTGGAAGGGGTCGGATGCCCAAATCCTCCTCCACGGCGCAGGCGAGGTCAATGGCGGCCGAGACGGTGTGGGGTTGATGCGTGCGGAGGCGAGAGCGAATGGATGGGCGCAGGCCCTGTAGAAATAAACCCAAGTAGTGATCCGGAGGCAGCCCGGGGACGTGGGAGACCAATGCCACGAACTCATCAATATAGCTATCGAGGTCGGCCGATTGGCGGACACTGCAGAGGCGCTCAATGACAGAGCCGGAGTACCTCGCGTTGTAGCGTTGAATCATTTTGTGCTTCAGCTCGGGCCACGAAATCTGGGGTTGAACCTGGCAGAGCCACCGCGTCGAATGCAAGGCAGAGTCGGAAGGCCGACAATATCAGTGCTCACCTTGTCTCCATCGGCGGTGAGATGGAGATAGAAGAATTGTTCTGCTCGAGCTATCCACCTCATTGGATCGACGCCCGTAAAGGCGGGCAACTCCAACGCGAGGGGGGGGGGGGGTCGGCCAACCTGGTGTAGCGGGGCTGCCGCGGCGACTTGGCCGCGAACAGCGGCGGAACGGGGGGGGGGGGGGGGGGGGGGGGGTGGGGGTGGGGGTGGCGAGGAGGGAGGTGGACGAAGTGGCGGCGAGCGTCGGGGGCGCGGGTACGAGTAGGTCGAGGCGGGCGAGAACGGCGGCGGTGGTGTTCGCGGTGGTGAGGACAGCAGCCTGGAGGGCGGACACGGAGGCCCCCAGTTCGGAGAGGTCGGCATCATGGGCATCGGCCCAGACGCGGAGGTCGTCCGGGATGTCGGAGGGGCGGCGGCGGTGTTCCGGGTTGTGACGGTCATGATGTAGAGATCCTGCGGCGCGGTGGTGGGCGGAGCGGCAGGTCGGACCAAATGTTACCGCTAGGGAAAAGAGTGGAAGGCCGGCGATAGGAGGAGGGCCGGTTAGAGGAACAGAGGAGAAGCAAGAGAGAATAGAGGAGAGGGAGCAGCCCCCTTTGCTAGATGATGCAAAGATAAAGTTTAGGGTTACAATAGCCTCTTATATAATGAGGCACAATAAAACCAAATACCCAAAATTCCCTTAGATTAAAACTAAAGTTGCTCCCCATCCATTCCATCCGCCGGTCCCCTGTTGTCGCGCTTCCGCCCGCGGTATCGCGGTGAGTAACGTCGGGCGATACCGCGGTATTATCCTCGCCCTACTTCTATGTGCGTGATCGTCGTGCGTCCACCCTCCAAGGCGGTTCGCCGTCATGCAGTTCCTAACAAAAATTCTGTTTTTTTAGACGCTGTGCTGGAGACAATGTGCAGGGAGTTGATGCTGGCAGCGATGGCGCCGGTGTCAGCAACTCCGGCAGACCAAGCAAGTTGTCGGAGTTTGTCGGAGAGATGGCGGCGGACTGACATGGCAGGCATGAAGGTTAATCCAAGGAGAACACCGCATATTTAAATAATGTTTTGCCTATATATTCAGAGGAATCAAAACTCGTGTATTCATGGAGATTCCAAAAGCCTCCGCGTTTACATATGTTCAGTAAGACTTCTGAAGAGCAATTATTTCCCATCAACCTTGTTGTCTCACAATGATTTGAACTTTCAAACTTTACCTGAAAGGAAAGCAAATTTCTTGAAAAGCCAATCATTTATCACTCACTTTCAAAATCTCCTTACTTTGGTCAACATTCAAATTTATAGACTAATTAAGGAGTGGACGCCATGGGATATTGCTCGTTGTGCAGCATTCTTGTTCTTCGGTATAATCTCCGGCACTGAAGAAAATCCGGAGTTCATACAAAGTGAGCAAAACATTTTCCAAGATGACCCACAAGTCTGCTTTCTTCAGTCCTTATTAAAACTATCACTGATTGTGGTTTACAGTTGTGGAGTCGAAGCTAGACAAAGATGCTAAAATAATAGTCGCATGCTCATCGGGCGGAACAATGAGGCCGTCACAAAATCTTCCACAAGGACAGCAGTCAAGGTAATGCAATTACTGATCGGTCGTCTATAGGAATGTTATGCATTTAATTTTGAGTCGATCTGATACTGGCACAAGATGGGATTGAGCTAATCTTTCGGGTGGATCAGAATTTTCTTGAGCTTGATAAGGTTTAAATTTTGAGTTGGATGGGCTTATTTTCAAGAGACTCCATCCAACTTTGATTGTATTCTACCCAAGGAATTGTATTTGCCTCTTTTTCATCTTGACCGTTTGTTTAAATGTGACTGTTGTTTAGTAAGTATTAGAAAAGCCCATGTAAAAGGCCCATTTGATGGCCCATTTTTCCTCCTCCTTCTTTAGTCCCACATCATGTATAGGATTTATTTTTCTCTCTTCTCTCCTATATATTTGTATTCTCTCCTTGTAATTAGATACTTGAATAATACATACAAGCTTTGGGCACTTTCTACATGGTATCAGAGCCAGGTTCCTTCTAACTGCGACCTGCCTTTTTTTTTCTGTCCGCCCAGTCTCCTGCGGACTGCCTTCCTGCATCCGCCTCTCTGCGGACTGCCCTTCTGCATCCGGCTCTCTGCGGGCTGCCCTTCTGCATCCGCCTCTCTGCGGACTGCCCCTCTGCATCTGTCCACTCGGCTACCCTGCGGACTGCCTTCCTGTCCGCTCCGGTCTCGTGCGGACTGCCCTTCTGCTTCCGCCTCTCTTCTCTCCCTCCGTGGTTCCACCCTCCTCAGGCTTCTTATAGCCATCTTCTGCTCTGACTCGTGGGGCCCACCTCTCTCTATCCGCTCCGGACGATCCTTCCTGTCCGCTGCACTCTCTGTTTGTTTCCGCTCGAGCCACTTTGCTCGCGTACTGCTCCCTCTAGCCCGCTCTATTTCTGTCCGCTCGAGCCTCTGTGCTCGCGGACTCTCTATCCGCAGTCTCTTGCGGACTGCTCCTGTCCGCTGCGGGCTCTCCTTGTGTCCACTGTGCGCTCTTCTCTTGCTGCGTGACTTCTTTCTTGCGGTCTGCTCCACATTGCTGCGACCTCTGCCGCGGACTGCCCCCAGTTCGCCGCGACCTCCTCCAAGCTCTGCTCCAAACCGCTGCGACCTCTGTCGCGGACTGCTCCAGCTCTGCTCTCAACAGCTGCGATCTGCTCCACTGATCTGCGACCTCTTCCAACTCGCCGCGACCTCCTTTCGCGGACTGCTCCTGTTCGCCGCGGCCTCACTCAGTTCGCCACGACCTTCAGTCCGCCGCGACCTCCTTTCTCCCACTGCTTGCCGCGCGGTTTGTTTCTCTCTGAGCCCTGTTGTCTGCTCCTCCTCAGTCGTCATGTCCTCCAACGACTCCACTACCGCTCAACCCCCGGCCGACCACGTGGCTCCTCTCGAACTCCGCGATGAGCTTCGGATTACTACTATTTCCCTCTCTGGCAAGTCCAACTTCATTCCCTGGGTCCACTCCGTCCGCCGGGTCTTACAAGCCAAGGGTCTTGCCCGTCACCTTACCCAGGGCTCACCAACTCCTCCTACTGATGATTGGCTCCGCAATGACGGTCGCGTCCAGACCTGGATCCTGAACTCGGTGGAGGGTGAGCCGTACCAGATGATCATGTATCATGAGACCGCCAAAGCCATGTGGGATGAACTTCATTCGTTGTACTCCGGGAAGGACAGCCTTCAGCACCTTTTTGACATCATCACTGATATTCAAGCCTTGGATGTTGGCAAAGCTCTGGACATGACCTCCTTCATGGCCCGTGCTAAAACTCTCACGGAAGCCTGGATTCAGCACCAGCCCGCGACTACTGATCTCGTTGCCCAACGCGGCCAGAAGGAGGCTGTTTGTATTGCTATGATTATGGCTCGCGTCCCGCCACACCTGCACAGTATTCGGGCCCAGGTTCTGGCTTCACCCACTACCCCTTCCTTCTCTGATGTCTGCTCGATGTTACTTCGCGTACCACCTCCACCGGAGGCTCCTGCACCACCCTCGCCGGCCCTTCTTCAGCAGGCCCTTCCTCCTTTACTTCCACAACCCTCTTTTCCTCGGGGTGGTCGTACGGGCTCCCGTGGGCGGGGCCGTTATGGCCGCGGACGGCCCAAGTGTAACACCCCAGTTTTGCAAGAGGTTCAGTATGCAGTTCTGGAAAATTTTTGGTTTTATGGCAGGAGGCACACGGCCTGCGACACGGGCGTGTCGCAGGGCGTGTCGAGGCCGTGTCGACACTCGGCCCAAGTGTCGACACTTTCGCTCGACAAAGTGTCGAGAGTGGGGCACACGGCCTGCGACACGGGCGTGTCGCAGGGCGTGTCGAGGCCGTGTCGACACTCGGCCCAAGTGTCGACACTTTCGTTCGGCCCAGTTTTTCTATTTTCCAGGCGAATCGCGACCATTCTTTTTCTGGTTTTGGGATCTAACGGTTCAGACCATCTCCTGGGAAGTTAAGCCCGATTTTAGGGTTGGAGACCCTCATTTGTTTTCCAAGTCTTCTCTTTCTAAGTTCTTGAGAGAAGCTAGAGCAAGGAGGAAGGAGAAGAAGGTCTTGGGCTGTAGGGAGAGTTTCGGTGCTCCAAATCGTGAGCCGAGTCCGGATCCGTGAAGCTTAGAGCATTGCGAAGATTTCCATCCGGCTATTTTGCCATAGCAAGGAAGAGGAGTCGGAAGGTAACGACATCTCTCCTCTCGGTCCTTAGGATGCATGTCTTAGCATCATGTATTTTCTTTCTTTCTAATTTATGGGCACCAAACTCTCAAATGAGAGGGGCTTTGGTTTGCCAAGGTTCAAGAGGAACCTCCGGGTTGATTGAGTCCGTCCCCGGCATATTTTGCATTAGAGATCCGCTTCGCTAGTGGATTAGGCATGGTGGGTGAAGCCATGGTCGCGATCGTTAGTCCAACTCGGTGATGTTGCATACGAACTTAGGGATTCGTAGAGATTTCCATTGAGGCAAGATGTCGTTTGTGTTGTGGTGGTGAGTGTCCCGTTTGCTTGAAAAGGTACGTGTAGTCGAACCCGGACAAGGTTAGCTCCTCGTGGCGGTAGATGGTTTCCTTGAGGGACAAGGTTAGCTCCGTATGAGTTGGAGATGGTTTCCTTGGTGGACAAGGTTAGCTCCGCACGAGTTGGAGATGGTTTCATTAGTGCGCGGGAACGCTGCAGTACAAAGAGGGATTACGATGTATTTAGTCTTGGTTTGTGTTGTGCCAAGGCGTGGCTATGTCTCCGTGGTCGGCTGGCTATCCCGTGACATGTGCGTCATGTGTGGAGAGTGTCCCGGCGAGACTAGTCCCCTTCCGTGAGACTGACGAGAATGCCAAGCTTGGGGCAAGCCCGGGCAAAGAGGCCATGAGCGGGTGGGGTCCAGTAAGGCTTCTTAGTATCGGTCGGTCTGTGTTTGTTGGAATCCTGACATGAGACGTCAGAGCTTGCAGGCAAGCCCGGGCTAAGCCCACAAGCGGGTGGGGCCTTGGCAAGAATTCCTTGTGGCGGCCTGTGCGCCGTTTGAGGGAGAGGTGTCTCCCTTAGTGTTTGCGGCTTTATGCCAATTGGGGAAATGTGAGTACCCAAATGATGTGATGTTGTGCTAGATGCATACGCAGTAGGGTACCTTGAGGGAAGCCCGGGTGTTGCATTCATGTTGCATAGTAGGCCCTTTCTTTATATGCTCAACGAATAGAGAACATGTTTGATGATTGAGACATCCAAGCCTGTTTTAATGTTCTTCTGTTTATAGCTATTTTTATTGCATATGAAGTGCTGACTTGCAGGTTGGAGGGTTCCCCGGGGTCCGTTAGGGGCGGCCGGGAGGAGATGTGTTGTTACACAGTTTGAGGTCATCCTTTGCTGACCCACGTTACTAATAATTTTTACAGGGCAAGGATCGCATGCAGAAGCTAGCACGCCGGCCAGAAAGGCCTAAGCCCCATGAAGTGTTTTTCCCTCTTTTGTAGCACTACAGTTATGATGATGTTTGTTTGAGACTATTTTGTCCGGTTTGCATGCCGAGGTAGACTAGGGGTGCTGAGCACATTCATGTTTGATGTACTATTTGTTGTATGACTCTTTTGGACACTCGATGTTAGGTCCTTAAGGCCATTTCTTTTACTCTTTAGTGGTGGATAACTTCTAGTCCTGTTTTGTTTCCGCTGTGTTGTGCAAGTGTTTTGAGTTTGGGTAGTTATATCAACTTATAATACTAAAGCTGTGGAGTCCGTATGTTGTGGGGCCCCGGCCGGACCCATATTATACGTTCATTACAGGGGAGGTGTTACAATTTGGTATCAGAGCCAGGTTAGATTCAAGGTTAGTGCGTAGAGAAGTTATCCACATAAGAGTAACGCGATACCGTGAGTGTCCTTATGTTTTAGTCTTGAGATTGGAGACTAATCCCTTATTTCTTGTTTTCCTGAAGAGTGCAAGCAACGAGGCGGGCACTTCAAGAGCAAGGGATGATCTCTCGGCGAGCAGTGCTACTGCTCCAGGCCTTTTGGGCACGGGTGTAAACCCGGCCGACTTCTGTCGTATGCTTGCAGAAGCGATGGTGGCAGCCCAAGCGGCGGCTGCAGCCCAGGTAGCAACCCCTACTACACCGGACACGGCGACGGCCGTGCCAGGCGGAGAAGCCAGGCGAGTGGAGCCTTTGGCAGAAAGGGTGGTGGTAGGACATGGAGACCGACACATGAAGTATTTCCTGAGTTTCCATCCCCCGTCCTTCAAGGGTGTTGGAACGCCAACGGATGCAGAGGATTGGTGGGTTCGTATTCAAGAACTGTTAAGGGCGGCAGAGACGCCAGAGGAAAAGAAAGCTGACTATGCGACGTTCATGTTGGAAGGAGACGCCAAATTGTGGTGGGTGAGCCATAGCGGCCGCCTGTTCCCGGGACGCACCCCGTCGGTGGGGGAATTTGGGGACGCTTTTCTAAAGAGATATATTCCAGTTTCTACGCGGTTGGCCCTGCAGAGGCAGTTTCTGCATCTAATGCAGCGAGACAAGACGGTGGACGAATACGTGCAAGAGTTCACCGGTTTGGGTCGTTATGCGGGAACGATAATGGCGGATGATGTAGAGAGGGATAACCTCTTCTACCAAGGGTTGAGGGAAAATCTGAGACAACCCCTCATCTCCATGAAGAGGGCGGGATTTAATGATCTAGTTGAAGCCGCCAAGAGTTTGGAGAATGATCTGGAGCGAACCCAGCGTCGTAAGAGTTTTACTCCCAAGCAAGGGGAAGGGAAGCCTTCCCAATCTCATGTAAAGTCTGATGGGAGTAGGTAGAGGAAGAAGCCTCACTTTTCCGGGTCCGGTGAAAAGAGCAAGTGGGCGCCATGAGGTTCTCACTCTAGGGGACCACCGACGTGCTACAACTGCGGGAAGGTTGGGCACATAGCCCGTGCTTGTCAGCAAGGAGGAGCGGGGCAAGAGATAAAGCAGGAGCAGACTGTGCGCTCGGGCCCCAGTGCTGCAGAGAAAGGAAAGATGGCGGAGTCGAGCGCTTCTCGGTTCCAATCGGTGCAACCAAGGACTTACAACCTTGGACAGCAAGAAGCGATCCGTCAAACCGATGTGGTGACAGGTATGAAGAAAATTTAAGTTTAAATTTTGTGCTTCATCCTTTTAGACTTTTGTGTGATGTCCATGTTGTAGGCTTCGTGTTAGTTTTCGGATACCCCGCTAGGGTATTGTTTGACACAGGAGCATCGCACTCCTTTCTTGTGGAGAGCTTCATCCGGAGAATAGGAGTTGAGTCTTTCTCGTCGGGAGCAGAGCTGAAAGTGCGCAAGCCCAATGGGTCATCTATGACCACCGGGGCTAAAGGGCGCATTGGTTGGGAGCTAGAAGGAGTTGGCTTCGTTTTGGAAGCAGCATTGTTACCATTAGTAGAGTTCGATGTCATTTTGGGCATGGACTGGCTTGTAGAGCAGCGCGCCAGCATTGATTGTTTATCCAAGATAGTGACCCTAAAGAGTAAGGGGCAAGCGGAAGTCAAATTTGTGGGCCTTTGTGGAGTAGCCCATTCCCTAATTACGGCCATGCAAATGATGCGGGCGGTTAACCAGGGAGGTGTGGCGCTGGTAGCGTTGTTGGAGGTTCGTCTCTCCCAGCTATCTTTTGAGGAAGTGCCTGTGGTGGCAGAGTTCAGGGATGTGTTTCCGGATGAACTTCCTGGAGCGCCTCCTCGGCGGGAGATCGACTTCTCGATCGAGTTAGTGCCGGAGGCTAGACCGGTGTCGCGTCCCCCATTTAGGATGGCACCAAAGGAGTTAGTGGAACTTAAAGTACAGTTACAGGAACTGTTGGAGCAAGGGTATATTAGACTCAGTTCTTCACCGTGGAGCGCACCGGTGTTGTTTGTAAAGAAGAAAGACGGTAGCATGCGCCTGCGCATAGACTACCGAGAGCTGAATAAATTGACTGTCAAGAATAAGTATCCTATCCCTCAGATAGACGATTTGTTCGACCAATTGGTGGGGTCGGTGGTATATTCGAAACTGGACTTGAAGTCAGGCTACTATCAACTGCGAATTCGAGACGAGGACATACCCAAGACTGCATTTGGGACAAGGTACGGACACTTTGAGTTTACGGTGATGCCGTTCGGGTTGACGAACGCACCATCGGTGTTCATGGATCTGATGAATCGAGTATTTCGGGATTACTTGGATTCGTTTGTGGTTGTCTTCATTGATGACATCTTGGTGTACTCCAAGTCTGAAGTGGAGCATGAGACCCACTTGAGAGTGGTCCTGCAAGTGTTGAGGGAGAACCAATTGTTTGCCAAGTTCTCAAAGTGCGAGTTCTGGTTAGTCAAGGTGGCATTTTTGGGCCACGTGATTAGTGGTGATGGGGTGGCAGTGGATCCAGCGAAAGTGGATGCCATCAGATATTGGCCGGTGTTGAGGACCGTGGCGGAAGTCCGAAGTTTCCTTGGACTAGCCGGGTATTATAGGAGATTCGTGGAGAATTTCTCGAAGATAGCTCTACCCCTCACCTCACTCACTCGCAAAGACCATAAGTTTGTGTGGACCCAAGAGTGCAGTCAAGCATTTGAGGCCCTGAAGGAGAGGCTTATGATGACTCCAATCCTGAGTTTACCGCAAGGGACCGATGGATTTCAGATTTTTAGTGACGCATCGGGATGCGGTTTGGGTTGCGTGTTGGTGCAACATGGCAAGGTGATAGCTTTTGGGTCTAGACAGCTGAAACCTCATGAGAGGAATTACCCCGTCCATGACTTGGAGTTGGCGGCGGTAATCTTCGCGTTGAAAATATGGAGACACTATGTGTATGGCGCAAGGGTGGAGATCTTCACGGACCATAAAAGCCTGAAGTATCTCTTGGATCAGAAGGACTTGAACATGCGGCAACGCAGATGGGTTGAGTTTCTTGGCGACTACGAAGTGGCGATTCAGTATACGCCGGGTAAAGCCAATGTGGTGGCGGACGCGTTGAGTAGAAAGTACTCGGGGCAGGGAAATTGGATCGAAGCTCATGATAAGCGGTTGGTACGGGAATGGGAGTCCCTTGGATTGGAATGTGTTGCGAGAGGCGAGTCTAGCGTGGCTCGGTTGAACTGGATTGAAGTGCAAAACGACTTGTCCGATCGTATTCGGGAAGCGACTCGATTGGATGTGGAGTTTCAACCTTTTGTGTTGGAGGCTCAAAAGGGCGAGAGCAGCGCCTGAGAGATGATTGGGGGAATCTTGAGAAAGGATGGAAGGGTTTGTGTACCGCAGTTTGGCAATCTCCGTGAGGAGTTGATGTTTGAGGCTCACTTCTCAAAGTACTCCATTCACCCGGGCAGTACAAAGATGTACTTGGATATGAAGAAATCCTTTTGGTGGCCGGGGTTGAAGCGAGATGTAGCTTTGTATGTGAGTCGTTGCTAAACATGTGCCTTGGTGAAGGCCGAATGTCAGAAACCGGGCGGGTTCCTGAAGCCCCTTCCAATTCCTGAGTTGAAATTTGAGGACATCTCCATGAACTTTGTGCATAGTTTGCCTAGATCACAGCATGGTAATGATGCTATTTGGGTGATCGTGGATCGCCTAACCAAGGTGGCTCACTTCATCCCAAATCGGAAAGAGGATAGCGTGGAGAAGCTGGTGGAGTTGTATGTTCGCAACATTGTGCGACTGCACGGAATTCCTAAGAGCATAGTCAGTGATCGAGATGGACGGTTTACGTCTAAGGACTGGAGATTGGTTCAGAAGAGCTTGGGCACGAAGCTAAAGTTCAGTACGGCGTTCCATCCTCAAACTGATGGGCAAACGGAGAGAACGAACCGTACTATGGAGGATATGTTGAGAATGTGTGTGCTTGATTTTGGCAAGAGGTGGGAGGATCACCTCTTCATGGTAGAATTTGCGTACAACAATAGTTTTCAAGCCAGCATAAAGATGGCGCCATACGAAGCTTTGTATGGGAGGCGGTGTCGAACGCCAATGTCTTGGGCAGAGGCGGGAGACACCAAACTGTTGGGAAAGGATGCGGTGGTTGACGCTTGTGAGTTGGTACGGACTATCCAAGAGCGTATGAAGGTGGCGCAAGACAGACAAGCAAAATATTTTAATGCTCGTCACCGGAAGTTGGAATTTGCAGTTGGTGATTGGGTTTATCTGAAGGTCAAGCCGTTCAAAGGCGTCTCACGGATTCGCCGACTCAAGAAGTTGAGTCCAAGGTTTTTGGGGCCTTTTGAAATTGTTGAGCGGGTAGGAGAAGCAGCCTATCGGTTGGCGTTGTCCACAGATTTGAGTGGATTACATGACGTCTTCCACATCTCTGTTTTGAGGAAAGCCTTGGTGGAGGCTAGCATAGTGATTGAGCCGGCATCGGTGCCGATTGAGGAAGACTTGAGGACGCGAGTCCTTCCAATTGCTATAGAGGATTCGGAGACTCGGCAGTTGCGGAATAAGGAAGTCAAACTCGTAAAAGTTCGATGGGACAACTGCGGTCGTGAGAAGTTCTCTTGGGAACGAGAACAGGCCATGCTAGAAGATTATCCAGAACTCTTCTTGTCAGGTACAATTTAAGTTTTGTGCCCTTTTGTTTTGAAATTTCGGGACGAAATTCTGTTAAGTGGGGGAGAGTTGTAACACCCCAGTTTTGCAAGAGGTTCAGTCTGCAGTTCTGGAAAATTTTTGGTTTTCTGGTAGGAGGCACACGGCCTGCGACACGGGCGTGTCGCAGGGCGTGTCGAGGCCGTGTCGACACTCGGCCCAAGTGTCGACACTTTCGCTCGACAAAGTGTCGAGAGTGGGGCACACGGCCTGCGACACGGGCGTGTCTCAGGGCGTGTCGAGGCCGTGTCACCTCTCGGGTTGGTTTTGGGGCCGTGTCGTTGGAGGCACACGGCCGGCCACACGGCCGTGTCACTGGGGACACGGGCGTGTCGGATTGAACACGGGCGTGTCGGATGCCCGTGTCTGATTCCAGGCGCGTCGATTTGAGACGGCGAATGAGGCACACGGCCCTGGACACGGGCGTGTGCCAGGCCGTGTTCGGCCCAGTTTTTCTATTTTCCAGGCGAATCGCGGCCATTCTTTTTCTGGTTTTGGGATCTAACGGTTCAGGACATCTCCTGGGAAGTTAAGCCCGATTTTAGGGTTGGAGACCCTCATTTGTTTTCCAAGTCTTCTCTTTCTAAGTTCTTGAGAGAAGCTAGAGCAAGGAGGAAGGAGAAGAAGGTCTTGGGCTGTAAGGCGAGTTTCGGTGCTCCAAATCGCAAGCCGAGTCCGGATCCGTGAAGCTTAGAGCGTTGCGAAGATTTCCATCCGGCTATTTTGTCATGGCAAGGAAGAGGAGTCGGAAGGTAATGACATCTCTCCTCTCGGTCCTTAGGATGCATGTCTTAGCATCATGTATTTTCTTTCTTTCTAATTTATGGGCACCAAACTCTCAAATGAGAGGGGCTTTGGTTTGCCAAGGTTCAAGAGGAACCTCCGGGTTGATTGAGTCCGTCCCCGGCATATTTTGCATTAGAGATCCGCTTCGCTAGTGGATTAGGCGTGGTGGGTGAAGCCGTGGTCGCGACCGTTAGTCCGACTCGGTGATGTTGCATACGAACTTAGGGATTCGTAGAGATTTCCGTTGCGGCAAGATGTCGTTTGTGTTGTGGTGGTGAGTGTCCCGTTTGCTTGAAAAGGTACGTGTAGTCGAACCCGGACAAGGTTAGCTCCTCGTGGCGGTAGATGGTTTTCTTGAGGGACAAGGTTAGCTCTGTATGAGTTGGAGATGGTTTCCTTGGTGGACAAGGTTAGCTCCGCACGAGTTGGAGATGGTTTCATTAGTGCGCGGGAACGCTGCAGTACAAAGAGAGATTACGATGTATTTAGTCTTGGTTTGTGTTGTGCCAAGGCGTGGCTATGTCTCCGTGGTCGGCTGGCTATCCCGTGACATGTGCGTCATGTGTGGCGAGTGTCCCGGCGAGACTAGTCCCCTTCCGTGAGACTGACGAGAATGCCAAGCTTGGGGCAAGCCCGGGCAAAGAGGCCATGAGCGGGTGGGGTCCTGCAAGGCTTCTTAGTATCGGTCGGTCTGTGTTTGTTGGAATCCTGACATGAGACGTCAGAGCTTGCAGGCAAGCCCGGGGCTAAGCCCACAAGCGGGTGGGGCCTTGGCAAGAATTCCTTGTGGCGGCCTGTGCGCCGTTTGAGGGAGAGGTGTCTCCCTTAGTGTTTGCGGCTTTATGCCAATTGGGGAAATGTGAGTACCCAAATGATGTGATGTTGTGCTAGATGCATACGCAGTAGGGTACCTTGGGGGAAGCCCGGGTGTTGCATTCATGTTGCATAGTAGGCTCTTTCTTTATATGCTCAACCAATAGAGAACATGTTTGATGATTGAGACATCCAAGCCTGTTTTAATGTTCTTCTGTTTATAGCTATTTTTATTGCATATGAAGTGCTGACTTGCAGGTTGGAGGGTTCCCCGGGGTCCGTTAGGGGCGGCCGGGAGGAGATATGTTGTTACACAGTTTGAGGTCATCCTTTGCTGACCCACGTTACTAATAATTTTTACAGGGCAAGGATCGCATGCAGAAGCTAGCACGCCGGCCAGAAAGGCCTAAGCCCCATGAAGTGTTTTTCCCTCTTTTGTAGCACTACAGTTATGATGATGTTTGTTTGAGACTATTTTGTCCGGTTTGCATGCCGAGGTAGACTAGGGGTGCTGAGCACATTCATGTTTGATGTACTATTTGTTGTATGACTCTTTTGGACACTCGATGTTAGGCCTTAAGGCCATTTCTTTTACTCTTTAGTGGTGGATAACTTATAGTCCTGTTTTGTTTCCGCTGTGTTGTGCAAGTGTTTTGAGTTTGGGTAGTTATATCAACTTATAATACTAAAGCTGTGGAGTCCGTATGTTGTGGGGCCCCGGCCGGACCCATATTATACGTTCATTATAGGGGAGGTGTTACAATTTGGTATCAGAGCCAGGTTAGATTCAAGGTTAGTGCGTAGAGAAGTTATCCACATAAGAGTAACGCGAGACCGTGAGTGTCCTTATGTTTTAGTCTTGAGATTGGAGACTAATCCCTTATTTCTTGTTTTCCTGAAGAGTGCAAGCAACGAGGCGGGCACTTCAAGAGCAAGGGATGATCTCTCGGCGAGCAGTGCTACTGCTCCAGGCCTTTTGGGCACGGGTGTAAACCCGGCCGACTTCTGTCGTATGCTTGCAGAAGCGATGGTGGCAGCCCAAGCGGCGGCTGCAGCCCAGGTAGCAACCCCTGCTACACCGGACACGGCGACGGCCGTGCCAGGCGGAGAAGCCAGGCGAGTGGAGCCTTTGGCAGAAAGGGTGGTGGTAGGACATGGAGACCGACACATGAAGTATTTCCTGAGTTTCCATCCCCCGTCCTTCAAGGGTGTTGGAACGCCAACGGATGCGGAGGATTGGTTGGTTCGTATTCAAGAACTGTTAAGGGTGGCAGAGACGCCAGAGGAAAAGAAAGTTGACTATGCGACGTTCATGTTGGAAGGAGACGCCAAATTGTGGTGGGTGAGCCATAGCGGCCGCCTGTTCCCGGGACGCACCCCGTCGGTGGGGGAATTTGGGGATGCTTTTTTAAAGAGATATATTCCAGTTTCTACGTGGTTGGCCCTGCAGAGGCAGTTTCTGCATCTAATGCAGTGAGACAAGACGGTGGACGAATACGTGCAAGAGTTCACCCGTTTGGGTCGTTATGCGGGAACGATAATGGCGGATGATGTAGAGAGGGATAACCTCTTCTACCAAGGGTTGAGGGAAAATCTGAGACAACCCCTCATCTCCATGAAGAGGGCGGGATTTAATGATCTAGTTGAAGCCGCCAGGAGTTTGGAGAATGATCTGGAGCGAACCCAGCGTCGTAAGGGTTTTACTCCCAAGCAAGGGGAAGGGAAGCCTTCCCAATCTCATGTAAAGTCTGATGGGAGTAGGTGGAGGAAGAAGCCTCACTTTTCCGGGTCCGGTGAAAAGAGCAAGTGGGCGCCAGGAGGTTCTCACTCTCGGGGACCACCGACGTGCTACAACTGCGGGAAGGTTGGGCACATAGCCCGTGCTTGTCAGCAAGGAGGAGCGGGGCAAGAGACAAAGCAGGAGCAGACTGTGCGCTCGGGCCCCAGTGCTGCAGAGAAAGGAAAGATGGCGGAGTCGAGCGCTTCTCGGTTCCAATCGGTGCAACCAAAGGCTTACAACCTTGGACAGCAAGAAGCGATCCGTCAAACCGATGTGGTGACAGGTATGAAGAAAATTTAAGTTTAAATTTTGTGCTTCATCCTTTTAGACTTTTGTGTGATGTCCATGTTGTAGGCTTCGTGTTAGTTTCCGGATACCCCGCTAGGGTATTGTTTGACACAGGAGCATCGCACTCCTTTCTTGCGGAGAGCTTCATCCGGAGAATAGGAGTTGAGTCTTTCTCGTCGGGAGCAGAGCTGAAAGTGCGCAAGCCCAATGGGTCATCTATGACCACCGGGGCTAAAGGGCGCATTGGTTGGGAGCTAGAAGGAGTTGGCTTCGTTTTGGAAGCAGCATTGTTACCATTAGTAGAGTTCGATGTCATTTTGGGCATGGACTGGCTTGCAGAGCAGCGCGCCAGCATTGATTGTTTATCCAAGATAATGACCCTAAAGAGTAAGGGGCAAGCGGAAGTCAAATTTGTGGGCCTTTGTGGAGTAGCCCATTCCCTAATTACGGCCATGCAAATGATGCGGGCAGTTAACCAGGGAGGTGTGGCGCTGGTAGCGTTGTTGGAGGTTCGTCTCTCCCAGCTATCTTTTGAGGAAGTGCATGTGGTGGCAGAGTTCAGGATGTGTTTCCGGATGAACTTCCTGGAGCGCCTCCTCGGCGGGAGATCGACTTCTCGATCGAGTTAGTGCCGGAGGCTAGACCGGTGTCGCGTCCCCCATTTAGGATGGCACCAAAGGAGTTAGCGGAACTTAAAGTACAGTTACAGGAACTGTTGGAGCAAGGGTATATTAGACTCAGTTCTTCACCGTGGAGCGCACCGGTGTTGTTTGTAAAGAAGAAAGACGGTAGCATGCGCCTGTGCATAGACTACCGAGAGCTGAATAAATTGACCGTCAAGAATAAGTATCCTATCCCTCGGATAGACGATTTGTTCGACCAATTGGTGGGGTCGGTGGTATATTCGAAACTGGACTTGAAGTCAGGCTACTATCAACTGCGAATTCGAGACGAGGACATACCCAAGACTGCATTTGGGACAAGGTACGGACACTTTGAGTTTACGGTGATGCCGTTCGGGTTGACGAACGCACCATCGGTGTTCATGGATCTGATGAATCGAGTATTTTGGGATTACTTGGATTCGTTTGTGGTTGTCTTCATTGATGACATCTTGGTGTACTCCAAGTCTGAAGTGGAGCATGAGACCCACTTGAGAGTGGTCCTGCAAGTGTTGAGGGAGAACCAATTGTTTGCCAAGTTCTCAAAGTGCGAGTTCTGGTTAGCCAAGGTGGCATTTTTGGGCCACGTGATTAGTGGTGATGGGGTGGCAGTGGATCCAGCGAAAGTGGAGGCCATCAGAGATTGGCCGGTGTTGAGAACCGTGGCGGAAGTCCGAAGTTTCCTTGGACTAGCCGGGTATTATAGGAGATTCGTGGAGAATTTCTCGAAGATAGCTCTACCCCTCACCTCACTCACTCGCAAAGACCATAAGTTTGTGTGGACCCAAGAGTGCAGTCAAGCATTTGAGGCCCTGAAGGAGAGGCTTATGATGACTCCAATCCTGAGTTTACCGCAAGGGACCGATGGATTTCAGATTTTTAGTGACGCATCGAGATGCGGTTTGGGTTGCGTGTTGGTGCAACATGGCAAGGTGATAGCTTTTGGGTCTAGACAGCTGAAACCTCATGAGAGGAATTACCCCGTCCATGACTTGGAGTTGGCGGCGGTAATCTTCGCGTTGAAAATATGGCGACACTATGTGTATGGCGCAAGGGTGGAGATCTTCACGGACCATAAAAGCCTGAAGTATCTCTTGGATCAGAAGGACTTGAACATGCGGCAACGCAGATGGGTTGAGTTTCTTGGCGACTACGAAGTGGCGATTCAGTATACGCCGGGTAAAGCCAATGTGGTGGCGGACGCGTTGAGTAGAAAGTACTCGGGGCAGGGAAATTGGATCAAAGCTCATGATGAGCGGTTGGTACGGGAATGGGAGTCCCTTGGATTGGAATGTGTTGCGAGAGGCGAGTCTAGCGTGGCTTGGTTGAACTGGATTGAAGTGCAAAACGACTTGTCCGATCGTATTCGGGAAGCGACTCGATTGGATGTGGAGTTTCAACCTTTTGTGTTGGAGGCTCAAAAGGGCGAGAGCAGCTCCTGGGAGATGATTGGGGGAATCTTGAGAAAGGATGGAAGGGTTTGTGTACCGCAGTTTGGCAATCTCCGTGAGGAGTTGATGTTTGAGGCTCACTTCTCAAAGTACTCCATTCACCCGGGCAGTACAAAGATGTACTTGGATATGAAGAAATCCTTTTGGTGGCCGGGGTTGAAGCGAGATGTAGCTTTGTATGTGAGTCGTTGCCAAACATGTGCCTTGGTGAAGGCCGAATGTCAGAAACCGGGCGGGTTCCTGAAGCCCCTTCCAATTCCTGAGTTGAAATTTGAGGACATCTCCATGGACTTTGTGCATAGTTTGCCTAGATCGCAGCATGGTAATGATGCTATTTGGGTGATCGTGGATCGCCTAACCAAGGTGGCTCACTTCATCCCAAATCGGAAAGAGGACAGCGTGGAGAAGCTGGTGGAGTTGTATGTTCGCAACATTGTGCGACTGCACGGAATTCCTAAGAGCATAGTCAGTGATCGAGATGGACGGTTTATGTCTAAGGACTGGAGATTGGTTCAGAAGAGCTTGGGCACGAAGCTAAAGTTCAGTACGGCGTTCCATCCTCAAACTAATGGGCAAACGGAGAGAACGAACAGTACTATGGAGGATATGTTGAGAATGTGTGTGCTTGATTTTGGCAAGAGGTGGGAGGATCACCTATTCATGGTAGAATTTGCGTACAACAATAGTTTTCAAGCCAACATAAAGATGGCGCCATACGAAGCTTTGTATGGGAGGCGGTGTCGAACGCCAATGTCTTGGGCAGAGGCGGGAGACACCAAACTGTTGGGAAAGGATACGGTGGTTGACGCTTGTGAGTTGGTACGGACTATCCAAGAGCGTATGAAGGTGGCGCAAGACAGGCAAGCAAAATATTTTAATGCTCGTCACCGGAAGTTGGAATTTGCAGTTGGTGATTGGGTTTATCTGAAGGTCAAGCCGTTCAAAGGCGTCTCACAGATTTGCCGACTCAAGAAGTTGAGTCCAAGGTTTTTGGGGCCTTTTGAAATTGTTGAGCGGGTAGGATAAGCAGCCTATCGGTTGGCGTTGTCCGCAGATTTGAGTGGATTACATGACGTCTTCCACATCTCCGTTTTGAGGAAAGCCTTGGTGGAGGCTAGCGTAGTGATTGAGCCGGCATCGGTGCCGATTGAGGAATACTTGAGGACGCGAGTCCTTCCAATTGCTATAGAGGATTCGGAGACTCGGCAGTTGCGGAATAAGGAAGTCAAACTCGTAAAAGTTCGATGGGACAACTGCGGTCGTGAGGAGTTCTCTTGGGAACGAGAACAGACCATGCTAGAAGATTATCCAGAACTCTTCTTGTCAGGTACAATTTAAGTTTTGTGCCCTTTTGTTTTGAAATTTCGGGACAAAATTCTGTTAAGTGGGGGAGAGTTGTAACACCCCAGTTTTGCAAAGGTTCAGTCTGCAGTTCTGGAAAATTTTTGGTTTTCTGGCAGGAGGCACACGGCCTGCGACACGGGCATGTCGCAGGGCGTGTCGAGGCCGTGTCGACACTCGGCCCAAGTGTCGACACTTTCGCTCGACAAAGTGTCGAGAGTGGGGCACACGGCCTGCGACACGGGCGTGTCGCAGGGCGTGTCGAGGCCGTGTCCCAGGCCGTGTCACCTCTCGGGTTGGTTTTGGGGCCGTGTCGTTGGAGGCACACGGCCGGCCACACGGCCGTGTCACTGGGGACACGGGCGTGTCGGATTGAACACGGGCGTGTCGGATGCCCGTGTCCGATTCCAGGCGCGTCGATTTGAGACGGCGAATGAGGCACACGACCCTGGACACGGGCGTGTGCCAGGCCGTGTTCGGCCCAGTTTTTCTATTTTCCAGGCGAATCGCGGCCATTCTTTTTCTGGTTTTGGGATCTAACGGTTCAGGACATCTCCTGGGAAGTTAACCCTGATTTTAGGGTTGGAGACCCTCATTTGTTTTCCAAGTCTTCTCTTTCTAAGTTCTTGAGAGAAGCTAGAGCAAGGAGGAAGGAGAAGAAGGTCTTGGGCTGTAGGGAGAGTTTCGGTGCTCCAAATCGCGAGCCGAGTCCGGATCCGTGAAGCTTAGAGCGTTGCGAAGATTTCCATCCGGCTATTTTGTCATGGCAAGGAAGAGGAGTCGGAAGGTAACGACATCTCTCCTCTCGGTCCTTAGGATGCATGTCTTAGCATCATGTATTTTCTTTCTTTCTAATTTATGGGCACCAAACTCTCAAATGAGAGGGGCTTTGGTTTGCCAAGGTTCAAGAGGAACCTCCGGGTTGATTGAGTCCGTCCCCGGCATATTTTGCATTAGAGATCCGCTTCGCTAGTGGATTAGGCATGGTGGGTGAAGCCGTGGTCGCGACCGTTTGTCCGACTCGGTGATGTTGAATACGAACTTAGGGATTCGTAGAGATTTCCGTTGCGGCAAGATGCCGTTTGTGTTGTGGTGGTGAGTGTCCCGTTTGCTTGAAAAGGTACGTGTAGTCGAACCCGGACAAGGTTAGCTCCTCGTGGCGGTAGATGGTTTCCTTGAGGGACAAGGTTAGCTCTGTATGAGTTGGAGATGGTTTCCTTGGTGGACAAGGTTAGCTCCGCACGAGTTGGAGATGGTTTCATTAGTGCGCGGGAACGCTGCAGTACAAAGAGGGATTACGATGTATTTAGTCTTGGTTTGTGTTGTGCCAAGGCGTGGCTATGTCTCTGTGGTCGGCTGGCTATCCCGTGACATGTGCGTCATGTGTGGAGAGTGTCCCGGCGAGACTAGTCCCCTTCCGTGAGACTGACGAGAATGCCAAGCTTGGGGCAAGCCCGGGCAAAGAGGCCATGAGCGGGTGGGGTCCTGCAAGGCTTCTTAGTATCGGTCGGCCTGTGTTTGTTGGAATCCTGACATGAGACGTCAGAGCTTGCAGGCAAGCCCGGGGCTAAGCCCACAAGCGGGTGGGGCCTTGGCAAGAATTCCTTGTGGCGGCCTGTGCGTCGTTTGAGGGAGAGGTGTCTCCCTTAGTGTTTGCGGCTTTATGCCAATTGGGGAAATGTGAGTACCCAAATGATGTGATGTTGTGCTAGATGCATACGCAGTAGGGTACCTTGGGGGAAGCCCGGGTGTTGCATTCATGTTGCATAGTAGGCCCTTTCTTTATATGCTCAACCAATAGAGAACATGTTTGATGATTGAGACATCCAAGCCTGTTTTAATGTTCTTCTGTTTATAGCTATTTTTATTGCATATGAAGTGCTGACTTGCAGGTTGGAGGGTTCCCCGGGGTCCGTTAGGGGCGGCCGGGAGGAGATGTGTTGTTACACAGTTTGAGGTCAGCCTTTGCTGACCCACGTTACTAATAATTTTTACAGGGCAAGGATCGCATGCAGAAGCTAGCACGCCGGCCAGAAAGGCCTAAGCCCCATGAAGTGTTTTTCCCTCTTTTGTAGCACTACAGTTATGATGATGTTTGTTTGAGACTATTTTGTCCGGCTTACATGCCGAGGTAGACTAGGGGTGCTGAGCACATTCATGTTTGATGTACTATTTGTTGTATGACTCTTTTGGACACTCGATGTTAGGCCTTAAAGCCATTTCTTTTACTCTTTAGTGGGGGATAACTTCTAGTCCTGTTTTGTTTCCGCTGTGTTGTGCAAGTGTTTTGAGTTTGGGTAGTTATATCAACTTATAATACTAAAGCTGTGGAGTCCGTATGTTGTGGGGCCCCGGCCGGACCCATATTATACGTTCATTACAGGGGAGGTGTTACACCAAGTGCACCTACTGCGGCCGGGATGGCCATACTGAAGCAGTCTGTCACAAGAAACATGGCTACCCTCCTCGCCCGCCTACTGCTGCTGTTACCGATAGCTCTCCTCCGCCTGGTACGGATCTTGAGGCTCTTCGCCTTCAGCTGCAACAACTCCAGGGGCTCCTCAACCCACCCTCTGCTTCCATTGCCTCCACCTCCCATGCAGGTATTGTCTCCACCTCCACTGCAGGTACTGCCTGTCTTTCCTCCAGCTCTTGCTGGATCCTGGACTCGGGAGCCACCCACCACATCACTTCCATGCGGCCGCCCCAGTTCTCTGCTGCTGTTCATCCCCCGTCTATTATTGTGGCCAATGGTGCTCTTGTCCCGGTCTCCGGCTGCGCAGATCTCTTCCTCCCTCCCTCTCTCTCTCTTCGTTCCGTTCTTTATGTGCCAGCCTCACCTTTTAATTTACTCTTTGTTGGTCGTCTTACTACTGATATGAATTGCTTTATCACCTTCACCTCTTCTGGTTTTTTGATACAGGATCGGCAGACGCGGATTACCATTGGTAGGGGTTGGCTGCAGAACGGGCTCTACCTCCTCGATGTCTCTCCCACATCCCTTTCCTCTGTTTCCTCGTCTGATTGGCATTGTCGGCTTGGGCATGCCCCTCTACCTATCCTACAGAAGGCGCTTCCAGACCTTTCTCTTCCTGCTTTTAAATGCGATTCTTGTATTATTGGCAAACAGCCTCGCTCTTCTTATCCCGCTCATTGTACTAGGAGCTCTGCTCTGTTTGATTTAATACATTCTGATATTTGGGGACCATATAAAGTTTCTAGCATTTCTTGTTATCGTTATTTTCTAACATTTATTGATGATTACTCTCGCACTACTTGGTTGTATCTCCTACATGATCACTCTGAGCTTCCTCGTGTCTTTCAGGCGTTTGTGTTAGAGACTCGTACGCAATTCTCTACCACCATTAAAACTTTCCGCTCTGATAATGCCCGGGAATACACTAGCCACGAGTTTGCCACTCTCTGCGCAAACTTCGGTATTGTTCACCAGACCTCTTGTCCCTACACCCCTCAACAAAACGGGGTCGCCGAACGAAAGAACCGCCACTTGCTCGATGTTGCTCGCTCCCTCATGCTTCACATGCACGTTCCCAAAGTCTTCTGGAACTTTGCGGTGTCCACTGCATGTTTTCTTATCAACCGTCTCCCCTCTCCAGTTCTCCAGAACGCTACCCCCTTCAGCATTCTTTTTCCCTCCACACCTGCCTTCCCCCTCACCCCCCGGGTTTTTGGATGTACCTGCTTTGTCCATCACCTGGGCCCTACTCTTGACAAACTAGATCCCCGTGCGGCCAAACACATTTTCGTCGGCTACTCCCGCACCCAAAAGGGCTATGTTTGCTACTCTCCGCTCACCCGGAAGATCTCTGTTTCGGCTGATGTTACTTTCCGGGAGGATCAACCCTTCTTCCCCCCCCCCTCTGCCACCACTTCTACCACCACCTCCTACAACACCCTCCCTCCCACGGCCGGTGATCCCCGTCCAGTCCCCCCCCCCCCCACCGTCCCTCCGCCTCCTCCCACCCTTGACCCTCCTCGACCCCCCGTCATTCGGGTCTATACTCGTCGCCCTCTTCCTCCCGTTGCTCCTCTGCAGTCGGCTTCGACCTCAGCTTCTCCGTGTTCTGCTGCTCCGGTGTCGGCCTCTACCGCTCATCCAATGGCGGACTATGTTTCTCTCCATCGCCTCTCTCCACCTCTTCAGACCTTGGCTACTTCGCTCTCCTCGGTCTCTATTCCTACTTCTGTCCAGGACGCTCTTCAACATCCTGGGTGGTGTGCGGCCATGGAAGACGAGATGGCTGCTCTTTGGGCCAACCAGACTTGGACCTTGGTGCCCCTTCCTCCCGGCCAGAAACTTGTTGGGTGCAAATGGGTCTTCGTCATTAAACATGCTCTTGATGGGACCATTGATCGCCTCAAAGCTCGTTTGGTTGCTCGTGGCTTCACCCAGCAACAGGAGCTGGACTATGACGAGACTTTCTCTCCAGTCGCTAAGCTCAACACGGTCCGCATTCTCATTTCTGTGGCTGTCCATCGCCAATGGCCCTTATTTCAACTCGACGTCAAGAACGCTTTCCTGAATGGCGACCTTCAGGAAACGGTTTACATGCAACAACCTCCCGGGTTTGAGACCACGGGGGAGTCACGGGCTTGTCATCTTCTCAAATCTCTATATGGTCTCAAACAATCCCCTCAGGCATGGTTCGACAAGTTCAGCAAAGCTCTCCGGGAAATTGGCTTCACTCGCAGCTCGGCTGACTTCTCATTGTTTACTCGCCACCAGGCCACTGGTACGGTTCTCCTATTGGTATATGTCGACGACATCATTATTACTGGCAGTGACTTGGACGGCATACAGGCCGTTAAGCTACATCTGAGCTCCGTCTTCCAAACTAAAGATCTGGGACATCTTCGGTACTTCCTCGGTCTGGAAGTGGCCAGACGGTCAGATGGGTTGGTTCTCTCTCAGCGCAAATATTGCCTGGATCTTCTTCATGATGCAGGCTACTCTGGCTGCAAACTATTAACACTCCCATGGATGCAAATCACAAAATATGTGCTCAGGGCTCGGATTCTGATTCGCTTCTACCAAATCAAGAATATTACCGTCGTTTAGTTGGGAAGTTTATCTACCTAACAGTTACAAGACCTGATATATCTTTCGCTGTGGGACTTGTGAGTCGCTATATGCACTCTCCTCGAAGCTCTCATCTCCAGGCTGTGGAACGCATTCTCAGATATCTTAAGACAGCTCCTGGCCAAGGACTTGTATACAAAACCTCATCTTCCATTCCTACACTAGTGGCATACTCTGATGCCGACTACGCTGGCTCCCTCGACGATCGACGATCTACTAGCGGGTTTTGCACCTATTTTGGAGGACATCTGATTACTTGGCGAAGCAAGAAACAAGCAGTGGTTGCTCGATCCTCAGCAGAAGCAGAATATCGGGCAATGGCTGCTGTGGTCTCTGAACTCACATGGATTGAGAGTCTCCTTACCGACCTTGGAGTTAAACTACCTTCACCAGCTCTCCTCCTATGTGACAGTCAAGCTGCCATACATATTGCTAAAAACCCGATCTTCCATGAAAGAACGAAGCATATTGAGGTAGATTGTCATTTCATCCGAGAGAAAGTCCACATGAAGAAGATCGAGCTCAAGCATGTTCCGGGTACTGAACAGGTTGCTGACATCCTCACCAAAGCTCTACCTAGTACCCTCTTCTATCAGTGCCTATCCAAGCTTGGCGTATACGACTTGTACACTCCAGCTTGCGGGGGAGTATTAGAAAAGCCCATGTAAAAGGCCCATTTGATGGCCCATTTTTCCTCCTCCTTCTTTAGTCCCACATCATGTATAGGATTTATTCTTCTCTCTTCTCTCCTATATATTTGTATTCTCTTCTTGTATTTAGATACTCGAATAATACATACAAGCTTTGAGCACTTTCTACAGTAAGAATATTCACCCAGGATCTGAATACCATGTTAACAATTAATAACCTGAACACTAATCTACTGAGCCGTTGTGAGCTCAATTAAACAGGGTAACATGTGTATGTGTGGTGTCTATATATGGTTATTTACCCGGACCTTCCCTCAAAGTTTGTGTAATTACAGTTTGCACCCTTCTTAACTTTCAAAATTACAATTAGCTCCCCTCACAACATAATTGCACAAAAAGACCCCCACCCCCTTGAAGATTTACTCCAAGGGGGTACTTTTGTTCATGAATGTTATGAAATGTAAACATTGAGGGGAGGTTTTTGTAATTTCAAAAGTTAAGAGGTGCAGGATGTAATTACACAAACTTCTAGGGGATGTCGCGGTAAATAACTCCATATATATAGACGGAGAGAGAGGAGTTATAGGGAGAGAACCAATTCTCTCCCAAACTCAGAGAACCGTGCCCTGCACCATCCGATCCAATCACACCAATATTTATTTATCAGCGTGATGGCATGAGACTGCGTGGAGCGCGGTTCTTTGAGCTTAGGGAGAGAACTAGTTCTCTCCCTATAATTTTCCTATTGTAGAAAAAAATTGAGGAGAGAGAGCGCAAATTGTAGAAGAGGTGGGGAGAGGTGATGTAATGAGACGCGATTCGCCAATGGATGAGCCGTAGAGGTTGATGCCCGATCAACATGTCACGATATCACACTGGGAGAGGGAAGCTGTTGTAGGGCATCATATTTGGGAGGGAGGCAAGAGTAAACCCGAAGGGGTGGTTTGGGTTGGACATGCATGGGAATAGGTGTGGGAAGGAGAGGCGGAAGCGGAGATGTTACGGGAACCGTAGGCCGAGGTAGAGGAGGAGGAAGATGAGGATCTATAGGTGTTGAGTGAAACGGATGATCTTCAAGAGAAGTGACGTCAGCAGAGACAACTATTTTGCCATCAGTTGGAGAGTAACAGACATAACCCTTCTCGTTGCGGGAGTAGCCAACGAACATAAATTTGGAAGCACAAGGAGCCAATTTGTCCGCGGGTGAACCCAGGTTATGGACATAACATGTACATCTAAAAACGCGAGGCGGAAGAGAGAACAGAGCCTTTGAAAGAACAAGAAGAGTAAGTGGAGTTGCGAAGTTGAGAATGGACTAGGACATGCGATTGATTAAATAACAAGCAGTAGAAACAACAAAGTTCCAGTATAACAGAGGAACCTGCATTTGTAACATAAGAGATCTGACGACATCAAGAAGATGACGGTTTTTCCGCTCTGCCACGCCATTCTGTTGAGGAGTATACACGCATGGCGTTTGGTGAATAATGCCAAATTTGTTGCATCGATTAGAGAATGTACGACTAGTATATTCATACATATTATCAGTGCAAAAGACTTTTAAGCAAGTCAAAAATTGAGTGCGAGTCTCCATAATAAATGCACACAAGATAGAGGAAAGTTCAACACGATCACGAAGTAAGTATAATCAGGTAACGCGCAAATAATCATCGATAAAGGTCACAAAATAACGATAGCCATAGACACTAGAGATCTTATATGATCCTCAAATATCAGAGTGCTCTAAACAAAAAGGAGCATCGCTCCGAGTACATGAAGAAATAAAAGATATACGATGTTGTTTTCCAAAAATAAAAGATTCACATGTAAACTCTTGAAGAGAAACATCTGGAAGTGTGTGCCTGAGGATCTGAAGAGGAGCATGCCCAAGGTGACGATGTCAATCGACAGAAGAGATGGTGGAGTGAACAGTAGGTAGAACGTTCAGAAGATATAGTGAAAGAATTGGTTCCTAAACACCTAGAGGGGGGTGAATAAGTTCAATTCTTTTTTCTTCTAAGGCAGAATATTAATTCAGTTAATTAATAGAAACATATAGTTCTACAGCTATCACAGCACAAAAATAACAATACCACACACAATCACAGATGGTACGCTGATTTATAGTGGTTCCCCAAGGTCTGGGTACATCCACTTTCCCCCTTCGCCTATCTAGCAGTGTGCTAGATTCAGCCTAACTTATTTCTTTCTCCTCAGATCCGCAGATCTTACAGCTCAGAACACAAATAAGGCTCCTACAACTCAGAGTGAGTCCACACTCCTACAGCTCAGGCAATCTGCCCTACCTCAGCCTTCAACAAGGCCTACAACTCAGAGAAGAAAATCTACTACAACTCAGGCTCTCAGCCCTATCTCAGCCTACAACAAGGCCTACCTGTACAACCCCATATTCGCTGAGCCAGACAAGGAGGCACAATGGTCACAGTTGGGTTAGCCGAAGTGTTCCCGCCCTAAGGAAGATCTCGCCCAAAGAAGGCGGGAACGATTGCGCCTGATCATTGAACGAGGAACCGTAGGCCAAGATCGTCGAGCGCGGCCTGCGCGAAAGCGCTTGCGCCCGAGCCAAGCTCCTATCTCAAAGAGTTCTCGCCTACGCCGGGCAAGAACGTTCGCGCCATGCCCTGGGCAGAAGGGTCTCGGCACAGCTCTCGCCGAGTGGGGCCCAGGGCCTTAGGAAGAATGTCCTAATTGCCCTCAGGAGAAATTACTTCAGTACCCTCAGAAAAACAGCGGGATTCGGCTATTGGCAGACCAACTAGGGGCTTTTCAGTAAATTCAGGGCAGCAAAATGCTATAAATAGACCCATAAGGGCTCCTTAGAAAGCAAGCTATCATTATCTCCCAAATTTCAGTGCTTTCTGAGGAGCTCCTAGCCCAGCTTTGGCTTTGGAGGGGAAGCTCTCAGAGATCTTCCGGGTGTGAGGTGGGACCTCCCTGCTGAGGCTATTGGGTCAGTCTTAGATCCTTTGAATCCAGTCAAGGGTTGAGACTTGAGAGAAGTAGGTTTTGGCTGCACCCCTTTTTCTTCGAACTTCAGTTGAGGTCATATTTGGCTTCAACAGTTCTGGTGCGGTGAGCGTGGAAGGCAGCCGATTCAAGAAAGCCTCGAGTTTTGTTCCATGGCTGAAGGTGAAGGTGAAGGGTCAGGTTCTGGAGGATCCCCCACCCGGGGAGGGGAAGCAACGAAAAGGATGCTGGATGAGTTCAGGCGGGAGGTCTTACAAACAATCAGTTTAGCCTTCTCGGCGAGAGGCGAGTGGGCCACCCCTCAGGTCCCAATAGAAGAGGTCCCGCTCTTGGGCGAGAACGCCCCAGGGCAGCACCCAGGAAAGGAGGTCCCGGGCGAGGCTGGCGAGAGAGATGTGGCGGCGCGGGAACTCTTCCCAGGCCAGAGCCAGCGCCCGGGCAAGGAGGCGCTGACGGATCTGGGCGAGAAGGAAGCAGCGGTGCGGGAGCTCTTCCCGGGGCACGGTCTCGCGGATCGGGCCAGCCAGCCGAGGCCGTGGGACGTGCCCTCTCGCCAGGCAGGAGGCGAGAGCCCCTTTAGCGAGCTCATCATCTCGGCTCCGGTACCAGAGGGGTTCCGGGAGCCCGACATGTCCTACTACTCGGGGAAGGATGATCCGGTACAGCACGTACAATGGTTTGAGGACGTCGTGTCGATAAGGCAGATGACGGACGCCTTCAAGTGCCGGCTGTTTGCCATCACATTGAAAGAGAAGGCTCGTGACTGGTTCCACCAGTTGCCAGCCAGGTCAATCTACTGTTTTGAAGATCTGCGGAGAAGTTTCCTGTTGAGGTTCTCAACCTCAAAGAAGCGGAATAAGGAAGCGGAGTGGCTGTTTGCGGTGAGGCAGTGGCCGGACGAGATGCTGGGTCACTATGTCGACCGGTTTCAAGAGGAGATCCTTTTGGTCCAGGAGGTTCCAGGGTACGCGCTGATGCTGGCCTTCACCCTGGGGCTGAGACCGGGATTTTTTAGCATGGAGTTGAAGAGGGTGCCACCCCTCTCCTTTGAGGAGCTCGTGGAGAGGGCGGAAAAGGAGATTGACTTCGAGAGAGCAACCCAGCATTCGCCAGGAAGTTGGCCAAGCTAGCAGTGGATGATGGGAAGGAACCAGCAGCGGGAAGACAGAAGGAGCCGAGGGAACAGAGGGAGCAAAGGGAAGAAAGGAGAAGGGAGGAGCCTCGAAGGTTTGGGCAGCAGCAGGGTTGGGGGGCCCGGGAGCCGAACAACCGGTTAGGTTGGAGGCCATAGGAGGGTCGCCCCCAAGGCCCGGGAGAAGGCTATCAGGGGAGGGGTAACCTGTGGAAGCCCCGGAGGTTCGATCGACCGGGATGGAGGCAGGAACTGAGGGGTCGTCCCGCACCACTGCAGGAGGCCATGGAAGTAAGAAGGAGGAGAGGAGCAGCCAGAGGAGCTCGAGGAGGAGGTAGAAGAGGAAGGGGAGACGGCAGAAGGGGTGGGGGGGGCATTGCTCTTTTGTGACTTCCACCAGGAGGAAGGTCACGCGACGGCCACCTGCCCGGAATTCTTAGAGTTGAGAGAAGCAAGAGGAGTAGGGAGGAACGATCCACCGGTGAGGATAGTGGAGGTGCAGCAAGGCGAGGCGGAAGATAGGTGTGAAGATCGGGTGGATGTAGGAACCCGGGGGGGAATCGGGGTGATTCATGGAGGAGTGGGGATTGAGGCAACCCGCAAGGGGAGCCTGCAAACCATGTACCGAAGGGGGTGGCCTCCACCTCTCAGGTCCCCCCACCAGAAGAAAATATCACTTTCTCATCAGCAGACATGCCAGACTACGAGGATCCTTTCTGTGACGCCCTGGTGATCCAGACGGCGGTGGAAAATTACACGGTCTCGAGGATACTGGTGGATAACGGGAGCTCGGTAAATGTCATCTTCAAGAAGGCCTTTGATGAGATGAGGGTTCAAGGGAAGAGGGTCTTGGCGTCAGATGGACCTCTGTTTGGGTTCTCCGGAGAGAGGAAAGAGGTAGAAGGAGAAGTAGGGTTACACGTAAGGTTGGGGGGCGTGTCGCGGAACTGCAGGTTCATGATCGTGGATGCCCCAAGCAGCTACAATGCCATCTTTGGGCGCCCCCTCATCAGCGCCTTTCGCTGCGTCCCCTCCTCGTTCCATCAATGCCTCAAGTTCAACAATGGGGGGTGCAGGTCAGGGTAAGAGGGGACCCGAAGGTGGCAAGGCAATGTTACGTTACAGCAGTCAACACCATTTCGTGGATGGCAGAGGCAGAAGAGTTGGAGATAGAGATGGCGGCCCTAGAGGAGGTTGTTGAGGAAGAGGAGATGGTCCTAGAGGAGGCAAGAGGGATAGCAGGGAAGGAAGTCGGAGAAGGGGAGACTGAGAAGCTGCAAGGAGATGTGCAGGTGGTCCGGGTGGACGAGGAGCAGGAGAGCCCAGAAGGGGCGATGGAAGTAGGAGGGCAAGCGGCAGAAGAAGTCGAGGGAGAGGTCCCGAGGGGCGTAGGAGTCGAGCAGCAGCAGGAGGGCCGGGTAGAAGCGATGGAGGTTGAGGAGGAGGTAGAAGGGAGAGAGCTGGAGCTGGAGGAAGAGGCAAGGGCCGGCTGGGAGCAATCGCGGCTGGAGCCGGCCGAAGAAGTAGTGGAGATGGAGGTCTTCACCAACGCAGGACAAGTGCAAAGGGTGCGGGTCAGCGGGGGCTTGAGTCTCGAGGACCGGGAGCAGGTGCGGGCTTGCATTCAAAGCAACGTCGACATCTTCGCTTGGAGCGCGGCGGACATGCCGGGCATCGACGCCGACGTAGCCTGCCACCGCCTGAACTTGGACCCCCGCACGTGCCCCATTCGTCAGAAGATGAGAGCCATCGCCACCAAGCTGGAGGAGCCCATTCGCGAGGAGGTCAAGAAGCTCCTGGAGGCAGGCTTCATCTCAGAGATCCAGTATCCAGGCTGGATCTCCAATGTGGTAATGGTAAAGAAGGGAGGTGGTAAATGGAGAATGTGTATTGACTTTTCTTTGTTGAATAAATTATGCCCTAAGGATTGCTACCCCCTGCCTCGGATCGACGCGCTGGTTGATTCAGCCGTCAGTTTTTCTGTCATGAGCTTTTTAGATGCTTTTTCAGGTTATCACCAGATCCGGATGCACCCTCCTAACACCAAGGATGTTTCCTTCATCACGAGGGAGGGATGCTTTAGTTACAAGATGATGCCCTTTGGGTTAAAGAACGCAGGGGCTACCTATCAGCGCATGATGGATCGGGTCTTCCGGGACCAGAGGGGAAGAAACTTGGAGGTCTACGTCGATGACCTAATGATCAAAAGCAAGTGCATGGTTTCACACCTGCAAGATCTGGAGGAAACATTCGCCACCCTGAGAAGGTTCAAAATGAGGCTGAACCCCTTGAAGTGTGTCTTCGGGGCCAGCCGCGGGAAGTTCCTCGGGCATCTTCTGACTCCGGCAGAGGTGGAGCCCAACCCGGACAAAGTCAAGGCCATCCTGGATTTGGAGTCACCTCGCGACGCCAAGGAGGTCCAGCGCTTGACAGGCAAGCTGGCTGGGCTAAGCAGGTTCCTCTCCAGGGCAGGAGACAAGTGTTCTTCATTCTTTAAAGTGCTGCGGGTAAATCAAAGGTTCAAATGGACAGCCGAGTGTGAAGAGGCCTTCCAAGGGATAAAAAGACAACTCTCTCGGGCTCCTCTCCTTCAGAGCCCAAAGGAAGGAGAGGACCTGACCTTGTACCTTGGGGTAGGAGCAGAGGCGGTGAGCTCCGTCCTAGTGAGGGAAGAGAGAAAGAAGCAGCTGCCCATCTACTACGTCAGCCGGGTATTGAGGGAAGCGGAGCTTCGCTACCCTATCCTGGAAAAGCTCGCTTATGCCTTGGTTATCTCGGCTAGAAAACTCCGGCCGTACTTTCAAGCGCATTCGATTAGGGTGGTGACCGACCACCCTCTTCGCAAGATCTTTGAAGGAGTGGAACACTCGGGAAGGCTGGCTAAGTGGTCCATTGAGCTAAGCGAGTTCGACATCTCCTTTGTCTCAAGGCTCTCCATCAAGGCACTGGCAGTGGCGGACTTTCTAGCAGACTACGTTGTTGAGGTCGAGGTGGGAGAGCAGCAGCCGCGAGAAACATGGAAGTTGATGGTTGATGGGGCCTCAGGAAGGCACTCCCTAGGGGCAGGGGTGGTGTTGACAAGTCCCCAGGGGGTAATCATAGAGCAAGCGGTCATTCTACATTTCCCCGTGACCAACAATCAAGCGGAATATGAGGCCGTGATCGCCGGCCTCCGCCTGGCAAAGGAGCTGGAGATTCAGGATATGGAGGTTTTCACTGATTCAAAGGTAGTAGCATTGCAGATCTGGGGAGAATTTGAAGCTCGGGAGCCAACCCTCATCAGATACCTCTCCAAGGTAAGGGCGATCATCGGAGGATTCCGGTCATTCTCAATTCAACATGTTCCAAGGGAAGAAAGTGTAACCGCCGATCGACTAGCCAAGTTCGGACCTCGCGGGGGAGGGACCTTGACGGAGCTATTCCGACCGGCTATCGAGGAAGGAGAGTTGATGCTGGTGGATCGGCAACCCTCGTGGGTGGATCCATTTGTGACCTTCCTGACCACCGGTGAACTGCCTGAGGAGACCAAGACCGGGAGAAGCTTCAAGCGCAAAGCGGCTCACTACTTGATGATGGAGGGGGGTCTGCATCGTAAGATGTTGTCAGGGTTCCTAGCTAGATGTGTGACCGAAGAAGAGATCCCGAAGATATTAATGGAGGTGCACTCGGGTGAGTGCGGCAGTCACTCTGGAGGAAGGATGCTGGAGGCAAGGGTGGTCAGACAGGGGTACTTCTGGCCCACCCTGAGGAAGGATGCCATGGAATTTGCAAGGAGATGTCCAAAATGTCAGCTCCACGCCCCCCTTCAGCTCTTGGCAGCTCAGAGGCTCCGGAGTATCACGGCGCCGTGGCCATTCGCTATCTGGGGAATGGACTTAGTTGGACCCTTTCCTTCGGCTAGTGGGCAGAGGAGGTTCCTCTTGGTCATGGTCGATTACTTCTCGAAGTGGCTAGAGGTTAAAGCCTTAGCCAAGGTCACCTCGCAGGTCATAAGGAATTTCGTCTGGGGGGAAATCATTTGTAGACATGGGTTGCCCCAAGCAATAGTGACCGATAACGGCCCCCAGTTTGCCAGCGAGGAGTTCATCAGCTTCTGCGCTCAACTGGGGATAGATCTCCGGTTCGCCTCCGTCCATCACCCTCGGAGCAACGGCCAAGTGGAGGCAGCAAACAAAATCATTGTAAACCTACTAAGAAAAAAGGTGGAGAACTTGAAGGGGAATTGGGTGGAGCAGCTCCCGTCGGTCCTGTGGGCGCTACGAACCACTCCGAACACAGTCACCGGTGAGACCCCCTTCAAGCTCTCTCATGGGTGTGAAGCCGTCCTACCAGTGGAGTTCGAGGTCCGGTCCCCGCGAGTCATAGCCGCGGGTGAAGGGGACGAGGCTTGGAGGGTGGAGAATGAAGAGGGGCAACGCCTCTCATTAGATATGGTGGAGGAACTGCGATACGTGGCGGCTATCAGGCAAGAAGAGATCAAGCGACGGATGGCCAAACATTTTGATAAGAATGTCAGGGTCAAGCAGTTCGCTGAAGGGGATCTGGTGCTGAGAAAGGTTGACGCGGCAGGAAGGTCGGCTCCTGTGGGTAAGCTACACCCGAACTGGGAAGGTCCATACATTGTGAAGGAAGTCCTCGGAACGGGGGGATACTACCTCCAGGACGTGGAGGGAAGAGCCCTAAGCCACACTTGGAGTGGAGATGATCTAAAACGCTTCTACCCCTGAGGGGGGAAGGATGTAACCGTGTATTTCAAAAATAAATTTATTATACTATATCGAGTGGCTTTTTCTTAACTGTTGCCGAGTTTTTCATAATATAACGTGATCATTCGTTTTGTAGTACCCCGAGCTTGGCTCGGCCCCAGGTAGACCCGCTGCACAGGCTCTCATCTAGCTGGCAGGTCCGAAGGCTCGCCTGTGGGGGATAGGTTTGGTTGGTTTGAGATCTTCATCGACACCCCGAGCTCGGCTCGGCCCCAGGTAGACCCGCTGCGCAGGCTCTCATCTAGCTGGCAGGTCTGAAGGCTCGCCTGTGGGGGATAGGTTTGGTTGGTTTGAGATCTTCATCGACACCCCGAGCTCAGCTCGGCCCCAGGTAGACCCGCTGCGCAGGCTCTCATCTAACTGGCAGGTCCGAAGGCTCGCCTGTGGGGGATAGGTTTGGTTGGTTTGAGATCTTCATCGGCACCTCAAGCTCGGCTCGGCCCCAGGTAGACCCGCTGCGCAGGCTCTCATCTAGCTGGCAGGTCCGAAGGCTCGCCTGTGGGGGATAGGCTTGGTTGGTTTGAGATCTTCATCGACACCCCGAGCTCGGCTCGGCCCCAGGTAGACCCGCTGCGCAGGCTCTCATCTAGCTGGCAGGTCCGAAGGCTCGCCTGTGGGGGATAGGCTTGGTTGGTTTGAGATCTTCATCGACACCCCGAGCTCGGCTCGGCCCCAGGTAGACCCGCTGCGCAGGCTCTCATCTAGCTGGCAGGTCTGAAGGCTCGCCTGTGGGGGATAGGTTTGGTTGGTTTGAGATCTTCATCGACAACCCGAGCTCGGCTCGGCCCCAGGTAGACCCGCTGCGCAGGCTCTCATCTAGCTGGCAGGTCCGAAGGCTCGCCTGTGGGGGATAGGCTTGGTTAGTTTGAGATCTTCATCGACACCCCGAGCTCGGCTCGGCCCCAGGTAGACCCGCTGCGCAGGCTCTCATCTAGCTGGCAGGTCCGAAGGCTCGCCTGTGGGGGATAGGTTTGGTTGGTTTGAGATCTTCATCGACACCCCGAGCTCGGCTCCGCCCCAGGTAGACCCGCTGCGCTGGCTCTCATCTAGCTGGCAGGTCTGAAGGCTCGCCTGTGGGGGATAGGTTTGGTTGGTTTGAGATCTTCATCGGCACCACGAGCTCGGCTCGGCCCCAGGTAGACCCGCTGCGCAGGCTCTCATCTAGCTGGCAGGTCCGAAGGCTCTCCTGTGGGGGATAGGCTTGGTTGGTTTGAGATCTTCATCGACACCCCGAGCTCGGCTCGGCCCCAGGTAGACCCGCTGCGCAGGCTCTCATCTAGCTGGCAGGTCCGAAGGCTCGCATGTGGGGGATAGGTTTGGTTGGTTTGAGATCTTCATCGACACCCCGAGCTCGGCTCAGCCCCAGGTAGACCCGCTGCGCATGCTCTCATCTAGCTGGCAGGTCCGTAGGATCGCCTGTGGGGGATAGGTTTGGTTTGGTTGGCTTGGTTTGGACAAGGCAGGAGGCGCATTGGGAATACAAAATGAAAAAGATAGGATAGGTCTCGGCAGGGATAGATCTCGGCAGGGAAGTCCCCGCCAAAGAGATCTCGCAGTGGGGGGGTTTTCGCCAAGGAGACTCAACATTCTCAAACAAATGGGCGGGATCGTTAAGCGACGGTCCTGAAGGGGCTCACGCAGGCTAAAGAGCACGGTTCCGTCCCAAGGGTGCGCGAGCCACGCTTCCATCTGGCAGTTCGCAGCAGGTTCCCGCCTAAGGATTCGCGCAGGATCCCGCTGATCCATCTCTAGGGAAGGCTATCTTAAGACGACCAAGGGCCTCGACGGAAGCACGCACAATTCATAATAACGGAGCGAGATATTTACATCAGGCGCATTCGCAATAACGGAGCGAGATATTTACATCAGGCAATTCGCAATAAAGGAGCGAGATATTTACAAATAAAAATATTTGCATTAAATATATCAAAAGAACAAACTAGTAACGTCTCGCGTTTACATTAAGGCAGAAGAAAAAAGTAGAGGCGGAAAGAGAAAGAAGAGGGGACCCATCACGGAGACAAGCTGTACCCCTCCGAGCTCCCGCTTGAGCTCCCGCTGGAGTTCTCGCCGGAGCTCTCCCCGGAGGTCTCGCCACCCGCCGTAGGGGACTTCGGGACGTCCGAGGGTGGGGTATCAGGGGCGCCTGGGGGCTTTGGAATGGGCTCGAAGAGCCATGGAACAAGCTGTTGAGCAGTGATGTCTTTGCCCCTCCCGTCCCAGCAGTTGACGTCTCGCAGCGTCTTCAGCATCAACTTCACTGTGGCTTGCGCATTCCCCTGGAGCAGCTTGTCGATGTCATAAGCCGAGTAATACTGGCTCTTCAATCTCTCGTCCAACGGAGGGGCTACACTCGCCTCAAGGCGCGCGATCTGCTCCCGCAGGAGAACGTTGTCGAATCGGGCCTGGGACAGCTCCTCGCGAAGTACGGCTTGGGCGGAATCCTGAACGGCGGAAGGTTAGCATAATAGAAAAGTTAGGGAGGCGAGAGCAAGTGATTGTGAAAGGTCTCGCTTACCCCTTCCGCTTGGCGCGAGGATAACATTTGCTGAGCCTCGGCCAGCTCCTTGGCCAGAGAGGCCGCCTGAGCCACCGCATCGTCCCTGGCCTTGAACATTCCTGGAAGTTGCGGTCTATCATGATGCTCTGGCGGGCACACATGTGCGCGAGCTCCAGCCCACGCATCAGGGTGCGGGTGGAGTCGTAGGCCAGCAGCCGGGTCGACATCCTGTCGTAGACGCTAGCGTCCTCCCGGCTGTAGAGGCAATAACCTAGGGAGAAAGCCTCGCTGGTGACCTCGTCCCTCTCTGCCCAGCTTGGCAGGAGGGACGAGATCGAGACCTTGTTGGCATCGGGATCCCACTGCAGCAGTGGCTTGTTTTCCGCGTCCAGGCACCTCATGCCGAGACCGAAGTTGCGATGACCTCGCGGTACCTCTTCAGAAGGGCCTGGCCAGAGGTCCCGGCGATGGCACCCTCGCTCTCTGCGGCACCAGGGGCCTGAGGGTTCTCGGCAGGGGTCTCGGGACCGCCCCTGGAGGCGGCAATCTTGCTAACGGTCTGCAAGACCTCCTTAAAGGAGCGGCCTGCGGGGAGAGGTTGGGTGGGTGGCACCACAACAGCCTTGCCCTTCTCGGTATCCGTCGTCTTGGGTCTCTTAATTGATTGAGGCGCGGGGGCACCGGGCTTTCGCTTCGCGGCACCTCTTGAAGGAGGAGGACCCGACTCTTTTCGGCAGGCTTGAGCTGCAGCTTTCGCAAGAGCCAGCGGGTCCTTAGGAGGTTGACTCCCTCCGGCGCGAGCCTCGTCGAAAGGCTGGCGTAGGGGGATCTCGCGCTCTCCTGCGAAAATAATGACAATAAGTCCCGACCTTGGAAGACAAGTAAAAGACAGACAAAGGCGAGACCCTACCTTCTCCCGGTAGTACAGGGGAGAGAGAATCGACGTCTCGCCGGAGGTAGAGGACGTCGAAGTCCTTGGTTCCGAAGAACTCAAGGAGGGCGCTCTCGCGCGAGCCCAAGGAGGGAGGCTTATAGGCGGCATCCTCGTATTGGATGGGGGCAAGGGGTACGTTCCCGAAGTCGCCGGAAACGTAGATGAACCTCTCGCCCCAGTGATGATGCTTGTTGGCGAGACCGACCGTCTTCAGCAGTTGCCCGGAGAAGAACACCACGCCTCCTTTCGCGCGGAAAGTAAATAGCTTGCGGAAGATCGGCAAGCTAAACTCGATCCTCTCGGACCGCATATAACATATGAATGTCATAAGAATCGCCACTGAGTTAGGGTTCAGCTGCGCGGGAACCACCCCGTAATATCGGAGGGCCTGCCGCATCTCAGGCCACAGCGGGACGCGGAAGCCCACCTCGAAGTGTTCGATAGGGATGGCGAGCTCCCCCTCCCCCGCGGAGTTTACCTTGTCGTGATTACCCGGGTTCCGCGTGGTGAACCCGGCGGGAACATGTTGAGCCTTGATCAGGTTGAACTCATCCACGGAAAGGGTGCAGGAATTGAAAAAATGCTTTTGGAAAGCTTCCGCGCAATTGGATCGTCCTTCACTTCTGCCCGACATCACGAAAAAGTTTGAAGGCGAGATCTACGAGAAAAGGGCGAGAGCGAGAACGGCGCGAGAACGGAAGTAGAAGGAGGAGACGGGCGAGAGCTTTGGAGAAACCGCGAGAGCAACAGGAGAGGAGAGAGACTGGAATCGGAGAAATGAATGTGGTAGGTGAGCCTCCTATTTATAGAAAATCGTGGTAATGATGACTGTTTTCAGAAAGGCGGCGGGGGTACAGCCGGCGCGTCCTAGGTCAGCGGCGCTTCGTTTTTCCCGCCCGAGTCTGACAGTGATCGATTGACTAAGTGACTAGCGCAAACGTTGCGAGATGTCATGCGACGGGCAAGGTAGGCGGAAACGAGGTGGCTCTCGCCACCCAAGGACCCGGGAAAATAACTCATATGCATACAAAAATATTAAAACCGAGTTATTGCTCTCGCTCAGCGAGAACGGGATAAAATAATAAGCGATAAGGTGCAGAATCATTAGCTACAACTCTATGCAAGTAAATAAGGGTACATCAGAGAGGGGAAGGCCTGGGGTAGGGTAGGGGAGGTCTCGCGCTTCAGTATGGCTCCCAGCGCCATTTTCCTTGCTCCCACCGCCATTTTCCTCGGTCCCGCAGCTTGGTCCTGGGCGGCGCCTGCGGGTTGAAGTAGGATGACAGCACGTTGCATCCCAGGTCAACCCGGTGAGACAGATCCCGAATGCGCTCGAGGCACCTCTCAGGTGAGGATCCAGCGGTAGCTCCCCCCGGCCGATCCATCTCGCCGATAAGGTAATCCCGCTCCAGGGTCTCTAGCCTCTTCTCCACTGATAGGCGGAACTCTTGGGCCACAAGGTCGCGGACCCGTTCTCGCCGGATGAGCTTCGACAGAACGGCGGCGACCTTCTTCCCCCGTCTTTTCGCGCTCCCGGCGCCCGTCAGGATCTCCTCCATCTCGTCAGACGAAGGGAAGGGAGAGCTCTCGCCATCTTCTCCCTCTCTTTCTTCTTCTTCTTCTTCTTCTTCCTCTACCTCAGCGCCAAGCCGCGAGCCCATGTCCCCTGTCAAAAGAATCCCCATTTTAGCGGGAGCTAAAGGATAGCTGCGATAAAGTTTCCATATACCTTCAGAGTGACGAGGCCCCCCGGTCGATGGCAGGCGAGAAGGCCCAGCCCCCCCCCCCCCCCCCCCCACCGGCTCCAAAGAGGAGGTGGATTGGCTTTCCTTTTCCGGGGGGGGGGGGGGGGGGTAAACTTTGCGAATGGTGATCCCGGCTTGGTCAGGAGCGGGGGAGCGGGTCTCCTCTCCCGCAGGAGGGCTAGCGTCTAACAAAGGCACGGAGATCTCGGCAGTATTTCCTCCCGCCAGTAGGGAGGAATCAACCACATGGGCGGACTGATTCGCAGCTCTCGCCCCACTCTCCCGGGTGGCGAGATCTGGAGGTGCGGAAACCGACGCTGCGGGAAATCAGGTCAGCACTTAAAAATTTAAGTTGAGGGCGAGAGGGGAACCGTTACCTGCGATGTTCGGGTCAGGTGGAGGGGCCACGTCTGGGACCCGCGGTTGATCATCGTGACGGCTAGAGGGTGGGTCCAAGGGTTCTCGCGGGGATGCGGCAGCGTCGAGAACCGTCTCCTGCGAGAGGTATCACGTTAAACAACTGAACAACTGGTTTTTAGTAATTGGTATATCGAGCTTGCCTTCCGCGGCGAGGGGCCGTCCGCGCGACTAGGGGTCGGGGTGGGCGGGCTCCTGTTCTCGCGGGACAGGTCCCGCTGAACCACCTTCGCCTTCTTCTTCTTCTTCTTAGGCAGAGAAGGCTCAGCAGCCGATGATTGTCTCGCTAGCCATGGGGCAACCAGGGCGCTGTTAGCCCTAGCTCGCGCCTGTGCCGCGTTAATGCAGTCCTGCAGATCCTGCGGAAGCGGTTTGTCGGCACGCTTGGAAGGTATAGCGAGAGAAGGCGAGAGCTCAGGGGGAGAATGACGACTCGAGGGAAGTATTATGGCCGTCTATCGGCACACATATTTATAGTCACCGTACGGCCCACCGAAAGATTCCCTGATGTTGACACGTGCTCAGCGAATATTTTGGGTTGGACATGTCTTTTCGAGCGCGGTGCTAGCTCAAAAAGAGCGGGGATTGTGTACAACCTCATATTCGCTGAGCCAGACAAGGAGGCACAATGGTCATAGTTGGGTTAGCCGAAGTGTTCCCGCCCTAAGGAAGATCTCGCCCAAAGAAGGCGGGAACGATTGCGCCTGATCATTGAACGAGGAACCGTAGGCCAAGATCGTCGAGCGCGGCCTGCGCGGAAGCGCTTGCGCCCGAGCCAAGCTCCTATCTCAAAGAGTTCTCGCCTACGCCGGGCGAGAACGTTCGCGCCATGCCCTGGGCAGAAGGGTCTCGGCACAGCTCTCGTCGAGTGGGGCCCAGGGCCTTAGGAAGAATGTCCTAACTGCCCTCAGGAGAAATTACTTCAGTACCCTCAGAAAAATAGCGGGATTCGGCTATTGGCAGACCAACTAGGGACTTTTCAGTAAATTCAGGACAGCAAAATGCTATAAATAGACCCATAAGGGCTCCTTAGAAAGCAAGTTATCATTATCTCCCAAATTCCAGTGCTTTCTGAGGAGCTCCTAGCCCAGCTTTGGCTTTGGAGGGGAAGCTCTCAGAGATCTTCCGGGTGTGAGGTGAGACCTCCCTGCTGAGGCTATTGGGTCAGTCTTAGATCCTTTGAATCCAGTAAAGGGTTGAAACTTGAGAGAAGTAGGTTTTGGCTGCACCCCTTTTTCTTCGAACTTCAGTTGAGGTCATATTTGGCTTCAACACTACCACTCAGAGAACTTAATCTCCTACAACTCAGCCTTTATAAATCAGGCTTACAACTCAGATCTTAAAAAGATCTTTTTGAAAATAGATGTAAATTTGAAATTTACCACCATCCTGGTTGAGAGAGAAAGGATGGAAGGTTTCTTGATCAGTTCTTGAAAGAATCTGATGTTAGAGATCAACCTGTCTTAGCTTTCTTCAAAGCTTCTTGAATCTGAACACAGTAGGGTTGATCTCCTTTGAAGTTGATCTTCAATCAACTTTTTTCTTGAAATTCAGAAATCAATCTGAATTCTTCTTGGCAGGCTGGTTCAGAATCTGCACTTAAGAGACTTGTTGATGTAAGTCTCTTTCTTCACTTGAATAGATGGAGCTCTCTCTCTCTCTCAAAATTCTTCCGAAGATTCTTCTGAATTCTTCTTTGAATTCTCTTGACAAACTCTGAGTAGATCACCACTTAAGAATGTCTTCTTAGATCTTCTATTGAAAATATTCTTCTGTTTTTTTTCTTTTTTATCTCATATCATATCTCTGTTCTCCTTCTGTTGATAGAGAATGTCTTTATATAGACTTCCTCCATGGTAACCGGCTGATCCGGTTTCTAACGAACTTCTGACAACTCTGACAGCTTCAGTAGACTTGTTGAATATCACAGCTGTCAAGTCTTCAGTCACTTCTTGAAACTCTGTCTCTGTCAGCAAAGTGCCGAGACTGAACTTCATCATGTGTCGACATAAGTAGACTAAGTGTCGACACAAGCCTTGGTGGTGTCGACACAGCTCCCTTGGTGTTGACACTGCTTCTTGACACAGCTTCTATAGAATATGTCGACACTAGTTCTGTGTGTAGACACAGTCACTTATTCTCTTCACAAAAAATCAACTTTATTGAAACTCTGCTATGTGTCGACACAAGTCTTGTGTGTCGATACAGTTGATGTCGACAAAGTCTTATGTGTGTCGACACTGCCTCTATATGTCAACATAGTTGATGTCGACTAAGCTTTTCTGTGTGTCAACACTACCTCTGTGTGTGGACACAGTTTCTTCTGGTGTCGACACAGCCTTCCAAGTGTCGACACAATTGACTCCAGGTGTCGACACAGCTTTTCTCCAGTGTCGACACAAGCCTTCATAAGTGTCGACACAGCTTCTTCTAGTGTTGACTCATGGACTTAGAAACTTTTCCTGTATTCCTGCATTTTCTTAACCTGCACATATAAACTCAAAACCACATCAAATACACCTTGATGCATATCATTGAGTAAGGTGAGGCTTCTTCAAATCCGGTACACATTTTCCAATGTACCCAACAATCTCCCCCTATTTGGAGAAGTCATAACGCTTAGTCAATGATATACACCATTCATAATAAACACACATTATGATGTATATAAATATTACATGACAGGGTAACTTATAAACAAAACATGTATAAAATGTCATCACAGAATAATGATACAAACATAATGAGCATTAATCATTATTTTGTTTAAACTTTCAAAAGTTTCTTAACAATAGTTTACATAGATTTTTAAAACTAAAGATTATAATGTTGTAAAATCTAGTTAATCTATTTTAAGGCTGATCAGACTCCTTGATGACTATGTCTTTGCCTGATTTGATCTGAGCCTGCACAGTAGGTTCAGCATCATCAACAGGTTTCTTTCCTTTCAAAACTTTCTATTTTTGTTCTTCAGCCTTTATCCTTTGCCTTTCAAAATAGTGAAAAGGCTTTGGGAAGTACTTGCTAGGCTCCTGAGCATTAGGAGGTAGCTTTTCAGCTTTTGCCTTTCTTCTATATTGTAAAATGGCTTTTTGCCTAGCTTCATGCTTGTTCCATTCTTGCTCAGCATACCATTTACCCCTTTCATAGGTCTTGTCCTTCACAGCCTTCCAGGCAGTCAATATAATATTCCTGGAAGTAGGACTCCATTATTCAAAATCAGACTTCAACTCTGCTTGTTCTCTAAATCTTTTCTTTGAAAGTTGAGCTTCTTACTCTTTATTAAAAGCTGCCTCTGACATTTCTACTTTCTCCATGATAATATTTTTAGTACCCTCTGGAGGGTTGTACATTGACTGTACTTCTTGCTGAATCATATCAAAATCTGCCGGAGGGTAAATGACCTAAGCAACTTCAGGTTGATCACCTTCAAAATAAGCAGGTTGCACACCTGACTCAGCTACATTATCATCATCACATAGGGGCGGATATCCAAGGGTGGCTCTGATGATATTAGATATCCATTTAGCATGATCTGAGCCTGCTTTGACTAACACTCTCTCCCCCTTTATGACTTCTCTCTTAATATGAGCTCTGAGGTCATCTTTCTGAAATCTTACTGGGTTATCTAGATAATTAACACCATCTTTATAAAATGACCTTAGTTTCAGTAGCTGATCAGAAATGATCTTTTGAGAATTCTTAATAGCTGTTTGTACAGCAGCTAGTTCTTGCTGTAATTGTTTATCAAAATCTGACTTCAATTGAACAAAATGTTCAGTCCCAATGAGAGCTTGTTTGTGAACTGCTTGGATAATTATATTGTGAGATTCTGTCAGATTGTCATTCATCCTGATCTGATTCTCAATGACATAACCTTGTTTAACAGCAATATCATCAACTTGTGTCTTTATTGCTTGTTGTTGCTTTGCAAGATAGACTACAACATTGCACCTTTGTGGAAGCAATCTGTCATTTTCTTTTTGTTCTGATTTACTTCAAATCTTATGGATTTAATATCTTGAGATAATGATAACTGCAATTCATTATGTCTCTCATCCATATACTTTTCCATGACTATCCTTTGTTCATCTAATTTGACTTACAAAGATACCAGGAAGGAGCTATAATCAGTGGCTGGGGCAGGTTGTGGAGCAGTTTGCAATGCCCATTTATAGCTTTGGCTTCTTCTTTTGAAAACCATCAACTTTCTCTTCTTTGCTCTTAGAGTTTCTCCATCATCAGAATCAGAAGTACTTTCTAGATTCACAGTGTCCTTTGGACTTGTGCAGCTCTTTGTCAGATCTAGGTAACTCCCACTGAGTCCCTTGCTCCTCCCCCTCAGTCATGGCTTGTTCCCCCTTAATTTCAGCTTGCTCCCCCTCTATTTCAGCTTGCTCCCCCTCAGTCCTGGCTTGCACTATATCAGGGAACAACTCTTCAAGGGTAAACTCTTGTTGAGGTTGGACTGGAGGCACTCTTAACTCTGGAGCATTAGCAGCTGTAGATGTATCCTCCATGATAACATCCTATGCTTGATTGTTGAGTTGAGTGGTCTGGTCAACATCAACCAAGGGCACAGTTAGTGTTTCATCCTCATTATTGAAAATTGATTGATTAACTTCTTGGATTACCTCAAGAATAGTTTGCGTAGCCATTTCACTTTCTAACTGTGTTGGCTCTTCCTCAAGATGAGGCTCCCCGGCACCTGAGCACCATCTGTAATGTCTTGGGCAGGAGATTTTTCAGCAATCTCTGGCCTCTCTTCATCAGGCATATCCTTTATTAGGACTCTATCCCATCTGGAGATTATCCTTATGTCCATTCTTCTCATGTGGTTGATCTTAGAACCAGTAGTCTGTTCCATTACTTTTGGAATTGTTCCAGCCAAGTATATACTCATAATTCTTCCTAGATTTGGCTTCTTGATAGCTTCCTTAATCTTTTCAAAGATTACTGCAGACCAATCTGTGTTCAGTCTGAAGATAATCCTGGTCATCAGGCTGAACATATAGGCTGAAACCCTATCATGTCCCCCTGGCTTGCAGAGAATGACCTTTCCAACCACTTCAAAAAGGAATTTTCCTTGCAGATTCATCCATTTATTGTTCATTGCAGATCCAATCTTCATGGTGAGATCCAATCCACACCACTGGAGTGCTTCCCTGGTCTTGGTAGAGGTAACTTCTTCATCTTCTTGAGTTTTGGGCAGATGAAGAGTTTTTTGTATGCTCTTCATGGTGAGTTTGATTTTATTACCCCGGATTGAATACCTAATCTTTAATCCAGTAGAATCCTAAGTTGCAGCTCCATAGAATTCAAGGATTTCCTTCTTCCATATCTTAGTAGGTTCGGATACCAGAAATTCCAAACCATTCGCAGTAATTAGGGTAATTACAGTTTTAATCTCGGGTTCCGCATTATCAAAAGCGTTGCGAACCAGCTCATAGCCTTTGTTGACGTTATCTTCAATCTTTGGCGTCATTGGGGTTAAGGGAAATCTTGGATTGAGAAGAGAGAATTTGTCGACACAAGGTTTTGTTCTCGAAAATATGGAGAGTGTGTCGACAGAGTATGTTGTTGACCTATTATACCCTTCTAAATAATGAAGGTCAAAAGGCACGTCAAAATTCTCTTAATGTTTCGACACAGTTGAAATGTGTCGACACGGACTTCTAATGTCTCGACAGAAGTGTTGACTTCTATGTGTCGACACCAATTGATGATGTGTCGACACAGACATTCTTATCAGTTCGACAGAAATTCTGTGTCGACTCTAATTCTAAGTGTTGACACAACTTCTGGATGTATCGACACAACTGCTCTGAAGTGTCGACACCAATTTTCTAGATGTGTCGACACCACTTTCCTGGAGTGTCGACACCAACTACTATGTGTCGACACAGACAACTTTTTATGTCGACACAATTTTACTTAGCCAAATTTGTTAAACTAATTTATGTTTAACATTACTAATTTAATTTTGAAATTATTGAATTAGTTTCATCTAATGGCTTAGTGAACATGTCAGCAATTTGTAAATCTGTATTAACAAATTCTAAAAAAATATGTTCTTTTTCTACATGATCTCTAAAAAATGGTATCTTATTTCTATATGTTTTGTTCTACTATGAGAAACAAGATTATGAGCAATAAAAATAGCACTAGTAGGATCACATAATAATGGAGTTCTACTTACCTGAATACCATAATCTTCTAACTGATGCTTTATCCACAACAGGTGTGCACAGCAACTTCCTGCAGCAACATACTCAGACTCAGATGTGGAAATTGCCACACTAGTCTGCTTCTTACAGCTCCATGACATCAATCTTTCTCCTAGAAATTGACAAGTGCCTGTTGTGCTTTTCCTATCTACTTTGCATCCTGCAAAGTCTGCATCTGAATAGCCTATTAGTAGAAAATCTCTATTCCTAGGATACCAAAAGCCTAAATTAGGTGTGTCCTTAAGATATCTCAAAATCCTTTTGACAGCAGTATAATGAGATTCTTTAGGGCAGGATTGGTACCTAGCACAAACACATGTAGCATACATGATGTCAGGTCTACTAGCAGTCAGATAAAGGAGGGAGCCAACTATTCCTCTATATAAAGATTCATCTACAGGCTTTCCTGCATCATCCTTGCTTAAAGGCATACTTGTCCCCATTGGGGTTCTCATGGTAGTGGATGATTCCATATCATACTTCTTAATTAACTCCTGGGTGAACTTAGACTGGGATATGGACAGGCCATCATCAGTCTGTCTTACTTGGAGTCCCAAGAAGAACTTAAGTTCTCTCATACTACTCATCTCAAACTTCCCTTACATAAGTTTTGCAAACTTTCTACAAAGGTTGTTTTCAGTAGAACCAAATATTATGTCATCAACATATATTTGGACTAGGATGATCTTTCCTTTGGATTCTCTAAGGAATAGAGTCTTGTCTATTTTCCCCCTTGAGAATTTGTTCTCAATGAGAAAAGTAGACAGGATTTCATACCAAGCCCTTGGGGCTTGTTTCAACCCATATAAAGCTTTCCTAAGTTTATAAACATAATTAGGATTAAGTGGATCAACAAAACCTGAGGGCTGTTCTACGTAGACCTCCTCTTTTAAGTGTCCATTTAAGAATGTTGACTTAACATCCATTTGGAATACTTTGAAGCCTTGATATTCTTCATAGGCAAGGAATAGCCTTATTGCTTCCAACCTTGCCACTGGAGCAAAAGTCTGATCAAAGTCTTTGCCCTCTTCCTGCTTGTATCCTTTGACAACTAGTCTTGTCTTGTTCTTCACTATGATCCCACTCTCATCAAGCTTATTTCTATAAATCCACTTTGTCCCTATGACATTGTGGCCCTTTGGTTTTGGAACCAACTCCTAGACCTTGCACCTTCTGAATTGATTTAACTCCTCCTACATAGCATCAATCCAGTGTGGGTATTGAATAGCTTCTTCAAATCTCTTGGGTTCCAGTTGAGATAAGAAGCTTGAGCAAAGAACTGTACCCAACAAATATCTCATCTTGGGAATTGGCAGCAAACTTAGTTAGGTGAGACTTGCCATTGTTAAGCACATAGCACTTGCAATCAAAGATCCTAAAATAGGATAAGTTTGGTTTTCTGTCTTTCATAACCTCATAGGGTGTCTTTTTGTGGCTTTTGGTGATGGAAGCCCTATTGATCACATGACATACAGTGTTTACTGCCTCAGCCCAGAAATATTCTGGGAGAGTAGTGTCACTAAATAGTGTTCTTCCAGCCTCAATCAATGTCCTATTATTTCTTTCAGCAATGTCATTTTGCTGAGGTGTTCTAGGTGAGGAGAATTCCTGATGAATCCCAAATTCTTCACACAACCTTGTCATACTTTCAGATTGGAATTCAATTCCATGGTCACTTCTGATTTTGACCACTGAACTATCTAATTCATTCTGAATTTGTTTGACAAAATTGTAGAAGACATTTGGGGTTTCAGATTTCTGCCTTAGAAAGAATACCCATGAAAATCTAAAAGAGTCATCTACAACCACAAAAGTGTAGACCTTCTTACCTAGACTATGAACTGGCATATGATCAAATAAATTCATATGCAAGAGGTATAAGCACCTCACTGAGTCTTTGGTTTCTATATTATGAAAGGAAGATCTGGTCTGCTTGCCTTTTTGACAAGCTGAGCATATTCCATCCTTAAAGCACTTAACTTGAGGATCATTCCTCACTAACTCTTTACTAAAGAGTTGACCAATAGTCTTGTAGTTAAGATGAGCTAGCCTCTTGTGCCATTTGACACAATGATAGGCTTTATCATCAGCCACAAGACATATAGGAGAATTTTTATTCTCACTCTCAAAGTTTAGGCAATACACATTTCGTTTTTTATAGCCAGTCAATATGACTTTTTGATCACTTGACCTCTTGATATGACACTTGAAAGTTCACCTAGTGTCCACTATCTTCACCTATGGGGGGGGGGGAATATGTGACGTGCAGCGTTTTTGCGGAATTTAAAATGGTACCTGCACAATAAAAACAAACAGCACAGCACACAGAATACACAAGCTATTTATAGTGGTTCCCCGATTTGGGTACATCCACTTTCCCCCTTCGACCTATCTCCCAACAAGGGACGACTCGGTCTCTTCACCAACAGGATTGAAATCCAATCCTTGCACTATCGGAAGGAACCCTTCCACACGTGGGAGTCAACACTCCCACAAAACGAGTTGCACCCAACCCTTACAACACAGAACCACCGTTCCTTTACAACAAAAATAAAATAGAATGTACAAAAGATACAAACTACGTTTGGAGACAAGGTGTCGCTCTTCGTTGACGACGTGTTCTTTTTTTCCACGAAGAGTCCACAACCCTAGACTCTCTTGGAGAGGATCTCCCCGGAACCGGCGGCGGCAAGAAGGGCGGCGGCTAGGTTCACGGGATCAGCGGCGACGACGATGTGCGGCTGCTATACTTTGGAGATCCAAAATTCGTAGCGAAGCTAGCTAGGTCTACCAACGGTCACACGAGGATCGGTCGTCTCGATTGATTCGGACGGGGAAGTTTTTCCCGATCAACAAATCGAGAGACAAGGGATCTCCGGATAGACGCGTGAGACTCTAAGCTTGGCTAAGCTTCTGTCGCCGGAGATCGGGAAGAAACGCGATCAACAGCGGCGACCAACTTGCTCGAGCGACGACGGCGGCAGCGGAGCGGAACTCGCGATTTTAGGGTTTTTGTGCTCGGCTTCTTTCTGTCTCTTTTATTCCGTGGTCATACTGTTCAAAAATAATCTTGTATTTATACTGTATACCACTCAATATGACCGTTGTGGGTACCATAAATAGAAACCCAAAATCCGGTTCAAGATAACGCCAGCGGCAGAATCCGGTTCAGGGAGTTCCAGAAAAATGCCCAAGTAAAAATCGGCGAGAATCAAAAGTGAGTCTCGTCAAATCGTCGAGAATCAAAGGTGATTCTCGACGATTCGGCGAGAATCAAGGATGATTCTCATCGAAGTTGACTTGGCTGCACGCACTGATTCAGCCCGGGTCGAGACGGCGAGAATCAGACAGTGATTCTCGACGATTCGGCGAGAATCACTCGTGATTCTCGTCGATTCTTACTTAGAATCAGAGTTGCTTGCTTTGAAGTGTAGTTGGATCGAGTCGGCGAGAATCAGCCACTGATTCTCGACGATTCGGCGAGAATCACTTGTGATTCTCGCCGAATCGGCGAGAATCACTTGGCGATTCTCGTCGATTTTCACATAGACGAATTTTCGTCTTTCCACCCATGATGAGCTCCTTGACCCATCCTTGCTCCTTGACCCATCCTTGCTCCTTGTCTGCTCTTGCAAGATTACAGCCCTGTACTTGAAAGTAAGTGCACTCCAATAGAGAGAGTACACGTAGGCCAACACACTGATCTGCTCAACGAGGGATTGCGTCGTGCAGACCCGTGTATATTGACCTACTGCACTCTGACATTGGTATGCACTTAGCTTGGAATAACTGCAAGCACAACTTGAAATAATTTGTCAAAAACATTGCCTATTTACCTTAGCTTGTTCAGGGGCTTCTTCAAATCAGGTACGTTGTGGATACAATACCCAACAATCTCCCCCTATTTGAAGAAGCCTAAACCCTACAAGCTAAGGTGAATAAAACATATAGGAATGAAAATCATAAACTTGAAATTGAGGTGAGTGAGTTATTCATTACCAATACCAATTTCTTGGGAGCAAGCTTGGAGCCACCTTAGCCTTAGCCGAGAGGGTAATCTCCCCCTTTTCGGCTTATGCAAATCGGGATCTGTAGCATTTGACCCCTTGCTCCCCCTCAGTTCTTGCACCAGTGCTCATACTTGAGTACCTTGCTCCCCCTCAGTTCTGGCGCCTGTGCTCAACTTGAGTACCTTGCAGAGGCTCCCTCTAGATGCATGATCCTGGAGCTTCTGCAGTCTTCATTCTTCATAATTGAGCATACCCAATTCAGTTTTGAAGAGACTGAACTTGGCTTCGTCTAAGGGCTTTGTGAATATATCTGTAATCTGCTTGTCCGTGGGGACATAACAGAGAGAAATGTCCTTGTTCTCCACGTGCTCCCGAATGAAGTGGTATCGCACTTCAATATGCTTCGTTCTGCTGTGCGATACCGGGTTGTTGGCAATTGCAATCGCACTGGAGGAGTCGCAGTACATTGGAACTTCCTTGAACTGAAGGTCGTAGTCGGCTAACTGGTTTCTGATCCATAGGAGTTGTGCGCAACAGCTGCCTGCCGAGATGTACTCAGACTCTGCTGTGGAGGTTGCAACACAATTCTGTTTCTTGCTATTCCATGAGACAAGCCTTTGTCCGAGGAATTGACACGTCCCGGAGGTGCTTTTCCTGTCATCCCTACTCCCTGCAAAATCAGCATCTGAAAAACCTATTAGCTCGACATCATTGTTTCTCGGGTACCACAAGCCAAGATTGGGAGTACCTTTAAGGTATCTTAGAATTCGCTTTGCAGCGACATAGTGAGATTCCTTAATGTTCACCTGATATCTGGCACAGACACATGTGGAGAACATGATATCCGGTCTACTGCCAGTAAGATAGAGCAGGGATCCAATGAGGCTTCTGTATTTGGTTTCATCGAAAGGTTTACCTTTCTCATCCTTATCCAGAGACATAGTGGATCCCATTGGAGTCCTCATAGAGGTTGCACTCTCCATACCGAATTTCTTAAGGAGTTCATTTGTGAACTTTGTCTGAGAGATGAAGATTCCATCCTCATACTGTTTCACTTGAAGTCCCAAGAAATACTTGAGCTCTCCCATACTGCTCATTTCAAACTTGCCTTGCATAAGTTTAGAAAACTTTTTGCAAAGATTGTTGTCCGTTGAGCCGAATATTATGTCATCGACATAGATTTGCACCAGCAAAATCTTGCCTTTGACTTCCCTGAGAAACAATGTTTTATCTATTTTACCTCTAGAGAACTTGTTCTTAAGAAGAAAACTAGATAAAGTCTCATACCAAGCTCGTGGAGCTTGTTTTAACCCATATAAAGCTTTATTAAGAAAATAGACATGATTGGGAAAAGTAGGATCGACAAAACCTGGGGGTTGAGCGACGTTACTTCCTCTTTCAGGTCTCCATTCAGGAATGCTGATTTCACATACATTTGATAAACTGTGAATCCTTTGTGCGAAGCATACGCCAGGAACAATCTGATTGCCTCGAGCCTTGCTACTGGTGCGAAGGTCTGGTCGAAGTCAATCCCCTCCTCCTGTCTGTAACCTTGAGCCACCAGCCTTGCCTTGTTCTTTATGATGACACCATGTTCATCCAGCTTGTTTCTGAAGATCCACTTGGTGTCAATCACATTCTGCTTGTATGGTCTGGGAACTAGCGTCCAAACGTTGCAACGTTCGAATTGATGTAGTTCATCTTGCATGGCCAGAATCCATGCCGCATCTTTGTTCGTCTCGTCGAACTTCTTTGGCTCAACCTGTGACAGGAAGCTAAGATGCAGTACTTCATTAATAGTACCTCTACGAGTTCTGACACCGACACGAGGATCTCCGATGATCTGATCTCTAGGATGATCCCTCACGTGCCAGAGCTCTAGAAGTCTGGCGTCTGGAGCTTCAACTACTTCTTAGGCTTCTCCTTCTTCTAAGAGATTTGTTCCATTTTCATCTTCAACATTTCCAGATGACGTGGAGGTGGAAACTTTGATGTACTTAGGAGTGTCATCTTTAGCGGTCTCATCCGGACTCAGTTGTTCAAGTCGTGCACCTGCATCTTCAAGAATACCACTGGAAGAATTGCTGTTAAGCAAACTTCCTTCATCAAATACAACATTTATTGATTCTTCTACCACTAGGGTTTTCTTATTGAAGACCCTATATGCCCGACTGTGGGAACTATAGCCCATGAATATGCCTTCGAAGCATTTTTCACCAAATTTAGTACGCGGGTACTTCCTATTATTCAGTACATAGCATCTGCAACCAAAAATCCTCAAGTAGGACATGGTTGGTTTCCTGCCTTTCAGAAGCTTGTAAGGCGTCTTACGATGATGCTTGTTGATCAATGCTCGGTTTTGTACATGACAAGCTGTATTGACAGCCTCTGCCCAGAAGTATTCCGGGAGAGAAGCATCTTTCAACATTGTCGTGCAGGCTTCAATGAGAGTTCTATTTCTCCTCTCCGCAACTCCATTTTGCTGAGGAGTACGCGGGGAGGAAAATTCATGAAAGATACCTTGTTTTTCACAAAACTCTGTCATAGCACCAGATTCGAATTCTGTTCCATGGTCACTTCTGATTTTGACCACTGAGCAGTTAAATTCGTTCTGAACCTGCTTGACAAAGCTAGTGAAGATGTCAAACGTATCTGACTTTCGTTTCAAAAAGAACACCCATGTAAACCGAGAATGATCATCAACTATCACTAGCGTATAGGACTTGCCTCCCAAGCTATGAACTTGCATTGGACCGAATAAGTCCATATGTAAAAGGTAAAGACATCGGGAAGAGTCTTTGTCTGCAATGCTCTTAAAGGTAGCCCGAGTCTGTTTGCCCATCTGGCATGCAGGACAAGGGCTATCTTTGATGCACTTGATACTGGGAGCATCCCTTACTAAGTTCTTAGAAAACAACATACTAATTGTCTTGAAATTAATATGTGTCAATCTCTTGTGCCATTGGTCACAAAGAGATGCGCTGCCAGTTGCCACAAGGCATATGGGGGTAGATGAATCTACACTAAGAAAATCTAAGCAGAAGATATTTCTGCTCCTAATGCCTGATAATACCGTCTCAGAAGAGGTACGTGAAATTATCAGACATTTATCCTTGCAGAACTTAACGTCATAACCTTTGTCACATAACTGACTTACACTGATCAGGTTATGGTTTAACCCTTCAACATAAGCCACGTCGGTGATAGAGATTATACCGTTGGAAATCATACCGTAACCTCTGGTGACTCCTCGATCTGACCCTCCAAAGATGACTTTAGGTCCATTCTTGACTGGAGTGTAATCACGCAGCAGGCTTCTTGTCCCAGTCATATGCCGGGAGCATCCACTGTCCAAATACCAGATCGGCGTTTTGGTGGCCTTTGGACATTCCTGCAAAACATAATTAATTTCCCTTAGTAACCCAATCGAACTTGAGTCCTAGATTCCTGGTTAGCATGCTCCCCCTTGGTTGGTTAACCCTACGAGTGGTCGGCCTCGCATTGCTAACATATGGAGTCTCGTAATACCTTGGATTAAACCAACAATCCACGACAAAGTGACCGACTTTGCCACAGCACCAACAGTCGAATCTGTTGTACCTCTTTCTAGGCTCCTGTCTTACCCTGGGAATGGTGGGTACAGCTGAGGCCTTGGATCTGGAGGTGGAGGCCTCATGGTGACAGCAGTCACATGACTTCGTCACCTTCTGTATAGCAGGCTTGGCTTTTGGTGCCTGCTTTCCATTATGGCCGCTAGAGAATTGACCATAATTTCCCACGTGGATTTCCTCATAAGGTGCCTTGAGGGCACTCTCACCGAAGTTTCGGGTAAAGGTCCAATCATCATATCGGCTCTTTGGCTTTGCAACCGAGGGCCGGAAATGATGACCAAAGGTTGACTCAAAGTCATGTTGGTTGCAAGGAAAGCTAGGCTTTCTGAACGCAACAGGACTGAGCGGAGCCTTTCCCTTTTCATCAGCAGAGGCCTTCTTGGCGGCCTTATTCTTCCTCTGGTTCCTGTTTCTCCTGGATGAGGAACCAGATACCCATACATGCCCCAAGCCAGCTCCTTTGGCCTGAGCAGAGAAGGTATCAACAACTGGAAGAACTGTTTTTGGCATAGAGAAGCTCTTGACGATCTTCCTTTCTGCCGCAAGTTGTTCTTCCAACTTGTCGACTTCCTCCTGCTTAAGATCAAGGAGCTTCAGAGACTCTGAATTCTTTGAGGTCAGGTCAAGGTGCTCCTGTCGGAGAGAGATCAAACTGGTGATCTCTTCCCTTAGGGAAACATACTCACTCTTAAGGAATTTTACTTCCTTTTTCTCAGCCTTCAATCTCTTTCGGCACTCCTCGAAAGTGTTGAGCAGAAGCTCATACTTCTCGAGGAGCTCAGCTTCACGGGCCGAAAGGCTATCCTCAGGTTCATCATCCTGAGACTCAGGATCAGAGTCGGAGTCGGAGAGAGGGGTGTGAGCTTTTACTTTCCCAGTAAACGGGGGGCATTCTCCTTCTGAGTCGGAGCGACCCACCAGCCCGAAGTAGGCTTCCTCATCATCACTGGAGTCTGAGGAATCAGACTCACTCAGTGTCTTTGGCCTTTTGGCGATGTAGCTCCGCTCCTTCTTCTTATCTCTAGAGGATTTGTGCTCCTCTCCTTTCCCTTTTTCTCTCTTGCCTTGATAGCAGTCGGCCACGACGTGTCCTGGCTTATTGCATCCAAAGCAAATAATGTCAGAAGAGTGATGTTTGTTCGGTTTAGAAGCATACCTTTCAGAAGAATAATTTTTCTTCTGATGCCTGGAGGAGGAGCCGTCTCTCTTTCTTTGATTCCTCATCTTGAGGAACTTCTTGAACTCTCTGGTGATGAGGGAGAAATCCTCCTCCGACAGCTCTGAGCTGGAGGAGCATGGCTCGGAGTCCTCCTCCTCATCCTTTTTCCTGGCACGGTATGAAACCGCACCCTTTCCTTTTCTGGAGTGACTGGCTTTTAGAGCCACAGTCTTTTCTTTGGCTGCAGCCTTCTCTGCTTTTTCTTCTGCTTTCCTGGTGTTCAGTTGAAGCTCGTAGGACATCGGCTTCCCGAACAGAATTTGCGGGTCTGTTTCAGCTAGTCTGTCAAACTCTCGGATGGCGCAGATCTTTGTGTCCCATTCCTTAGTAAGGGACCTAAGGAATTTATCATTGAGTTCACCATTAGTGAACACTCTTCCGTATCCTTTGAGGGCGTTGACAATCTTGAGGAAGTTCTCGTAGGTGACTCCGATCTCTTTCTTAGGCCCTTGTCTGAAGGCCTCATATTTCTGGTTCAGGAGGGATCTCCGATCATCCCTCACTTCATCAGTTCCCTCCATTAGGACGATCAGGCAATGCCAGATTTCCTGTGCTGTCCTGCAGTTGCTGAAGTTCTGCATCATTGAGTCATCAACCGCGCTAACCAGAATGTTTCGCGCCTTCTTGTCAAGTCCTACTAGCACCATCTCGTCCTTGTCCATTTCAGAAAGTTTCTTTGGCACTTTCTGGGTAGGATCAATGGTGGAGGCCTTAGTAGGGACATAAGGTCCCTCCTCCACGATCATGAAGAGTCGAGGATCAACTGCTTCCATGTAGAACCTGATCCTTTCCTTCCAGATAGGAAAGTTGAGTCTGGTGCACACTGGGATCTTGCCTGAGAACTTGAGCCCGTCCATTGTAGATGTTTGCCTCCTTCTTGACACTAGCGGCAGGATTCAACTCAAGGTGTTAACCTTTTTGATGAGCAACCTCCCTCTGATACCACTTGAAAGTTCACCTAGTGTCCACTATCTTCACCTATGGGGGGGGGGAATAGGTGACGTGCAGCATTTTTGCGGAATTTAAAATGGTACCTGCACAATAAAAACAAACAGCACAACACACAGAATACACAAGCTATTTATAGTGGTTCCCCGATTTGGGTACATCCACTTTCCCCCTTCGACCTATCTCCCAACAAGGGACGACTCGGTCTCTTCACCAACAGGATTGAAATCCAATCCTTGCACTATCGGAAGGAACCCTTCCACACGTGGGAGTCAACACTCCCACAAAACGAGTTGCACCCAACCCTTACAACACGGAACCACCGTTCCTTTACAACAAAAATAAAATAGAATGTACAAAAGATACAAACTACGTTTGGAGACAAGGTGTCCCTCTTCGTTGACGACGTGTTCTTGAAGTCCACGAAGAGTCCACAATCCTAGACTCTCTTGGAGAGGATCTCCCCGGAACCGGCGGCGGTAAGAAGGGCGGCGGCTAGGTTCACGGGATCGGCGGCGACGACGATGTGCGGCTGCTATACTTTGGAGATCCAAACTTCGTAGCGAAGCTAGCTAGGTCTACCAACGGTCACACGAGGATCGGTCGTCTCGATCGATTCGGACGGGGAAGTTTTTCCCGATCAACAAATCGAGAGACAAGGGATCTCCGGATAGACGCGTGAGACTCTAAGCTTGGCTAAGCTTCTGTCGCCGGAGATCGGGAAGAAACGCGATCAACAGCGGCGACCAACTTGCTCGAGCGACGACGGCGGCAGCGGAGCGGAACTCGCGATTTTAGGGTTTTTGTGCTCGGCTTCTTTCTGTCTCTTTTATTCTGTGGTCATACTGTTCAAAAATAATCTTGTATTTATACTGTAGACCACTCAATATGACCGTTGTGGGTCCCATAAATAGAAACCCAAAATCCGGTTCAAGATAACGCCAGCGGCAGAATCCGGTTCAGGGAGTTCCAGAAAAATGCCCAAGTAAAAATCGGCGAGAATCAAAAGTGAGTCTCGTCGAATCGTCGAGAATCAAAGGTGATTCTCGACGATTCGGCGAGAATCAAGGATGATTCTCATCGAAGTTGACTTGGCTGCATGCACTGATTCAGCCCGGGTCGAGACGGCGAGAATCAGACAGTGATTCTCGACGATTCGGCGAGAATCACTCGTGATTCTCGCCGAATCGGAGAGAATCACTTGGTGATTCTCGTCGATTCTTACTTAGAATCAGAGTTGCTTGCTTTGAAGTGTAGTTGGATCGAGTCGGCGAGAATCAGCCACTGATTCTCGACGATTCGGCGAGAATCACTTGTGATTCTCGCCGAATCGGCGAGAATCACTAGGCGATTCTCGTCGATTTTCACTTAGACGAATTTTCGTCTTTCCACCCATGATGAGCTCCTTGACCCATCCTTGCTCCTTGTCCGCTCTTGCAAGATTACAGCCCTGTACTTGAAAGTAAGTGCACTCCAATAGAGAGAGTACACGTAGGCCAACACACTGATCTGCTCAACGAGGGATTACGTCGTGCAGACCCGTGTATATTGACCTACTGCACTCTGACATTGGTGTGCACTTAGCTTGGAATAACTGCAAGCACAACTTGAAATAATTTGTCAAAAACATTGCCTATTTACCTTAGCTTGTTCAGGGGCTTCTTCAAATCAGGTACGTTGTGGATACAATACCCAACAATCTCCCCCTATTTGAAGAAGCCTAAACCCTAAAAGCTAAGGTGAATAAAACATATAGGAATGAAAATCATAAACTTGAAATTGAGGTGAGTGAGTTATTCATTACCAATACCAATTTCTTGGGAGCAAGCTTGGAGCCACCTTAGCCTTAGCCGAGAGGGTAATCTCCCCCTTTTCGGCTTCTGCAAATCGGGATCTGTAGCATTTGACCCCTTGCTCCCCCTCAGTTCTTGCACCAGTGCTCATACTTGAGTACCTTGCTCCCCCTCAGTTCTGGCGCCTGTGCTCAACTTGAGTACCTTGCAGAGGCTCCCTCTAGATGCATGATCCTGGAGCTTCTGCAGTCTTCATTCTTCATAATTGAGCATACCCAATTCAGTTTTGAAGAGACTGAACTTGGCTTCGTCTAAGGGCTTTGTGAATATATCTGCAATCTGCTTGTCCGTGGGGACATAACAGAGAGAAATGTCCTTGTTCTCCACGTGCTCCCGAATGAAGTGGTATCACACTTCAATATGCTTCGTTCTGCTGTGCGATACCGGGTTGTTGGCAATTGCAATCGCACTGGAGGAGTCGCAGTACATTGGAACTTCCTTGAACTGAAGGTCGTAGTCGGCTAACTGGTTTCTGATCCATAGGAGTTGTGCGCAACAGCTGCCTGCCGAGATGTACTCAGACTCTGCTGTGGAGGTTGCAACACAATTCTGTTTCTTGCTATTCCATGAGACAAGCCTTTGTCCGAGGAATTGACACGTCCCGGAGGTGCTTTTCCTATCATCCCTACTCCCTGCAAAATCAGCATCTGAAAAACCTATTAGCTCGACATCATTGTTTCTCGGGTACCACAAGCCAAGATTGGGAGTACCTTTAAGGTATCTTAGAATTCGCTTTGCAGCGACATAGTGAGATTCCTTAGTGTTCACCTGATATCTGGCACAGACACATGTGGAGAACATGATATCCGGTCTACTGGCAGTAAGATAGAGCAGGGATCCAATGAGGCTTCTGTATTTGGTTTCATCGAAAGGTTTACCTTTCTCATCCTTATCCAGAGACATAGTGGATCCCATTGGAGTCCTCATAGAGGTTGCACTCTCCATACCGAATTTCTTAAGGAGTTCATTTGTGAACTTCGTCTGAGAGATGAAGATTCCATCCTCATACTGTTTCACTTGAAGTCCCAAGAAATACTTGAGCTCTCCCATACTGCTCATTTCAAACTTGCCTTGCATAAGTTTAGAAAACTTTTTGCAAAGATTGTTGTCCGTTGAGCCGAATATTATGTCATCGACATAGATTTGCACCAGCAAAATCTTGCCTTTGACTTCCCTGAGAAACAATGTTTTATCTATTTTACCTCTAGAGAACTTGTTCTTAAGAAGAAAACTAGATAAAGTCTCATACCAAGCTCGTGGAGCTTGTTTTAACCCATATAAAGCTTTATTAAGAAAATAGACATGATTGGGAAAAGTAGGATCGACAAAACCTGGGGGTTGAGCGACGTATACTTCCCCTTTCAGGTCTCCGTTCAGGAATGCTGATTTCACATCCATTTGATAAACTGTGAATCCTTTGTGCGAAGCATACGCCAGGAACAATCTGATTGCCTCGAGCCTTGCTACTGGTGCGAAGGTCTGGTCGAAGTCAATCCCCTCCTCCTGTCTGTAACCTTGAGCCACCAGCCTTGCCTTGTTCTTTATGATGACACCATGTTCATCCAGCTTGTTTCTGAAGATCCACTTGGTGCCAATCACATTCTGCTTGTATGGTCTGGGAACTAGCGTCCAAACGTTGCAACGTTCGAATTGATGTAGTTCATCTTGCATGGCCAGAATCCATGCCGCATCTTTGTTCGCCTCGTCGAACTTCTTTGGCTCAACCTGTGACAGGAAGCTAAGATGCAGTACTTCGTTAATAGTACCTCTACGAGTTCTGACACCGACACGAGGATCTCCGATGATCTGATCTCTAGGATGATCCCTCACGTGCCGGAGCTCTAGAAGTCTGGCGTCTGGAGCTTCGACTACTTCTTAGGCTTCTCCTTCTTCTAAGAGATTTGTTCCATTTTCATCTTCAACATTTCCAGATGACGTGGAGGTGGAAACTTTGATGTACTTAGGAGTGTCATCTTTAGCGGTCTCATCCAGACTCAGTTGTTCAAGTCGTGCACCTGCATCTTCAAGAATACCACTGGAAGAATTGCTGTTAAGCAAACTTCCTTCATCAAATACAACATTTATTGATTCTTCTACCACTAGGGTTTTCTTATTGAAGACCCTATATGCCCGACTGTGGGAACTATAGCCCATGAATATGCCTTCGAAGCATTTTTCACCAAATTTAGTACGCGGGTACTTCCTATTATTCAGTACATAGCATCTGCAACCAAAAATCCTCAAGTAGGACATGGTTGGTTTCCTGCCTTTCAGAAGCTCGTAAGGCGTCTTACGATGATGCTTGTTGATCAATGCTCGGTTTTGTACATGACAAGCTGTATTGACAGCCTCTGCCCAGAAGTATTCCGGGAGAGAAGCGTCTTTCAACATTGTCGTGCAGGCTTCAATGAGAGTTCTATTTCTCCTCTCCGCAACTCCATTTTGCTGAGGAGTACGCGGGGAGGAAAATTCATGAAAGATACCTTGTTTTTCACAAAACTCTGTCATAGCACCAGATTCGAATTCTGTTACATGGTCACTTCTGATTTTGACCACTGAGCAGTTAAATTCGTTCTGAACCTGCTTGACAAAGCTAGTGAAGATGTCAAACGTATCTGACTTTCGTTTCAAAAAGAACACCCATGTAAACCGAGAATGATCATCAACTATCACTAGCGTATAAGACTTGCCTCCCAAGCTATGAACTTGCATTGGACCGAATAAGTCCATATGTAAAAGGTAAAGACATCGGGAAGAGTCTTTGTCTGCAATGCTCTTAAAGGTAGCCCGAGTCTGTTTGCCCATCTGGCATGCAGGACATGGGCTATCTTTGATGCACTTGATACTGGGAGCATCCCTTACTAAGTTCTTAGAAAACAACATACTAATTGTCTTGAAATTAATATGTGTCAATCTCTTGTGCCATTGGTCACAAAGAGATGCGCTGCCAGTTGCCACAAGGCATACGGGGGTAGATGAATCTACACTGAGAAAATCTAAGCAGAAGATATTTCTGCTCCTAATGCCTGATAATACCGTCTCAGAAGAGGTACGTGAAATTATCAGACATTTATCCTTGCAGAACTTAACGTCATAACCTTTGTCACATAACTGACTTACACTGATCAGGTTATGGTTTAACCCTTCAACATAAGCCACGTCGGTGATAGAGATTATACCGTTGGAAATCATACCGTAACCTCTGGTGACTCCTCGATCTGACCCTCCAAAGATGACTTTAGGTCCATTCTTGACTGGAGTGTAATCACGCAGCAGGCTTCTTGTCCCAGTCATATGCCGGGAGCATCCACTGTCCAAATACCAGATCGGCGTTTTGGTGGCCTTTGGACATTCCTGCAAAACATAATTAATTTCCCTTAGTAACCCAATCGAACTTGGGTCCTAGATTCCTGGTTAGCATGCTCCCCCTCGGTTGGTTAACCCTACGAGTGGTCGGCCTCGCATTGCTAACATAGGGAGTCTCGTAATACCTTGGATTAAACCAACAATCCACGACAAAGTGACCGACTTTGCCACAGCACCAACAGTCGAATCTGTTGTACCTCTTCCTAGGCTCCTGCCTTACCCTGGGAATGGTGGGTACAGCTGGGGCCTTGGATCTGGAGGTGGAGGCCTCATGGTGACAGCAGTCACATGACTTCGTCACCTTCTGTATAACAGGCTTGGCTTTTGGTGTCTGCTTTCCATTATGGCCGCTAGAGAATTGACCATAATTTCCCACGTGGATTTCCTCATAAGGTGCCTTGAGGGCACTCTCACCGAAGTTCCGGGTAAAGGTCCAATCATCATATCGGCTCTTTGGCTTTGCAACCGAGGGACGGAAATGATGACCAAAGGTTGACTCAAAGTCATGTTGGTTGCAATGAAAGCTAGGCTTTCTGAACGCAACAGGACTGAGCGGAGCCTTTCCCTTTTCATCAGCAGAGGCCTTCTTGGCGACCTTATTCTTCCTCTGGTTCCTGTTTCTCCTGGATGAGGAACCAGATACCCCTACATGCCCCAAGCCAGCTCCTTTGGCCTGAGCAGAGAAGGTATCAACAACTGGAAGAACTGTTTTTGGCATAGAGAAGCTCTTGACGATCTTCCTTTCTGCCGCAAGTTGTTCTTCCAACTTGTCGACTTCCTCCTGCTTAAGATCAAGGAGCTTCAGAGACTCTGAATGCTTTGAGGTCAGGTCAAGGTGCTCCTGTCGGAGAGAGATCAAACTGGTGATCTCTTCCCTTAGGGAAACACACTCACCCTTAAGGAATTTTACTTCCTTTTTCTCAGCCTTCAATCTCTTTCGGCACTCCTCGAAAGTGTTGAGCAGAAGCTCATACTTCTCGAGGAGCTCAGCTTCACGGGCCGAAAGGCTATCCTCAGGTTCATCATCCTGAGACTCAGGATCAGAGTCGGAGTCGGAGAGAGGGGTGTGAGCTTTTACCTTCCCAGTAAACGGGGGGCATTCTCCTTCTGAGTCAGAGCGACCCACCAGCCCGAAGTAGGCTTCCTCATCATCACTGGAGTCTGAGGAATCAGACTCACTCAGTGTCTTTGGCCTTTTGGCGATGTAGCTCCGCTCCTTCTTCTTATCTCTAGAGGATTTGTGCTCCTCTCCTTTCCCTTTTTCTCTCTTGCCTTGATAGCAGTCGGCCACGACGTGTCCCGGCTTATTGCATCCAAAGCAAATAATGTCAGAAGAGCGATGTTTGTTCGGTTTAGAAGCATACCTTTCAGAAGAATAATTTTTCTTCTGATGCCTGGAGGAGGAGCCGTGTCTCTTTCTTTGATTCCTCATCTTGAGGAACTTCTTGAACTCTCTGATGATGAGGGAGAAATCCTCCTCCGACAGCTCTGAGCTGGAGGAGCATGGCTCGGAGTCCTCCTCCTCATCCTTTTTCCTGGCACGGTATGAAACCGCACCCTTTCCTTTTCTGGAGTGACTGGCTTTTAGAGCCACAGTCTTTTCTTTGGCTGCAGCCTTCTCTGCTTTTTCTTCTGCTTTCCTGGTGTTCAGTTGAAGCTCGTAGGACATCGGCTTCCCGAACAGAATTTGCGGGTCTGTTTCAGCTAGTCTGCCAAACTCTCGGATGGCGCAGATCTTTGTGTCTCATTCCTTAGTAAGGGACCTAAGGAATTTATCATTGAGTTCACCATTAGTGAACACTCTTCCGTATCCTTTGAGGGCGTTGACAATCTTGAGGAAGTTCTCGTAGGTGACTCCGATCTCTTTCTTAGGCCCTTGTCTGAAGACCTCATATTTCTGGTTCAGGAGGGATCTCCGATCATCCCTCACTTCATCAGTTCCCTCCATTAGGACGATCAGGCAATGCCAGATTTCCTGTGCTGTCCTGCAGTTGCTGAAGTTCTGCATCATTGAGTCATCAACCGCGCTAACCAGAATGTTTCGCGCCTTCTTGTCAAGTCCTACTAGCACCATCTCGTCCTTGTCCATTTCAGAAAGTTTCTTTGGCACTTTCTGGGTAGGATCAATGGTGGAGGCCTTAGTAGGGACATAAGGTCCCTCCTCCACGATCATGAAGAGTCGAGGATCAACTGCTTCCATGTAGAACCTGATCCTTTCCTTCCAGATAGGAAAGTTGAGTCTGGTGCACACTGGGATCTTGCCTGAGAACTTGAGCCCATCCATTGTAGATGTTTGCCTCCTTCTTGACACTAGCGACAGGATTCAACTCAAGGTGTTAACCTTTTTGATGAGCAACCTCCCTCTGATACCACTTGAAAGTTCATCTAGTGTCCACTATCTTCACCTATGGGGGGGGGGGAATAGGTGACGTGCAGCGTTTTTGCGGAATTTAAAATGGTACCTGCACAATAAAAACAAACAGCACAACACACAGAATACACAAGCTATTTATAGTGGTTCCCCGATTTGGGTACATCCACTTTCCCCCTTCGACCTATCTCCCAACAAGGGACGACTCGGTCTCTTCACCAACAGGATTGAAATCCAATCCTTGCATTATCGGAAGGAACCCTTCCACACGTGGGAGTCAACACTCCCACAAAACGAGTTGCACCCAACCCTTACAACACGGAACCACCGTTCCTTTACAACAAAAATAAAATAAAATGTACAAAAGATACAAACTACGTTTGGAGACAAGGTGTCCCTCTTCGTTGACGACGTGTTCTTGAAGTCCACGAAGAGTCCACAACCCTAGACTCTCTTGGAGAGGATCTCCCCGGAACCGGCGGCGGCAAGAAGGGCGGCGGCTAGGTTCACGGGATCGGCGGCGACGACGATGTGCGGCTGCTATACTTTGGAGATCCAAACTTCGTAGCGAAGCTAGCTAGGTCTACCAACGGTCACACGAGGATCGGTCGTCTCGATCGATTCGGATGGGGAAGTTTTTCCCGATCAACAAATCGAGAGACAAGGGATCTCCGGATAGACGCGTGAGACTCTAAGCTTGGCTAAGCTTCTGTCGCCGGAGATCGGGAAGAAACGCGATCAACAGTGGCGACCAACTTGCTCGAGCGACGACGGCGGCGGCGGAGCGGAACTCGCAATTTTAGGGTTTTTGTGCTCGGCTTCTTTCTGTCTCTTTTATTCTGTGGTCATACTGTTCAAAAATAATCTTGTATTTATACTGTAGACCACTCAATATGACCGTTGTGGGTCCCATAAATAGAAACCCAAAATCCGGTTCAAGATAACGCCAGCGGCAGAATCCGGTTCAGGGAGTTCCAGAAAAATGCCCAAGTAAAAATCGGCGAGAATCAAAAGTGAGTCTCGTCGAATCGTCGAGAATCAAAGGTGATTCTCGATGATTCGGCGAGAATCAAGGATGATTCTCATCGAAGTTGACTTGGCTGCACGCACTGATTCAGCCCGGGTCGAGACGGCGAGAATCAGACAGTGATTCTCGACGATTCGGCGAGAATCACTCGTGATTCTCGCCGAATCGGCGAGAATCACTTGGTGATTCTCGTCGATTCTTACTTAGAATCAGAGTTGCTTGCTTTGAAGTGTAGTTGGATCGAGTCGGCGAGAATCAGCCACTGATTCTCGACGATTCGGCGAGAATCACTTGGCGATTCTCGTCGATTTTCACTTAGGCGAATTTTCGCCTTTCCACCCATGATGAGCTCCTTGACCCATCCTTGCTCCTTGTCTGCTCTTGCAAGATTACAGCCCTGTACTTGAAAGTAAGTGCACTCCAATAGAGAGAGTACACGTAGGCCAACACACTGATCTGCTCAACGAGGGATTACGTCGTGCAGACCCGTGTATATTAACCTACTGCACTCTGACATTGGTGTGCACTTAGCTTGGAATAACTGCAAGCACAACTTGAAATAATTTGTCAAAAACATTGCCTATTTACCTTAGCTTGTTCAGGGGCTTCTTCAAATCAGGTACGTTGTGGATACAATACCTAACAATCTCCCCCTATTTGAAGAAGCCTAAACCCTACAAGCTAAGGTGAATAAAACATATATGAATGAAAATCATAAACTTGAAATTGAGGTGAGTGAGTTATTCATTACCAATACCAATTTCTTGGGAGCAAGCTTGGAGCCACCTTAGCCTTAGCCGAGAGGGTAATCTCCCCCTTTTCAGCTTCTACAAATCGGGATCTGTAGCATTTGACCCCTTGCTCCCCCTCAGTTCTTGCACCAGTGCTCATACTTGAGTACCTTGCTCCCCCTCAGTTCTGGCGCCTGTGCTCAACTTGAGTACCTTGCAGAGGCTCCCTCTAGATGCATGATCCTGGAGCTTCTGCAGTCTTCATTCTTCATAATTGAGCATACCCAATTCAGTTTTGAAGAGACTGAACTTGGCTTCGTCTAAGGGCTTTGTGAATATATCTGCAATCTGCTTGTCCGTGGGGACATAACAGAGAGAAATGTCCTTGTTCTCCACGTGCTCCCGAATGAAGTGGTATCGCACTTCAATATGCTTCGTTCTGCTGTGCGATACCGGGTTGTTGGCAATTGCAATCACACTGGAGGAGTCGCAGTATATTGGAACTTCCTTGAACTGAAGGTCGTAGTCGGCTAACTGGTTTCTGATCCATAGGAGTTGTGCGCAATAGCTGCCTGCCGAGATGTACTCAGACTCTGCTGTAGAGGTTGCAACACAATTCTGTTTCTTGCTATTCCATGAGACAAGCCTTTGTCCGAGGAATTGACACGTCCCGGAGGTGCTTTTCCTGTCATCCCTACTCCCTGCAAAATCAGCATCTGAAAAACCTATTAGCTCGACATCATTGTTTCTCGGGTACCACAAGCCAAGATTGGGAGTACCTTTAAGGTATCTTAGAATTCGCTTTGCAGCGACATAGTGAGATTCCTTAGTGTTCACCTGATATCTGGCACAGACACATGTGGAGAACATGATATCCGGTCTACTGGCAGTAAGATAGAGCAGGGATCCAATGAGGCTTCTGTATTTGGTTTCATCGAAAGGTTTACCTTTCTCATCCTTATCCAGAGACATAGTGGATCCCATTGGAGTCCTCATAGAGGTTGCACTCTCCATACCGAATTTCTTAAGGAGTTCATTTGTGAACTTCGTCTGAGAGATGAAGATTCCATCCTCATACTATTTCACTTGAAGTCCCAAGAAATACTTGAGCTCTCCCATACTGCTCATTTCAAACTTGCCTTGCATAGGTTTAGAAAACTTTTTGCAAAGATTGTTGTCCGTTGAGCCGAATATTATGTCATCGACATAGATTTGCACCAGCAAAATCTTGCCTTTGACTTCCCTGAGAAACAATGTTTTATCTATTTTACCTCTAGAGAACTTGTTCTTAAGAAGAAAACTAGATAAAGTCTCATACCAAGCTCGTGGAGCTTGTTTTAACCCATATAAAGCTTTATTAAGAAAATAGACATGATTGGGAAAAGTAGGATCGACAAAACTTGGGGGTTGAGCGACGTATACTTCCTCTTTCAAGTCTCCGTTCAGGAATGCTGATTTCACATCCATTTGATAAACTGTGAATCCTTTGTGCGAAGCATACGCCAGGAACAATCTGATTGCCTCGAGCCTTGCTACTGGTGCGAAGGTCTGGTCGAAGTCAATCCCCTCCTCCTGTCTGTAACCTTGAGCCACCAGCCTTGCCTTGTTCTTTATGATGACACCACGTTCATTCAGCTTGTTTCTGAAGATCCACTTGGTGCCAATCACATTCTGCTTGTATGGTCTGGGAACTACCGTCCAAACATTGCAACGTTCGAATTGATGTAGTTCATCTTGCATGGACAGAATCCATGCCGCATCTTTGTTCGCCTCGTCGAACTTCTTTGGCTCAACCTGTGACAGGAAGCTAAGATGCAGTACTTCGTTAATAGTACCTCTACGAGTTCTGACACCGACACGAGGATCTCCGATGATCTGATCTCTAGGATGATCCCTCACGTGCCGGAGCTCTAGAAGTCTGGCGTCTGGAGCTTCGACTACTTCTTAGGCTTCTCCTTCTTCTAAGAGATTTGTTCAATTTTCATCTTCAACATTTCCAGATGACGTGGAGGTGGAAACTTTGATGTACTTAGGAGTGTCATCTTTAGCGGTCTCATCCAGACTCAGTTGTTCAAGTCGTGCACCTGCATCTTCAAGAATACCACTGGAAGAATTGCTGTTAAGCAAACTTCCTTCATCAAATACAACATTTATTGATTCTTCTACCACTAGGGTTTTCTTATTGAAGACCCTATATGCCCGACTGTGGGAACTATAGCCCATGAATATGCCTTCGAAGCATTTTCACCAAATTTAGTACGCGGGTACTTCCTATTATTCAGTACATAGCATCTGCAACCAAAAATCCTCAAGTAGGACATGGTTGGTTTCCTGCCTTTCAGAAGCTCGTAAGGCGTCTTACGATGATGCTTGTTGATCAATGCTCGGTTTTGTACATGACAAGCTGTATTGACAGCCTCTGCCCAGAAGTATTCCGCGAGAGAAGCGTCTTTCAACATTGTCGTGCAGGCTTCAATGAGAGTTCTATTTCTCCTCTCCGCAACTCCATTTTGCTGAGGAGTACGCGGGGAGGAAAATTCATGAAAGATACCTTGTTTTTCACAAAACTCTGTCATAGCACCAGATTCGAATTCTGTTCCATGGTCACTTCTGATTTTGACCACTGAGCAGTTAAATTCGTTCTGAACCTGCTTGACAAAGCTAGTGAAGATGTCAAACGTATCTGACTTTCGTTTCAAAAAGAACACCCATGTAAACCGAGAATGATCATCAACTATCACTAGCGTATAGGACTTGCCTCCCAAGCTATGAACTTGCATTGGACCGAATAAGACCATATGTAAAAGGTAAAGACATCGGGAAGAGTCTTTGTCTGCAATGCTCTTAAAGGTAGCCCGAGTCTGTTTGCCCATCTGGCATGCAGGACAGGGGCTATCTTTGATGCACTTGATACTGGGAGCATCCCTTACTAAGTTCTTAGAAAACAACATACTAATTGTCTTGAAATTAATATGTGTCAATCTCTTGTGCCATTGGTCACAAAGAGATGCGCTGCCAGTTGCCACAAGGCATACGGGGGTAGATGAATCTACACTGAGAAAATCTAAGCAGAAGATATTTCTGCTCCTAATGCCTGATAATACCGTCTCAAAAGAGGTACGTGAAATTATCAGACATTTATCCTTGCAGAACTTAACGTCATAACCTTTGTCACATAACTGACTTACACTGATCAGGTTATGGTTTAACCCTTCAACATAAGCCACGTCGGTGATAGAGATTATACCGTTGGAAATCATACCGTAACCTCTGGTGACTCCTCGATCTGACCCTCCAAAGATGACTTTAGGTCCATTCTTGACTGGAGTGTAATCACGCAGCAGGCTTCTTGTCCCAGTCATATGCCGGGAGCATCCACTGTCCAAATACCAGATCGGCGTTTTGGTGGCCTTTGGACATTCCTGCAAAACATAATTAATTTCCCTTAGTAACCCAATCGAACTTGGGTCCTAGATTCCTGGTTAGCATGCTCCCCCTCGGTTGGTTAACCCTACGAGTGGTCGGCCTCGCATTGCTAACATAGGGAGTCTCGTAATACCTTGGATTAAACCAACAATCCACGACAAAGTGACCGACTTTGCCACAACACCAACAGTCGAATCTGTTGTACCTCTTCCTAGGCTCCTGCCTTACCCTGGGAATGGTGGGTACAGCTGGGGTCTTGGATCTGGAGGTGGAGGCCTCATGGTGACAGCAGTCACATGACTTCGTCACCTTCTGTATAACAGGCTTGGCTTTTGGTGCCTGCTTTCCATTATGGCCGCTAGAGAATTGACCATAATTTCCCATGTGTATTTCCTCATAAGGTGCCTTGAGGGCACTCTCACCGAAGTTCCGGGTAAAGGTCCAATCATCATATCGGCTCTTTGGCTTTGCAACCGAGGGCCGGAAATGATGACCAAAGGTTGACTCAAAGTCATGTTGGTTGCAAGGAAAGCTAGGCTTTCTGAACGCAACAGGACTGAGCGGAGCCTTTCCCTTTTCATCAGCAGAGGCCTTCTTGGCGGCCTTATTCTTCCTCTGGTTCCTGTTTCTCCTGGATGAGGAACCAGATACCCCTACATGCCCCAAGCCAGCTCCTTTGGCCTGAGCAGAGAAGGTATCAACAACTGGAAGAACTGTTTTTGGCATAGAGAAGCTCTTGACGATCTTCCTTTCTGCCGCAAGTTGTTCTTCCAACTTGTCGACTTCCTCCTGCTTAAGATCAAGGAGCTTCAGAGACTCTGAATTCTTTGAGGTCAGGTCAAGGTGCTCCTGTCGGAGAGAGATCAAACTGGTGATCTCTTCCCTTAGGGAAACACACTCACTCTTAAGGAATTTTACTTCCTTTTTCTCAGCCTTCAATCTCTTTCGGCACTCCTCGAAAGTGTTGAGCAGAAGCTCATACTTGTCGAGGAGCTCAGCTTCACGGGCCGAAAGGCTATCCTCAGGTTCATCATCCTGAGACTCAGGATCAGAGTCGGAGTCGGAGAGAGGGGTGTGAGCTTTTACCTTCCCAGTAAACGGGGGACATTCTCCTTCTGAGTCGGAGCGACCCACCAGCCCGAAGTAGGCTTCCTCATCATCACTGGAGTCTGAGGAATCAGACTCACTCAGTGTCTTTGGCCTTTTGGCGATGTAGCTCCGCTCCTTCTTCTTATCTCTAGAGGATTTGTGCTCCTCTCCTTTCCCTTTTTCTCTCTTGCCTTGATAGCAGTCGGCCACGACGTGTCCTGGCTTATTGCATCCAAAGCAAATAATGTCAGAAGAGCGATGTTTGTTCGGTTTAGAAGCATACCTTTCAGAAGAATAATTTTTCTTCTGATGCCTGGAGGAGGAGCCGTCTCTCTTTCTTTGATTCCTCATCTTGAGGAACTTCTTGAACTCTCTGGTGATGAGGGATAAATCCTCCTCCGACAGCTCTGAGCTGGAGGAGCATGGCTCAGAGTCCTCCTCCTCATCCTTTTTCCTGGCACGGTATGAAACCGCACCCTTTCCTTTTCTGGAGTGACTGGCTTTTAGAGCCACAGTCTTTTCTTTGGCTGCAGCCTTCTCTGCTTTTTCTTCTGCTTTCCTGGTGTTCAGTTGAAGCTCGTAGGACATCGGCTTCCCGAACAGAATTTGCGGGTCTGTTTCAGCTAGTCTGCCAAACTCTCGGATGGCGCAGATCTTTGTGTCCCATTCCTTAGTAAGGGACCTAAGGAATTTATCATTGAGTTCACCATTAGTGAACACTCTTCCGTATCCTTTGAGGGCGTTGACAATCTTGAGGAAGTTCTCGTAGGTGACTCCGATCTCTTTCTTAGGCCCTTGTCTGAAGGCCTCATATTTCTGGTTCAGGAGGGATCTCCGATCATCCCTCACTTCATCAGTTCCCTCCATTAGGACGATCAGGCAATGCCAGATTTCCTGTGCTGTCCTGCAGTTGCTGAAGTTCTGCATCATTGAGTCATCAACCGCGCTAACCAGAATGTTTCGCGCCTTCTTGTCAAGTCCTACTAGCACCATCTCGTCCTTGTCCATTTCAGAAAGTTTCTTTGGCACTTTCTGGGTAGGATCAATGGTGGAGGCCTTAGTAGGGACATAAGGTCCCTCCTCCACGATCATGAAGAGTCGAGGATCAACTGCTTCCATGTAGAACCTGATCCTTTCCTTCCAGATAGGAAAGTTGAGTCTGGTGCACACTGAGATCTTGCCTGAGAACTTGAGCCCGTCCATTGTAGATGTTTGCCTCCTTCTTGACACTAGCGGCAGGATTCAACTCAAGGTGTTAACCTTTTTGATGAGCAACCTCCCTCTGATACCACTTGAAAGTTCACCTAGTGTCCACTATCTTCACCTATGGGGGGGGGAAATAGGTGACGTGCAGCGTTTTTGCGGAATTTAAAATGGTACCTGCACAATAAAAACAAACAGCACAACACACAGAATACACAAGCTATTTATAGTGGTTCCCCGATTTGGGTACATCCACTTTCCCCCTTCGACCTATCTCCCAACAAGGGACGACTCGGTCTCTTCACCAACAGGATTGAAATCCAATCCTTGCACTATCGGAAGGAACCCTTCCACACGTGTGAGTCAACACTCCCACAAAACGGGTTGCACCCAACCCTTACAACACGGAACCGCCGTTCCTTTACAACAAAAATAAAATAGAATGTACAAAAGATATAAACTACGTTTGGATACAAGGTGTCCCTCTTCGTTGACGACGTGTTCTTGAAGTCCACGAAGAGTCCACAACCCTAGACTCTCTTGGAGAGGATCTCCCCGGAACCGGCGGCGGCAAGAAGGGCGGCGGCTAGGTTCACGGGATCGGCGGCGACGACGATGTGCGGCTGCTGTACTTTGGAGATCCAAACTTCGTAGCGAAGCTAGCTAGGTCTACCAACGGTCACACGAGGATCAGTCGTCTCGATCGATTCGGACGGGGAAGTTTTTCCCGATCAACAAATCGAGAGACAAGGGATCTCTGGATAGACGCGTGAGACTCTAAGCTTGGCTAAGCTTATGTCGCCGGAGATCGGGAAGAAACGCGATCAACAGCGGCGACCAACTTGCTCGAGCGACGACGGCGGCGGCGGAGCGGAACTCGCGATTTTAGGGTTTTTGTGCTCGGCTTCTTTCTGTCTCTTTTATTCTGTGGTCATACTGTTCAAAAATAATCTTGTATTTATACTGTAGACCACTCAATATGACCGTTGTGGGTCCCATAAATAGAAACCCAAAATCCGGTTCAAGATAACGCCAGCGGCAGAATCCGGTTCAGGGAGTTCCAGAAAAATGCCCAAGTAAAAATCGGCGAGAATCAAAAGTGAGTCTCGTCGAATCGTCGAGAATCAAAGGTGATTCTTGACGATTCGGCGAGAATCAAGGATGATTCTCGTCGAAGTTGACTTGGCTGCACGCACTGATTCAGCCCGGGTCGAGACGGCGAGAATCAGCCAGTGATTCTCGACGATTCGGCGAGAATCACTAGTGATTCTCGTCGATTCTTACTTAGAATCAGAGTTGCTTACTTTGAAGTGTAGTTGGATCGAGTCGGCGAGAATCAGCCACTGATTCTCTATGATTCGGCGAGAATCACTTGTGATTCTCGCCGAATCGGCGAGAATCACTTGGCGATTCTCGTCGATTTTCACTTAGACGAATTTTCGTCTTTCCACCCATGATGAGCTCCTTGACCCATCCTTGCTCCTTGTCTGCTCTTGCAAGATTACAGTCATGTACTTGAAAGTAAGTGCACTCCAATAGAGAGAGTACATGTAGGCCAACACACTGATCTGCTTAACGAGGGATTACGTCGTGCAGACCCGTGTATATTGACCTACTGTACCCTGACATTGGTGTGCACTTAGCGTGGAATAACTGCAAGCATAACTTGAAATAATTTGTCAAAAACATTGCCTATTTACCTTAGCTTGTTCAGGGGCTTCTTCAAATCAGGTACGTTGTGGATACAATACCCAACAACACTCATTCTTGATAAATGAAATGTCATATCCAAGATCACTCAGCTGGCTTATGTCTATTAGGTTGTGTTTCAAACCCTTCACATAAGCCACTTGAGTGATAGTGATTAAGTTGTTAGAAATATTATCAAACCCTTTGATGACTCCTTTTTCAGAACCACCAAAGATTACTTTAGGCCCATTCAATATTGGTGAGTAGTCCTTCAGCAATCCTCTTGTTCCAGTCATGTGCCTGGAACATCCACTGTCCAAGTACCATATAGGGGCATGGAAAGTTGGACTCACCTACAACAAAGATTACTTAACCTTAGAACTCAAATAACTTTTGGGTCCTTTGTTCAAGTTAGCCTGAAACTTGACAAATCTGCCTGCAGCTCTTCTAACAGGTAGACTGTTATTCTTCCTGACACTGGTGTTGTGTCAACAGTCTAAGGAATAATGGCCTATCTTGTCACATCACCAGCACTCATACTTATTATACCTCTTTTTAGGTACAATCTTAGCTGTATTGTTGGCAGCAGATCTTTTGTTTTGTGCTGAGACTTTGCCTTTATTATTGGACTGGGCAGCCCATGCAGTTCCCCTAAAGACTAATCCTGCCTTACCCTTTTGAGACACAAAGTCATCAATTAAGGGTAGGACAGATTTTGGCTTAGAGAAACTAGCCACTATTTCCTTCTCTTTCTGAAGTCTGTCTTCCAGACTTTTGATCTGAACATTTTTGAATGTGATTGTACCCAACTGAATAACAGTTATGTTTTTCAGTTAGCAATCTCATTCATCTTCTGATCTAGTAGCTTTTCTAAATCAGATGCAGCCAACTTAAGAGCTGCAATTTCCTTAGCCTGATTTTTGGCCAGGTTTTTGCTTCTCTTGAGTGCCTGCAACAAATCCTCATATTCATCTATAAGCTGATGAATATCTCCTTCAAATTCAGACCCATCCACATCTCTTGATGCAGATGCATCTGATTCTGACCCAGTATAGTAATCAGAATCTACAAATAAACTTTTTACCTTACTGGGACCAGGTTGATCCTGGCACTGGTATTCTTCAAATACAGTCATCAGTCCTTTGCACTGATGGTCTTCTTGATTACTGATAGAGTCCAGTAATTTCAAGAACTCATCCTCTTCTTCTGTTGCAAACAAACCAATATAGGCCTCAGCCTCATATTCAGACTCTAAAGTTGATTGATCTATCCAACTTTTCTCTTTCTTAGCTACCAAAGATTTATCCTTCTTGCTCTTGTGTTGAGGCTTATTTTTATCAGCAGACTCCTTCCTTTTGTCTGGACAATCAGCCACAATATGTTCAAGTCTGTTGCATCAATAACAAATAGTCTTTGATGTAGTTGACTTGGTAGGCTTTGTCCCACTCCTATCCTTCTTGGATGATTTTCTCTTCTGATAATAGTCATCCTTGGACTGAGATGAGGATGACTTAGATTTCCACTACTTCTTCTTTAAGAATCTCTGAAACTGTCTTGTGAAAGCATCAAAGTCTTCATGAGAATTACTGCTATCTGAACTGTGATTATCAGAATTTTTTGAGATCACTTCTGCAGCTTTCTTAGGAGAAGATGGAGACATTCACTTATTCTTCCTTGTGGCTTCTACCTTGAAGGTCACTTACTTTTCTCTATAGTCAACCTTTGTATTTTTCTCTTCCTCCTTTCTGGCCAACAGCTGCATCTCATAAGACAGTAATTTGTCAAACAGTGTTGGATGTGAAATTTCTGCAGTCTGGCCACTTCCCTTATGTCACAGATCTTTGTATCACAATCCTTAGTCAAAGACCTAAGGAATTTGTCATTCAGCTTATATGTACTGAAGATTCTTCCATAGGTCATTAGTTCATTTACAATTTTGTAGAACTTCTTATAACATTCAGTTATGCTATCAGACTTGGCTTGTCTGAAACTCTCATATTCTTGATTAAGCATAAACTTTCTATCTTGCCTAACCTTTGTTGGGTACATTGGAAAATGTGTACCAGATTTGAAGAAGCCTCACCCTACTCAATGATATACATCAAGGTGTATTTGAGGTGTTTTGAGTTTTTATGTGCAGGTTAAGTAACTGTAGGATTGTAGAAAAAAATTTTAAGTCCATGTGTCGATACCCAGAGAAGCAGTGTCGACACTTATGAAGGCTTGTGTCGACACCTAGAGAAGCAGTGTCGACACTTGGAGTATTTGTGTCGACACTAAGAAAGGCAGAGTCGACACCAGAAGAAAAGTGTCGACACATACAGGCTGTGTCGACACACTGTGAAGAATAGTTGACATAAAAAGTGTCGACACTTAAAGGCAGTGTCGACACCTAGAGAAGCTTAGTCGACATCAAATATGTTGACACCAGGATGCCGTGTCAACACACTGAAGATATTGTCGACATCAACTGTGTCGACACACAGGACTTGTGTCGACACACAGCAAGTTTTAACACAGTTAAAGTAAAGAAGAACTTGTGTCGACACAAAGGAGATGTGTCGACACACAGCAGAATTCAATTAAGTTTTAAAGAAGAAGTACTTGTGTCGACACACTCAATCAGTGTCGACACATTCAACAGAAGCAGTGTCGAGAAGCTGTTACAACAATAGAAGTAGTTGTGTCGACACCACCAAAGCATGTGTCGACACTTAGTCCACTTGTGTCGACACTTGGTCTATTTATGTCGACACATAATGAAGATCAGTCTCGACACTTTCAGACAGAGACAGTGATTTCAAGAAGTGACTGGATGACTTGACAACTGCCATTTCAACCGATCAACTGCAACTGTCAAAGCTGTCAGAAGATTGTTAGAAACAGATCAGCCGATTACCATGGAGGAAGTCTATATAAAGGCTTTCTCCTTCAACAGAAAGAAATGAATAACAATAGAAAGAGATCAGAAGATCAATCATTGCAGAATACAGATTCAGAGAAAACTGTAAATCAATATTTTGAAGAAATTTCAGATTTACTTAGAGAGAGAGAAATCCAGTAATTGAAATTAAGAAAGAGACTTGGGCAATCAAATCTCTTAAGGAGCAGGTACTGAACCAGACTGCAAAGAAGGATCCAGATTTAATTCTTCGTCTTAAGAAGGAAGTTTCCAGCCGGTCTACTTCAAGAAGATCAACTTTTACTGAGTTCAGACTCAAGAAGCCTTGAAGAAAGCAAAGACAAAGTTGATCTCAGAAATCAGTTCTATCAAGAACAGATCAAGAAGGTTGCCCTCTTCATTCTCTCAAACAGAGTGGTGATCTAAAAACATTTTATTATCTTTTTGTAGGATCCTAAGGGATCTGAGTTGTAAGCCTAAATTTATAAAGGCTGAGGTAGGGCTTTTGAGCATGAGTGTAAGAGAATATATTCTCTGAGTGTAGGCCTTGTTGAAGGCTGAGGTAGGGCTATTTAGCCTGAGTGTAGGTCTTGTTGAAGACTGAGTGGTAGGGCTTTGTGCCTGAGTTGTAGGAGTGGGGACACTCTGAGTTGTAGGAACCTGTTTGGGGTTTTGAGCTGTAAGATCTGAGGATCTGAGGAGAAGTGCAGAAGTTAGGCCGAATCTAGTACACTGCTAGATATGCGAAGGGGGAAAGTGGATGTACCCAGACCTTGGGGAACCACTATAAACACTGTGTGCACTCTGTGTATGATTGTTACTGTGATTGCTGGAATTTGCATTTGCTGCTTAAATTAGTGTATAGTTTGTCTGCCTTTAAAGTAAAAGAAAAATTACACCTATTCACCCCCCCACCCTATAGGTAGTTAGACACATATTCTTTCAAGTGGTATCAGAGGGAGGTTGCTCAAAAAGGGACTTAACAGTCTGAGTAAAATCCTGTAGGCAGATTCAAAACAATCAAGAATCAAGAAAATGGATTCTAGTGAGAATCACAAAGAGCTGGGGTCCATGAAATTGCCAATATGTAGAAAAGAGATATTTGACATATGAAAAGAGAGGGTTAGACTCTTTATGGAAGCTTCTGACCCAAGGATATATATTACAGTCAAAGAAGGCCCATATGTGCCAATGAAGATATCCATTCTAGATGCAAATCAGAGAACTCCCAAGGACTTTTCTGAAATGACTAAAGATGAAATCATCCTGGCTACTATGGACAAGAGAGGCCAGAATATAATTGTTAGTGTCATTGATGATTCAACATTTCAGAACTTAATTCATTGTAAAACCTCTAAAGAAATGTGGGACACATTAATAGTCTATATGGAGGGATCAGAGGAAGTAAGACAAGATAGGAAGTCAATGTTAAATCAGGAGTATGAAAGCTTCAGACAAGGAAAGTCTGATAGCATTACAGAATATTACAGGAAGTTCTATAGGATTGTTAATGAGTTGATGTCCTATGGAAGAGACTTCAGCAACTATAAGCTGAATGATAAGTTCTTAAGATCCCTGACTAAGGACTGGGACACCAAGATTTGTGTCATTAGGGAAGTGGCCAAACTTGCTGATATACCACCTCCAACTTTGTTTGGAAAACTGATATCTTATGAGATGCAGTTAATGGCTAGAAAAGAGGAAGAGAAGAGTTCTAGAGTGGAGCACAAGGAAAAGTCTGTGGCCTTTAAGACTGAAGTCACTAAGAAGTATAAGAGCAAGTCTCCATCTCCACCTAAAATAATTGCTGAGGCTGTCACAGATAATTCAGATAGCAAAAGTTCAGCTAGCAGTGAAAGTGATGAAGACTTTGCTACTTTTACTAGGCACTTTCAAAAATTTCTAAAGAAGAGGCAATGGAGGTCTAAGCCTTCCACTTCTCGGCCAAAAGATGACTACTATCAGAAGAGAAAGTCATCCAGGAATGACAGAAGCAGATCCAAGCCAAGCAAAGCTACATCTTCAAAGATTGTGTGTTATTGTTGTAATAGACAGGGACATGTAGTGGCTGACTGTCCTAAAAAGAGGAAGGAGTCAGCTGACAAAAAGAAGACTCAGGTTAAGAGCAAAAAGGAAAAGTCCTTTGTTGCTAAGAAAGACAAGAGTCTGACAGACCAGTTATCTTCAGATACAGAATCAGAAGCTGAAGTCTATATTGGTTTATTTGCTGAAGAGGAAGAAGATGAGTTCATGCAGCTAATGAACTCAATTTATGAGCATGAGGACCATCAGTGCAAGGGACTGATGGCTATATCTGAAGGAGACAAGAGCCAGGATCAGCCTGGACCAAGTAAGGTACAAAGTTGTTCTTCTAGTTCAATTTATAGTACTGAGTCAGAGTCAGATACATCTGCATCAAGTGATGTGGGTGGGTCTGAATCTGAAGGAGATATTCATCAGTTAATAGATGAATATAGAGTCTTGCTGCAGGCACTTAAGAAGAGCAAAAACTTGGTCAAATCTCAGGCTAAGGAGATTACAGATCTTAAGTTGACTGCAATGGATTCAAAGAAGTTGTTAGATCAGAAATTGAATGAGATAGTCAGACTAAAAAATATTACTGTTATTCAGACGGGTACTATAACATTCAAGAATGATCAGATTAGAAATCTGGATGTTAGACTTCAGAAAGAGAGAGAAATAGTAGCTAGTTTTTCTAAACATAAATCTGTTTTACCCTTGATAGTTGAGTTTGTACCTCAAAAGGGTAAGACTGGATTGGGGTTTAAGAAAACTACCTGGACTGCAAGGTCCAAGTCTAAAGGCAATGCCCCAGCACTAAACAAGAAGCCTGCTGAAAATAATTCAGCCAGGGTAGTACCTAAACAAAGGTACAATAGGTTTGAGTGCTGGTGTTGTGGCAAAATATGTCACTTTGTCTTAGATTGTTGGCACAATTTTAGTGTCAAGGAGAGTAGCAAACTGCCTGCTAGAAGAGGTACAAGTAGTTTTGTTAAAGGTCAGACTAACTTGCACCAAGGACCCAAGAGTTATTTGGGTCATAAGGTTAAGTAATCTGTTTTGCAGGTGAGTCCAAGTGGTCATGCCCCTATATGATACTTGGACAGTGGATGTTTCAGGCACATGACTGGAACAATGAGGTTGCTGTAGGTCTACACATTTGTGGTAGTAGATGACTATTCAAGATATTCCTGAGTGTTCTTCCTAAGACAAAAATCTGAAACCATAAGTATCTTATATAGTTTTGTTAAACAAATTCAGAATGAGTTGGACAGTACAGTGGTCAAAATCAGAAGTGACCATGGTACTGAATTTCAGTCTGAAAGTATGATAAGACTATGTGAAGAATTTGGGATTTTTTTAGGAATTTTCCTCACCTAGAACACCACAGCAAAATGTCATTGCTGAAAGGAAGAATAGAACATTGATAGAGGCTAGTAGAACTCTATTGAGTGACACATCTCTCCCAGAGTATTTCTGTGCTGAGGCAGTAAATACTGCATATCATGTGATCAATAGGGCTACTATCACCAAGATCCACAAAAAGACTCCCTATGAGATTGTGAAGGGCAGAAAACCAAATTTATCCTATTTTAGGATCTTTGGTTGCAAGTGCTATATACTTAACAATGGAAAGTCTTATCTAACCAAGTTTGCTGCCAAATCCCAAGAGGGGATATTTGTTGGGTACAACAACAATAGTAAGACTTATAGGGTCTACAACTTGATCACTCAAGTTGTAGAAGAGTCTGTACATATAGTCTTTGATAAAACAAGACTCATTAATAGTGAATTGCCAAACAGTGTTTGCAATTCTACAGGTATAGATGAGAGGATGGACAAGCTTACCATTACAGAAGGTTCTACTGCAACTCAGCAAGTGGAAAATGGTGACTGCTGTCCAGGGGGAGTACAAGACTCTCTAGATGCTGAAGAAGATCAAGAGGTGCAGCTAAATGAAGAGGCTGGAGGTGTTCAACATGAAGATAGACTACCTCCAGCTAATAGAAACTTAAAGGATCATCCAGCCAATCAGATAATTGGTGATCCTAGACAAGGAGTGCAAACAAGAAGCAGGAATCTGAGCACTGTTCTTTGTTCCAGCTTCCTATCCCAAGTGGAACCAAAGAAATTTGAAGAAGCAGTTCTAGACCCTCATTGGATTGATGTCATGCAAGAGGAGCTGAATCAGTTCAGGAGGTGCAAGGTCTGGAAGCTTGTTCCTAAACCCAAAGACCACAATATCATTGGAATAAAGTGGATCTTCATGAACAAATTGGATGAGAATGAAATCATCATAAAGAATAAAGCTAGACTTGTTGCAAAGGGATATAGACAAGAATAAGGTATTGATTTTGATCAAACCTTTGGTCCAGTAGCAAGACTGGAGGCTATCAGAATGTTCCTTGCTTATGCAATATATCAAGGGTTCAAGGTATTTCAAATGGATGTAAAGTCAGCTTTCCTAAATGGAAATCTAAAGGAAGAAGTCTATGTAGAGCAGCCTTTAGGTTTTGTTGATCCTCTCAAACCTGATTATGTTTATAGACTTAGGAAAGCATTGTATGGGTTGAAACAAGCCCCAAGGGCTTGGTATGAAACCCTGTCTAGTTTCCTCATTGAGAACAAATTCTCAAGGGGGAAAATAGACAAAACTCTATTCCTTAGGGAATCTAAAGAAAAGATTATACTAGTCCAAATATATGTTGATGACATAATATTTGGGTCTACTGAAAGTAATCTTTGCAGGAAGTTTGCAAAACTTATGAAAGGAAAATTTTAAATGAGCAGTATGGGGGAACTTAAGTTTTTCTTGAGACTCCAAGTTAGACAGACTGATGATGGATTATCCATATGCCAGTCTAAGTTCACCCTAGAGTTAATAAAGAAGTATGGTATGGAATCATCCACTACCATGAGAACTCCTATGGGGTCAAATGTGTCTCTAAGCAAGGATGATGCAGGGAAACCTGTAGATGAAACTTTGTATAGAGGGATAGTTGGCTCCCTATTATATCTGACTGCTAGTAGACCAGATATCATGTATACAACATGTGTCTGTGCTAGGTACCAAGCATGCCCTAAAGAATCTCATCTGACTGCAGTCAAAAGGATTTTGAGATATCTTAAGGGCACACCTTATCTAGGCCTTTGGTATCATAGAAATAGAGATTTTCTACTAACAGGATATTCAGATGTAGATTTTGCAGGTTGTAAGGAAGATAGAAAAAGTGCTACAGGAACCTGTCAATTTTTAGGAGGAAGGCTAGTGTCTTGGAGCAGTAAAAAGAAGACCAGTGTGACAATCTCCACAGCTGAGTCAGAATATGTTGCTGCAGGAAGCTGCTGTGCACAACTATTATGGATGCAATATCAGCTAGTAGACTATGGTATTCAAGTAAGTAGAACACCTTTGCTTTGTGATTATACAAGTGCTATTTCTATTGCAAATAATCCTGTCTCACATAGTAGGACTAAGCACATAGAAATTAGATACCATTTTCTTAGAGAACATGTAGAGAACGAAGACATTTCCCTAGAATATGTTAAAACAGATAATCAGATTGCTGATATGTTTACTAAGCTCCTAGATGAAACCAAATTCAATAAGTTTAAAATTGAATTAGGAATGTTAAACTTAGAATAGTTTCATAAAATTGGCTAAGTAAAATAGTGTCGACACAAGGAGTTGTCTGTATCGACACATAGAAGTGGTGTCGACATTCTAGAGAAATGGTGTCGACACATCTAGGACGTCTGTGTCGACACTTCAGAAAAATAGTGTCGACATATTCAGAGTAGGTGTCGACACATCCAAAATTGGTGTCGACACATAGGTTCAATACAAATTTCGTCGAGTAGAGTTCGACTAATCGTCGAGCTAAGATGTCTAAGTGTCGACACATATATTCTGTCAACTATATTTGTGTCGACACATAGTTATCGAGACATTATAAGTGTCGACACTTTTCAACAGTGTCGACATATTTTGAGTATTATGCCGCGTCTTTTCATCTTCGATTTTAGAAAGGTATAAATAGGCTTTCAAACTTGTTTGTCGACACGCTCTCCATAGTTTCGAGACCAAACTTGTGTGTCGACATCTCTCTCCTCTAAATTCAAGATTTCTCAAAACCCTAATGACGCCCAAGCTAGAAGAGAACATCAATGGAGGTTATGAGCTAGTGCGACATGCCTTTGACGATGCAGAACCAGAAATTCAAGGTGTTGTAACACTAGTTGCAGAGACTGGGTTGGAGTTTCTAGTTTCTGAGCCCATCAAGATTTGGAAGAAGGAATTACTAGAATTCTTTAGTGCAGCTCACCTTGATGAATCTGGACTCAAGATTAAGTCCACTGTCCATGGAGCAAAAGTAAAAATCACACAAAAGAGTCTGAGGAAAGTTCTACATCTACCAAGAACTAAAGATGAGGAAGATGTACCTGTATCAACGACAAGGGAGGCACTGAAATGGTGTGGACTTGATTCAAACATGAAAATTGGATTAGTTTTTAATAGGAAAGGCATGAACATGCAAGGCAAATTCTTGTCTGAAATAGTAGGAAAGGTAATTCTGAGCAAGTCAGGTGGGCATGATAGAATATCAGCTCACATGTTCATTTTAATGACTAGAATCATTTTCAAGCTCAAAACTGATTGGTCAACAGTGATGTTTGAGAAGATTAAGGAAAGTCTGAAGAAGCTCAATCTGGGTAGGATTATGAGCTTGTACTTAGCTGGAAGTATTCCAGAAATTATGAACCAACCTGCTGGTTCTAAGATAAATCACATGAGGAGAATGGATGTTAGAATTATCTCAAGGTGGGATAGGGTGTTAAACAAGGACATGTCTACTCCAGAAAAGGAAGTTCCTCAACAGAAGAAGAAGAAGAAAGTCATAGTGGTTGTTGAATCCTCCAGTAGTTCAGTGGAACAAGTTGTTTTCAGTTCTAATGAGGAGGAAGCTGATAAGGAAGAAGCTGATGTTACTGGAAGGTCACCAGTAAGGAATGAAGATGCACAAAGGCAGGGGGAGCAACCATCTGCTAGCCCCATTCACCTGGATCCAATCTAGGGATAGCCTCAACATATGGATGAACCAACTCACTTAGACAGTGAAAGGGCAACACAAACCATTCTTGAGGTAATCAATGAAGTTAATCAATCAATTGTTCATATTGAGGATGAAGTCTTAACTGACTCTTTAATTGATGTTGATCAGCAAGCTCAGTTACATAGTCAACCACAAGATGTCATGGAAGGCGCATCAATTGCTGATACTGTTCCTGAGACAAGAGAGTCTCTTATCCCTACTCAACAGGAGTTTACTCTAGAAGAGATGTTCCCTGATTTATTACAGACTGATTTTGAGGGAGAGAAAGCAGCTTTTGAGGGGGAGTCAGCTAACCTTGAGGGGGAGCATGTAAGGTCACAGGAGGAGACTGCTAGAAATGAAACTGAGGAGCAAAGGATTCAGGAGGAACTGCCAAGGACTGAGAAGAAATTGTCTCATAGTCCTAAAGATAGAGTAGACATTGACAGTACTTCTGCTTCTGAGGATGAAGAAGTTGTTAGAGTCAAGAAAAGGAAGCTACAGGTCTTCAAAAGGAGAAGTCAGAGCTACAAGAAGGCACTGCAAACAATTGCTCCACAGTCTGCCCCAACAGCTGATTACAGTTCTTTGTTGGTGGCTTTGCAAATAAAATTGGATGAACAAAGAAGAGCTATAAAAACATATATAGATGAGCATCATAAGGAGTTACAATTTTCCTTGGCTCAAGATATAAAGTCCATTAGATTTGAAGTGAATCAAAATAAAAAGGAAATGACTGACTGCTTTCACAAAGGAGGAAATGCAGCGGTATACCTTGCTACTCATCAGGAGAAGATAAAGATACAAGTTGATGATATGACAGTAAAACAAGTATATGTCCTAGAAAATCAGCTAAGGATGAATGATAATCTAACTTCCTCACATAATTCCATTATTACTGAAATGAAAAATATTGCTACTACACAGACTACAGCAAGTGCTACAGCCAGCGAAGAGTTTGATAAGCACTTACAAGAAAGCCTAACTGCTGTTAAAACTGTCATTGAAGATTCTCAAAAGGCTATTACTGCACAGCTCCAGAAGTTAAAACCTTTTTATAAAGATGGTGTAAATTATCTGAATGCTCAGATCAGGTTTCAGAAGGATGATCTTAGGGATTATATAGAAAGAGAAGTCATAAAGGGGGAGAGGGTGTTAGTCAAAGCAGGCTCTGATCATGCTAAATGGATTTCTAACAGCATTAGAGCCACCCTTGGATATCCACCCTTGTGTGATGATGATAATGTTGCTGAATCTGGTATCAATCCTGCTGTTTTTGGAGGCGAGCAAGCTGAAGTGGTTCAAGTAATTTATCCTCCTGCAGATTTTGAAATGATACATCAGGAGGTACAATCTATGTATAGCCCTCCAGAGGGAAATAAAAATATTATCATTGAAAAAGTAGACCAGCATGTGCCAGAAGCAGTATTAAAAGAGCAAGAAACCCTTTTGTCCAAGAAGAGGTTCAGAGAACAGGTTGAGTTAAGACCAAATTTTGAGCAGTGGAGCCCAACTTCTAGAAACATTATACTGATTGCTTGGAAGGCTGCAAAGGATAATATCTTAGAAAAGAATAAATGGTATTCTGAGCAAGAGTGGAGAAAACATGAAGCTAGGCAAGAAGCCATAGTGCAATATAGAAGAAAGGCTACACTTGGGAAGCTACCTCCTAATGCACAGGAGCCTAGCAAGTATTTCCCTAAGCCTTATCATTATTTTGAGAGACAAAAGATAAGGGCTGAAGAACAGAAAAAGAAAGATCTTAAGGGCAAGAAGCCTGCTGATGACACTGATGCTCCAGTTCAAGCCAAGATTCAATCTGGCAAATACATTGTCATCAAGGAGCCAGAGCAGTCATAGAATTGAATTTTCTTAAGTTTACATTTTATAATCTTTAGTATTAATACATCTATGTAAACTTTTGTTCATGAAACTATTGCAAGTTATAACAAAACAATGTTTAATGTTCAATCTGTTACATTGTTATTATACGTAGATTGTTTATACATGTTTTGTTTAAGTATTTACCCTGTCATATAATGTTGTTATACATCATATTGTGTTTTTGTTATGTATGGTGTATATCATTGACTAAGGGTTATGACTTCTCCAAATATGGGGAGATTGTTGGGTACATTGAAAAATGTGTACCAGATTTGAAGAAGCCTCACCCTACTCAATGATATTCATCAAGGTATATTTGATGTGTTTTGAGTTTTTATGTGCAGGTTAGGTAACTGCAGGATTGTAGAAAAAAATTCTAAGTTCATGTGTCAACACCCAGAGAAGCAGTGTCGACACTTGTGAAGGCTTGTGTCGACACCTAGAGAAGCAGTGTCGACACTTGAAGTATTTGTGTCGACACCAGGAAAGGCAGAGTCGACACCAGAAGAAAAGTGTCGACACATACAGGCTGTGTCGACATACTGTGAATAATAGTTGACATAAAAAGTGTCGACACTTAAAGGCAGTGTCGACACCTAGAGAAGCTTAGTCGACATCAAATGTGTCGACACCAGGATGCTGTGTCAACACACTGAAGGCATTGTCGACATCAACTGTGTCGACACACAGGACTTGTGTCGACACACAGCAAGTTTTAACACAGTTAAAGTAAAGAAGAACTTGTGTCGACACAAAGGAGATGTGTCGACACTCAGCAAGTATCAATAATAAAAGAAGTTGTGTCGACGCAAAGGAGATGTGTCGACATACAGCAGAATTCAAATAAGTTTTAAAGAAGAAGTACTTGTGTCGACACACTCAATCAGTGTCGACACATTCAACAGAAGTAGTGTCGAGAAGCTGTTACAACAACAGAAGGAGTTGTGTCGACACCACCAAGGCATGTGTCGACACTTAGTCCACTTGTGTCGACACTTGGTCTATTTGTGTCGACACATAATGAAGATCAGTCTCGACACTTTCAGACAGAGACAGTGATTTCAAGAAGTGACTGGATGACTTGACAACTGTCATTTCAACCGGTCAACTGCAACTGTCAAAGCTGTCAGAAGATTGTTAGAAACCGGATCTGAAGGTTACCATGGAGGAAGTCTATATAAAGACTTTCTCCTTCAACAGAAAGAAATGAATAACAATAGAGAGAGATCAGAAGATCAATCATTGCAGAATACAGATTCAGAGAAAACTGTAAATCAGTATTTTGAAGAAATTTCAGATTTACTTGGAGAGAGAGAAATCCAGTAATTGAAATCAAGAAAGAGACTTGGGCAATCAAATCTCTTAAGGAGCAGGTACTGAACCAGACTGCAAAGAAGGATCCAAATTTAATTCTTCATCTTAAGAAGGAAGTTGTCAGCCGGTCTACTTCAAGAAGATCAATTTTACTGAGTTCAGACTCAAGAAGCCTTGAAGAAAGCAAAGATAAAGTTGATCTCAGAAATCAGTTCTATCAAGAACAGATCAAGAAGGTTGCCCTCTTCATTCTCTCAAACAGAGTGGTGATGTAAAAACATTTTATTATCTTTTTGTAGGATCCTAAGAGATCTGAGTTGTAAGCCTAAATTTATAAAGGCTGAGGTAGGGCTTTTGAGCCTGAGTGTAGGAAAATCTATTCTCTGAGTGTAGGCCTTGTTGAAGGCTGAGGTAGGGTTGTTTAACCTGAGTGTAGGTCTTGTTGAAGACTGAGTGGTAGGGATTTGTGCCTGAGTTGTAGGAGTGGGGACACTCTGAGTTGTAGGAACCTGTTTGGGGTTCTGAGCTGTAAGATCTGAGGATCTGAGGAGAAGTGCAGAAGTTAGGCCGAATCTAGTACACTGCTAGATAGGCGAAGGGGGAAAGTGGATGTACCCAGACCTTGGGGAACCACTATAAACACTGTGTGCACTCTGTGTATGATTGTTACTGTGATTGCTGGAATTTGCATTTGCTGCTTAAATTAGTGTATAGTTTGTCTGCCTTTAAAGTAAAAGAAAAATTATACTAATTCACCCCCCTCTAGGTGGTTAGACACATATTCTTTCAACCTCTTCAGCACCCTCCACGTAGATAACCAATGTGTCCCACATCTTCTAGGAGGTTTTGTAGTGAATCAGATTCTAGAATGTTGAGTCATCTATGACACTCACTATAATATTCTGTGCTCTTTTATCCATTGTAGCCAAGATGATCTCATCCTTAGTCATTTCTGAAAAATCCTTAGGAATCCTTTGATTAGCATCAAGAACAGAAACCTTCATTGGAATATATGGTCCTTCCTTAATTGTTATATAAATTTTAGGATCAGATGCCTCCGTAAATAGTCTGACCCTTTCCTTTTATATTCCAAAGATTTCCTTCCTGCAGATAGACAACTTCATTGAACCAAGTTCTTTATGGTTTTCTCCTGAACTCATCTTCTTTAACTTACTTCTGCCTTACAGATCTTACTCAGACTGTTAAGTCTTTCTTTGAGAAACCTCGCTTTGATACCACTTGAAAGAATTGATTCCTAAACACCTAGAGGGGGGGTGAATAGGTTCAATTCTTTTTCCTTCTAAGACAGAATATTAATTCAGTTAATTAATAGAAATATATAGTTCTACAGCTATCATAGCCCAGAAATAACAATACCACACACAGTCACAGATGACACACTGATTTATAGTGGTTCCCCAAGGTCTGGTACATCTACTTTCCCCCTTCGCCTATCTAGCAGTGTGCTAGATTCGACCTAACTTTTTTCCTTCTCCTCAGATCCGCAGATCTTATAGCTCAGAATCCAAACAAGGCTCCTACAACTCAGAGTGAGTCCACACTCCTACAGCTCAGACAATCTGCCCTACCTCAGCCTTCAACAATGCCTACAACTCAGAGAAGAAAATCTCCTACAACTCAGGCTCTCAGCCCTGTCTTTAGGTTGGGTAAGAGAAACCTTTTTGTTTCAATGAGTAAGGCTCCGTTTGGCACAGTGGTGGCGGTCGTAAACACATGGGTTAAACCGTCATTCATTAAGAATCACCTAACAAATATCATCTGTTAGAACATAAAAGTGGATGAAGTTTCTGAAGTGGGCGTTAACGAATGACAATTTAATCCCCATGTTCATGACCGCAACCACCGTGCCAAACCGAGCCTAAGACTCGGGCTTTTTTTGGCGCAGCGGTGGTGGTTATGAACTGTAGTTCGTGAACGCCCAACCCCATCTAAGGAACTTCATCCACTTTTATGTTCAAAACTAGTTTTCTTTCTCGATGGCGGTCATAACCGTTGTCATGCCAAACATACATTCTATAAAGGTGGCATTTTTGTCCAAGCTCGCCGGAGCAAAAAAGTAGTGCCAAACGGAGCCTCTGTCTAGCTGTGACGTTTGACACAATAGTGGCGGTTTATCTGTGCTCTATGGTGACATTTTTTTGGTCCTAAGGTTCACTTTTCAGAGGTCTGAGTGTTCACAACAGCTAAAGCTTAACCAGAACTGTATAATTTTTGTGGCATTTTGACATACTATCTCATTTTGAAGAAAAAAAAAACGTTTGTGAGGACGCATACCCAAACACTACATGCAATCTTCATAATTATGTTCATAACAACCACCGCCCTCCCAAAAAGGCTTTGGGATAGCTGTGACAATTATGAAAGCTGTAAAAACATGTGCAGTGTTTGGGTAGGTGTTGTCAAATTTGTAGTGGTCGTGAAAGCCCAAACCTTAGGAGCGGAATATGGGCAAAAAATGGTAAATCATCACCGTTGTTTTTTACTATCACGCTTCACACCATTATCGCTCAAACACTACAACTGTCCCAAACAAAACCTAGAAGCGGCATTTGATTTATATCATTGACAAGATGAAAATTAACTACAGTAGAAAAAGAAGGCACAAGGGATTAAAGTGCGGCTTAATATCCGCCTACGGATGCTGAATGTACGGTCGAGATGGGAGAGCGGATGGGTCTACATTGCTGGGCGCATTTAGCTACCGCGGAATCCATTCTACGTGCATCAATATCTGTAGTGGATCCAACAAAGTTCTGTGCGGGGGACAGTCGACTGGAGCCTGTGGGATGACAGGCCATTTATGTAGGCACTTGTTGCTGTGTAGAAACTAGATTGCAAACCAATATATGTATGAGATATTCTTTATTGTTTTTTTCTTTCAACTATGCTTGGGCTGTTAGCTTTAGATGCTTGGTTTAAAAAGTTGGAAATGGTATTTTTATGATGAAATGTTCTTTTTAAATGTGTGCTACAAAATACTGTATTGCTCGGAAACTGAGCTATTTCAAACTACCCATAGAAGTCTACAACTACCAGCATACCTTGGGCGGTCGGCGGGCACTCTCCCGTGGGATGGAGGAAGCCGAAAATGAAAAGCCGACACCATTTTCTCAGCAATCTCTGGTGAAGCTGCAATCGGCGATGGGGTTCGTCGAGGATGAAGCGCAAGGGTTTCGTGGCGTTGAGATTGTGTGGATGAATCACGAGCCAAGCGGAGAGGAGTGAATCAGATGGCTAGGATTCATCCCATGGCATTGGATGAACTGTGTTGTGTGTGAAGCACGAATTGAGCAGATAGGAGCAAGGGTTTAAGTTATTAAAGCTTGGCCTGGAAGTTGGAATTCAACCTGTGGTCGTCCCCAACAATAAGTGACGGTTGGAACCTTTCAAGAAAACTCCTTGTAATCAAGGGGTCTGTTGAGCCCATAAAATCGGGCCCAACCGCTCAAACAAGTATATATTTAAAGATCAAAATATGAAAAAAAAAGAATAAACATGTAAAAAGTATTAAAATATATTATTTAACATATTATTCTTTAAGAGAAGCTTATTGATTGGCTCAAATTTCGTGTTCTTTTAGGGTGTATTATTATATAAAAAAAATTCATTATTATGTTGTTATTTAATATTTTTTAAATAAATTTGTTGTTATATTGATATTTATTTATAAACACATTCGTTGTTATATTTTTATTTAAGAAATTAATAAATAATTTTAATTATTGTTATGTTGTTGTTTAATATTTTTTATAAATATGAGTGTCGGAAGGTGTTGCTTAAAGTTTTTTTTAAAACCAGTTCGTGATTATATTATTGTTTATTTTTTTAAAAAAAAAGATTAATTGTTTAAAGTTTTTTTATATAAATAAATTCACTATTATGTTATTGTGTCAATTATTAAAAATATTTAAAATAATAGTGAGATTCAAATATTCAATAAATAATAAAAATTTGAGGTAAATGATATCATTCTTCTCAATTGATCAACTATTTTAAATAATTATGTGATATTGATGTAATAGAGACCAAGGTTTTGAAAATCGGACCGGACATCGAACCGGCAGAGAGAAAGGTTCAAGTTTGAACCGGTCCAACCGGTCCAACCGGTCCAACCGGTTCCACCGGGGTCGAACTGTTATATATATATATATATATTAGAAAATAAAAAAATAAACATCATCTTATAAAAAAATAAACATTATCACTATACTTATAAATTTTCGTTTTACGTGACGTTTTTGCTCTATTGAGTTTGGACAAAAACGATATTGTAATAGAGTAATATAATGGAGCTTTGGAATGACAATGGTTAAGACCACAATTAAGAAAATAAAGCTAGTTTTTTTACTTTTGAACATATAAGTGTACGAAGTTTCTTAGATAAGCTCGGACGTTCAAGAGCGACGGTCCATAACCACCATGATGATGACCGCTATCGCCGTGCCAAATTGAACGTAAATTTTATTTGAATGATAGATATATGTATATATTAAAAATATATATACACTTTAATTTTTAAAAGATAATTTAATATGTTAATATAATAATACATCTAAAAAATATGTAATTAATATTTATATAAATATGTATATTAATTATATATATATTTTTATATATATACGTTATTATTTATATGTATAATATATATTATATGACAAAATTATAAGAATTAGTTGGTCAGGTGGTTTGCTATTCACTTAAACTAGCAGTGGTCCGGGTTCGAATCCTCCCTCTTTCAATTTTTCTGCTCTTTTAATATTGGGTCTTTGGCCCGTCCGGTTGTGTGAAACCGCGCCCGGTTCCCGGCCCACCGGTCCGCCCGCCCGGTTCCGCGGTTCTTGAGCGGTTCGTGGATGGGGCGGGTTGTTTAACTGGACCGGACCGGCAGGGTGCCCGGTCCGCGGTCCGACCGGCCGGTCCGGTCCGGTTTTCAAAAGCTTGATAGAGACATATTTTTATTATATTAATCCATTTATTTCATTGAATAATTTTATATTTCACTCACACTTAAAATAATTTCTGCGTCTGCACTAATTGCATCTCACAATCTTTTGAAATTACAAAAAAATCTTTCATTTAGGGTTCAGCTTACCAAGCTTATTCTATTTCAATGGCCTAAAAATGCAGGGAATAAATTTGGCTTTTTGGCATATTGTAGTTCCTAATTGTTTTTTTTTGACACTTTGCATCTTGAAATTTTATATATGACACTTTGTACACTCCCCTCCTCCCCCCAATTTGCATTTATTTCGACAATTTTTAACCCAGACTTAAATTTAAGAGGTATTTTTCGGTTCAGATGATGTCAAAATTCCTTAAATTTAAGAGTTATACCTGAAGGATTTTGAGACGCTGAGAAATAATGAAGTGTATACGTCTATTGTCTATTGATAAGAAAGCTGGACAAAAATATCTCTTATTGCATTGTTCTAAGATGCAAAAGCAAAATACCAAAGAAAAGCAAATGGGGTGCAATATGCTAAAAAGTCAATTAAAACTTAATAGTTCAAAGTATAAAATCGGTGTATTAGAGGGTGCAAAATGACAATTTGCCTTTTTTTTTTGCCCTTTGAGATTATTAAAAAATATTTATTCAGGTGGTCATGTATTTACGACTTACGAGCAACAGATTAACCTTTTGAATTGCCTATTTATAAACAGAGCATCTGAGCGATCGTAGCAGGTGCAGAGGGGAGAGAGGGACAAATAAAGAGAGACAAAGGGAGGAGAGGATCCGCGCCTCTGCTGAATCGCCATCTCAGATCTGCGAGACACTAGAGAAGAAACCCACTAGCACTCAGGCAAGCAGGAGATATGGAGCTCTTCTACTACCTGCTCTTTGCCGGCCTGTCGGCGGTGGTGGCGCTGGTGGAGCTCAGCAAAACCAGCAAGGATCGCGTTGCCGGCTCCGCCGCTTTCAACTCATTCAAAAACAACTACCTCGTTGTGTATTCTCTTATGATGGGTTCGTATTCCCATCTCTCTCCTCTCCAGATCTCAATTCCTTCCTCCTGCTGTATATTCTTTCCCCGCTATTATTGATCCCTACCGGATGATCCCTCGAGACGATTCATGGCAATCAAGCACTGCCGGATCTTGATCTTCTTTATTATTTCGGGTATTGTTAGGTTGATCTGTTGGATTTTATGTTTGTTTGTTTGTTTGATTGTTTGTTTTGATATTATAAGGTTCATCTAATCCTGTATGATCTAATTAATAATGCTTCCGACAGTAATACTTATAGCCTCATTGAAATTGTTCTAAAATGCATTTAGGATGATCGGATGAATCTATCTTATAATGAGAGTTTATAGTTCTATTCTTATTATTGTGCATTTGCTTCTTTTCAGCTGGGGATTGGTTGCAGGGACCTTATGTATATTTCCTCTACAGCCAATATGGCTTTGACAAGGGAGATATTGGTCGTCTCTTCATTGCTGGATTTGGGTCTTCCATGTTGTTTGGAACCGTAGTTGGATCTCTGGCTGATAAACGGTGAGAATTCATAATATTTTGTCTGTTTATCCATGTTAGTCCTTCGGTGCAGCAATGGCGGTTGCATAATTTTCTGAATTTGTTTTTTCTTTGGGGGTGCAAATGCAGGGGTCGTAAGAGGGCTTGTGTGTTATATTGTATAACTTATATTCTCAGTTGTATAACGAAGCATTCTCCACAGTACAAGGTTTTAATGCTTGGCCGTATTTTGGGTGGGATTGCTACATCACTGCTGTTTTCGGCCTTTGAATCTTGGCTTGTAGCAGAGCACAACAAGGTGGTGAAGATTTCTCTTTTTTGTATTAATTCTTATGCTTTCTTGACCGTTGTCATTATCATCATCATCTGAGAGGATTCTATTAGAAGAGATTTACGCACGGGAGAGGGAGAGAAAGAGGGAAAAATCACAATGCAATTGAGGATCAATTTAGATACAAGGCAAGGCCTGATTCCAAATCTCAAGTGCCCAAAAGATTACCCAAAACACAAAACTATTCCTACCTTATATAGGGGATACAAGCTAATGCATGCTATCCCTATGTTCTATCCCTCCTCCTTTGTAAATCTTTTGCATTTATTCTACTTAAACCATACCCACCTATTTGCTATGCATGAGTGAGGCCTTGTTTGGGCGAGTGGTGGGTGAGCGGCGGTGATTGTGGATGTAGTCATGAAAACCAAAGGTAATGTGTATGTAGGTGTGGTCATAAGCATTATACTCACGAAATTATGTTTTAGGTCAAAACATCACTACGGTCAAGCAAGTGTGCTCAATCATTAGCGGTCATGAATGCCTAGATTCCAAAAAGTGAAATCTGGGCTAAAAATGTGATCATAAAAGTTCCATACGTGAGTAAATTGCCACCATTTTGTTTACTATCACAGTTTCACCGCCACCCAAGACTTTGTAAATCATCCCTTCCTCGGTTCCTGCACAAATCCAAGTGAAGATTTCTATTTTAGTATCCACGACTTAGTTATCAATGTCTTTATTTCCTTGCAAGAACCCTGCTAATCTTATTGTAGTTTTATTACAATTGCCTTTAATCATTGAAGTAATTTGTTTTGCATAGTACTCCTGATGCATTTCTCTATTTACCCCATTGATTTAACTGTTGAAGTTATAATCTTGGGAAAATGCCTTTTTAAAGATATACCAAAAATAGTTGAACCTATCAAACTTAGGTATTACTTCATCCTCCCCCATTTTGAATGTACTTGCATCTCATATACCCAAACTTGGTTAAGTTCCTTTGATAAATGATGAATTTTGTTAGTTTGTATTTGTTAAAGTTATTATATTTGGGTATTTTAGTATATTCAAGGTTTAGTCCCACGCCGTGGGTTAGGTTTGTGAATCTTATTGTAATGCTATATATTCTCCTATGTGGATGAATGAAAAGACACCAAACTCTCTATTTTCATTTATCCTATGTTGCACTGACACCGACACGCGACACGACACAACACACGACTCGTCAATTTTCAAAAAATACCATTTTCCGACACGCTAAGACACTTATATTAAATATTTATTTTTTATAATTATGAAAATACTAAAACATTTAACAAAAAATTAAAAAATGAACAATTAACAAATATTCAAATAAACTATATCATGTTTAAATATTACTCATCAAATATTTAAATGTAAAATTCAACAAAAGGTCAAAAAATGATAAACATTAACACATTACCATTATATATCTTTTGTAAAAATAACGGATTTCATATCGAGCTCATCTAGTGAAAGATTTGCAATTTCAAGCATGCTAACATCTAGGGGTGCAAACGAGTCGAGCTTGGCAAAATTTCCAAGCTCGAGCTCGAGCTTTTCATTTCGAGCTCAAACTCGAGCTCGAGCTCGACGAGCTCATTTATCCCAGCTCGAGCTCGAGCTTAATGCCAACTTATGGAGCTCGAGCTCGAGCTGCTCGTGAGCTTTTTAACTCATGAGCTTTATTTTCTTATTTTTTTATATTTTTTTCTTAATTATATATATATATATATATATATATATATATATATATTTTAAAAAAATTGGAATAAAAAGCTCGCGAGCCGGCTCGCGAGCTTATGAACATTAATATTCGAGCTCGTCGAGCTCGAGCTCCACAGGCTCGAGCTCGAGTCGAGCATTTTTCGAGCCGGCTCAACTCAACTTGCACCCCTACCAACATCTTCAAACGTGTCAAATGAATCTCCACCAATATCCCACATCTTGGTCTCTCCTTGTGTGTATTATGGATTTTTTCTGGATAGAAGACGTAGATTGTTGTGTATAATAACTAGATTTTATGCACGTTTTGGAGTCATTCTATTTCTTCTCATTGAGTGTATAAAGGAGTACGTACTCCAATTCCTCTCAGCACATGATGAAGAAGATGGTTTTGCCAGAAACTTTAAGGCTAAACTTTGTAGCATAGGTGTACTTGCACCATAAATAACCCACCGAGCCTTAGGATCCATCGAAAATTGATTGTGAATCGAATCAAATTCTCTAAATTATTCATTTATATAAGCAAAATTTGCGTGCTCTAAATTCACCTTAGTGTGATCCTCAATGTTAGGAAAGTACTTCCTAAAGCATTTGTTGATTTCTTGAATGATTTCACTATCCTTGTATGGAGAAATTCTAGAAGAATCTTCATTGAGTCATTGTTCACTATAGTACCCAAATTAAAAAAATAAAACAAGTATTATTGTTATAACAAATAAATAATAAATAATAATGTAATTAACTCATGAAATTTTAGAACTTACTTAGGATTCAAGGCATGTGTTAAACAATGAAGTGGAGTGTTGTTCTTTGACCAACGATTCATAAGTATTGTTTGAACAACTTCATAAAATATAGATTGCTTATCTAGTCTTTTCACCTCATGCTCATATATAGCTCTCTTCATTTTTTCAATCAGTGAATCCCACATATCTTTGACTAAGTGAAGACAAGGCTTATCTGTATCACAAAGTCTAAGTATATCATAAATAGGAGCCGTGAAGAAAAGTATGTAATCAGATTTATCCGACCAATAATCATCCAATACTTGATCCTTAACAAACTTCGCCCTTCGTTGATTACCATCTCGATAAAATAACCATGCTTTGAGCGGATGAGCGGGACATGCGGGACACGCTTGTACGATTGAGCGGGACACGCGAGTTTCGTGTGCGTCAGCGTGTCAGACTTCTGACACGTGTGTCCGCACGTGTGTCCGTGTCGGATGCGTGTTGGAGAGTCCGACATCGACTCGATGGGCATTTTGAAGTGTCGGTGCTTCATAGCATTTCTCTCTACACGGTTTCATAGTCCACGACCTGAAACCCTAAATTTTTTTCGTAGCTACCATAAGATTTCGCCGCTCCTTTTTTCGATCTCGTCGACCGCGTCTGCTAGCCCCCCTCCCCCCCTCCCCGCCAAGCCCCCTTGTTCCCGCTCCCGTCGATGGAATCGTCGTTTGATTCTATCGACGCGAGTGTCCGTCTCTTCCCTCAAAGACGATGGAGGTTCTCTGTGTTATCGTCGACGAGTCTGACTGCTGCTACGTTCGATCCCATCGACGTCTGCTGGCTCATTCCCGTCGACGTCCTGCTCTCGTTCGTCGGTCCCGTCGAGGTTGACAACGCCGTTTCCATCATCGACGCCTGCTCCGTCCTTTTTTCCCTCTGTGCTTCTTATTTTTCATTGTTGTCTGCATTCTTCGTCCCATCGAACCTGCCGCTGCGTCTGTTTCCGTCAGCGATGCAACTTCTTCCACAGACGATCCCACTGTTGTTCTTATCTTCGTCATGCCCGTCGTGCCCGTCAGGCCCCTGCACCACCAGGGGATGCTTCTTCTCCGACCGAAAGGCTTCTCTCCTGCTGTTGTTTGGCTGCACATCCCTTGAAGGCTTCTTCTCCGGCTGTGGCTTCTGCACCTCTTCATCCTGCGGTTTCGTGCGGCTGCCATCGGCCGCATATAGCTCGACTTCGACGATGCTTCCCATCCTTGTTGTTGTTGCCTCCATGGCTTCCTTCGTGCCGAGCTCTCCACTTCCTTTTCGGGCTCCCTTCTCGCTCGCCGCTGCTTGAGCACTTTGCTCGCAGCTCCTCGAGTCTTCTGCTCGTCGCTGGCTTGTGCGTTGCTCGCTGCATCTTGGATCGTGGTCTTGACAGCAGCTGTTCTCCATAATTGTTTTATATTATGTTTTTGTGTGTGTTGCTGTGGTTGTCTTCGTTTGTGTCTTCATGCGACCTATGCCTTCATGCACGTGTTCTACGTGAGGGGGAGTGTACATCACGGCCTCCAGACGTAGTCACTAGTCTATGCCTTCATGCACGTATTTCATGCGAGGGGGAGTGTTTGTGATAACGACAACTCAGATGTCTCTTTCTCGACTCTTGTCTTAGTCACATATGGCCTCCAGGTGTAGTCTGTCTTCATGCACATGATCCACATGTGGGGGAGTGTTTGTGATAACGACAACTCAGATGCCTCTTTCCCCGACTCTTGTTTTGATCACACATGGCCCCCAAGCATATTTTGTTTGTATCTTCCCACATTTTTCTTCGATTTGATGTAGGATTGGTTTGGCCATTCTTGGTTGACCTAGTTTCAGCTCCGGTAGCATCCAACGTGATCATGGTCGGTTTGTGGGCCAATGTCGTGTGGCTTATGTCCGGTTGGAGTATCCCCGGTGACACGCGGTTGGTCCTCGGTGGCTGCTATTTTGTCCCAATTTGCCAACCGCCATTTACCACTTTCAAAACAACCACCATTTACCTCTATTTTTATGTTGTGTTCAAGCTGAAGGTTTCACCTCCAACTTGAGAGAGTGTGTTAGAATTATTATATTTGGGTATTTTAGTATGTTCAAGGTTTAGTCCCACATCATGGGATAGGTTTGTGAGTCTTATTATTCCCCTATGTGGATGAATGAAAAGGCACCAAACTTTCTATTTTCATTTCTCTCTACATTATTCATTGTTTGTCATGTGTGCTGTGAGAGTTAAATTGATTTCATAATATTCAAATATCTATGTTTTGTATAATTCCGTATATTTATTCATGTACAAATGCTTTGGTTTGGTTATTATTTTGATTACTCTAGTTTCATTCAGTGGTTTATTAAGACAACTTGCCCATAATGTTAGAACTTTTTTAAATTGCTGGAACATACTAATGTTCTCTGGACAATTAGTTTGTTTTGGCATGAAAATTGCCCAGCTAACCACTAAAATTTACTAAATTTCACTCTAAATTCTCATGTGCATGCCAAATGAATCTGCTGATGGAATAGTTTTCTTAACATCTACCATCATGAAGAAAATAATTTCTGACTGTTTAAAATGTTTCAATTTAAAAGCAACATCTCATGTAAGGGAGATGCCAAGGTTAAAAGTAACATTTCATAACCCACAGAAATGCCTGTTTGCCCTTTTTTCCGGAAAGACTTCACCTAGTTTCAAGGAAAGACTTCACCTGTTTGATGAAAAAACATATTGAAGAAAACAATTGGTGTCAAAACCAACACATTCTAAATAAGTTTTGTTCATTTTCTCAAAAAAGTAACTACATTAAATAAAATCTATATTCATAAGGCCGATCCCAAATAAATGCTTTTTAGCTAAATACATTTATAAAGGTTCATATATCCAATGGCCAGTACTAACCTCTATTGCAATCACCAAGATCAGATTTTTAACAATTATATTTGGAAACTGAGGCGCTGCTTCTTTAACCTTCTGGTGATTTTTGTCAACAATCTGTTTTAATTTTTTAATATCTTTTTGCAGAGAGGCTTTGAACCTCAGTGGCTCTCATTGACCTTTTCAAAGGCTATATTTCTTGGCAATGGTTTGATTGCCATTGTCGCTGGGCTATTTGCTAATATGCTGGCAGACAACTTAGGTTTCGGCCCCGTTGCTCCTTTCGACGCAGCTGCATGCTTTCTTGCAATTGGCATGGCCATTATATTATCCTCCTGGAATGAAAACTATGGAGATTCTTCTGATAACAAGAATTTACTTTCTCAATTCAAGGGTGCTGCTATAGCCATAGCTTCAGGTTTGTACTATTTAATTAAATTTGATTATTCCCTTGTTTATTTTAAGGTTTCACTTGGATGAAGAACACTATATTTTGTCTTATCAGATGAGAAGATTGCTCTCCTGGGAGCTATACAATCATTGTTTGAGGGCTCTATGTATACCTTTGTGTTCTTGTGGACACCTGCTCTGAGCCCGAATGACGAGGATATTCCTCATGGCTTTATTTTCGCAACCTTCATGCTCTCTTCGATGTTGGGCAGCTCCATTGCATCACGGTTGATGGCCCGGCCGACAATAAAAGTGGAAAGTTATATGCAGATTGTTTTCATTATCTCAGCATCCACTCTTCTTCTTCCAATTGTAACTAATGTTAGTATATCTTTTACCGTTTTGATTGATATGCTAAAATCCATTTGAGTGTGGTCAACTTGAATTCAAAACTTGAACAGTTCCTACTGCTGCCCGCTGGAGTGAAAGGGGGAACCATCTCGTTCGCAGGTTGTATCCAGCTCTTTGGATTTTGTACCTTCGAGGCTTGTGTTGGTATATTTTGGCCATCTATCATGAAGATGAGATCACAGTACATTCCCGAGGAGGCTAGGAGCACGATCATGAACTTCTTCCGCATTCCTCTTAATGTTTTCGTCTGCATTGTTCTTTACAATGTAAGTTTTGTGATTTGTAGGTTTGATTATTTCAATGTTGTGATATCTGTTCTGAGTTAAAATATATGGGCACCACATTTTGAAGTATATTTTGTTTGGTTTGTGTTTTGAAGGTGAATGCATTCCCAATAACTATCATGTTCGGCATGTGTTCTATCTTCCTCTTCATGGCATCGGTTCTGCAGAGAAGACTGATGGTGGTTGCGGAGAGCCACAAATCAAGTAAGTTAAGTATGTCAAGTATGATCATTTCTTACAAAACTAGAATCTTTAATATTTTATCTTGAGATCTTTAATGCTTTATTCAAATCATAGAACAACTAACACATCTACCTCGTGATGTTGAGAACTATGATCCAAGGTAATGGTGGGTTATGATGTTGTTAAAGCAAGTGAAGATATTTGATGCAATGGTAGGTCGATTGACTCGGGGTGGACACTCTAAATGCACGCCTATATGCAATGACGAGTGATGCTAGTGCAAGAGTGGTCCACTAAAATTACAACAACTAATTAATTATTATAAGGATAAAAATAGGAGAAAATAATTAATTAATAGAAAACAAGTTATCAATTTTACAAACGATACAGGCGCAAATAACTTTAAGCGTTCACAAAATAAATCTCGCAAGTGGCACATCAATAAGATAGCACAATAAGATAGAAAACCACCACAATATAAGTTTACCGAAAAATAAACAATGATAAAGAAAAGATTTTACCGCAATTCACACATAGGCGGCGACAAAGGCAGTTGTTGACGGGAATCTAAGGTAAAAGCAAGTGAGAAAGACGTTGAAAATGGGGTTCTGAACTGGAGGTGGTGTGGGTAGCGTTTGTCATGGATATGGTGGCAAGGGAGTGGCTGTAGACTCACGGTTAGGGGAGATCAAAGGCTGGCAGCAACAAATACACAAGGTGAAGCGGTTGTGGGGAAAGGGTTTGGGAAGGACTGGAGGAGAATGATGCGGAAAGGCTCGGTCGGCACTGGGATGAGGGAGGGCGGAGGCTTGCTTGGTTGACACCGGGATGGAGAAAACCAGTCGGCTATGGTTAGCGGCAGGAAGGAGAACGTCAAACAGGATCGGGAGGGGAAAATGGACTTCCAGTGGTGGAGAGATAAGGAGGAGAGGCGGAGTAGATAGGGGATGGCGGAGAACTTCCCAAAGAGTCGCACCCTGTGCGGAGGAATCGTCTAGCGCCGCACCAGACAAGAAAACCGACAGTTCCTGTTTTGCAAAAACCCACGATGCCTCTCCAATGAACCGCCTTTGCCTATTTAAAGACCTAAAATAACTGCAGTAATAACTGTAAAATCAAACCACCCGAATCGGACGACTAAAACTGTTTGGGTTGATCGGGGGTTAAATACAACTCAAAAAAATAATAGTAAAATATGATTCTGATTCGGAACAATCATCTGGACGCAACCACGGGCTCTGGTCGTCCGTTCGGACATCGGATCACTGCCTCCTGCGGGAATACACGTGTCGGTTGTGGCGCGCCGTCAACTCCCCCCTGCTTAAAAGCACTCATCTCCGATGAGTGAAGATGATCGTACTCGCGGTGTATCCCGGGAGCGAGTCTCTCAAGCTCCTCATAAGAAATCCAAGTAGCATCATGTGGTGGCCGACCGCTCCAACAGACAAGATAACGCACAACATCTTGCCCGCCCGCGGTGTAGAAGTGGTGACCGATGATCTGAAGCGCGTCTTCTGTAGGAATGGAAGACACTAATGAATCTCCGTCTGCCAATAATGTATCTATGTCTGGCAAATATGTACCTTTGTTTTACTGCTGTGTCGGTGGAACCGTCGGTGGGGCAGAGCTAGCCGCATGGTGCGACTCCGCAGGTGGCAACAAAGAGGGACTGGTGGTGGCAATAGGAGACGAAGACTCGGGTAGAGGGGCTATTGGGGAAGAAAGCTTGGGTAGAGGTGTGGAAAAGGGGTCCCCGTACACGTGCTTCTCGTAGTAAGGAGTCAAATATTCTATGTTGAATACTCGACTGATGCCCATACCATGAGGTATGTCTATCTCATATGCGTTCGTACCAATTCGTCTTACGACTGTATAGGGACTCATTCTGCGTGTGTTTACTTTCTTTGTTGGTCTTTGTGGGACCCTCTCAGATCAAATGCGAATCAATACATGTTCCCCCGCCTCAAAGATTTGTTCCCGCCTGTTCTGGTCTGCTTGATCTTTATAATAATCATTACTAACTGTAATTTTTTTTCGGACCAACTCGTGTAGTGCATGCACATGCTGTATGAATGATTTTGCTGACTCACTGGGCCTTGCTCCTATGGGAATATCAACTAAGTCAATAGGTTCCCAAGGCTCATATCCTAACATAATATGAAACAAACTCAAATCTGTGGTCCTATTGATGTAAATATTATACGCAAATTCGGCTATAGGGAGAACAGAATCTCAGGTAGCCAGACTATCCCCAACAAGGCAACGAAGAAATGTCTCAAGACTACGATTAACCACCTTGGTTTGTCCATCCGTCCGCGGATGGTAGACGGAGGAGAACTTCAGGGTGGTACCGGTTTTCTTCCATAAGGTCTTCCAGAAATAGCTCATGAAACACACGTCACGATCAGATACGATGGATGCGGGAAGACCATGATACTTAAATATTTCTCTAAAGAATAAGACCGCTACGTGGGAGGCATCAGCGGTCTTTCGGCAAGAGATGAAATGGGATATTTTAGAGAAGCGATCCACGACAACAAATACACAAGGTGAAGCGGCTGTGGGGAAAGGGTTTGGGAAGCAGTGGAGGAGAATGACGCGGGAAAGGCTCGTTCGGCCCTGGGATGAGGGAGGGCGGAGGCTTGCTTGGTTGACACTGGGATTTGCTGTCAGGATGGATAAAACCAGTTGGAGGAGAATGACGCGGAAAAGGCTCGGTCGGCGCTGGGATGAGGGAGGGCAGAGGCTTGCTTGGTTGACACCGGGATTTGCTGCCGGGATGGAGAAAACCAGTTGGCTCGGGTTAGCTGCGGGAAGGAGAACGTTAGACAGGATCGGGAGGGGAAAATGGACTTCCGGCGGTGGAGAGATAAAGAGGAGAGGCGGAGTAGATAGGGGACGGCGGAGAACTTCCCAGAGAGTCGCACCCTGGGCGGAGGAATCGTCTGGCGTCGCACCAGACAAGAAGACTGGCGGTTCTTATTTTGCAAAAACCCATGACGCCTCTCCAATGAACCGCCTTGCCTATTTAAAGACCTAAAATAACTGCAGCAATAACTGTAAAATCAAACCACCCAAATCGGAGGACTAAAACTGTTTGAGACGAACGGGGGCTAAATACAACTCAAAAAAAATAAAAGTAAAATATGAATCCGATTCAGAACAATCATTTGGACGCAACCACGGGCTCTGATCGTCCGTCCGGACAGCGGATCACCGCCTCCTGCTGGAATACACACGTGTCGGTCGTGGAGCGCCGTCAGTATTGGCCAATCCGATGAGTGAAAATAGAAATATCATGGGGTTGACTTTTACCTATTGGCTTAAGATTTTATGTTGCATATGAGTTTGACTGATAAGTATATCACGACGAGAAAAGATTTAGAGTCGTCCCTTCAAGCCTATCATTTGATAATATTGTATTCTTAATTAAATATTGCGTCGTAGTAATTTTTCTTTTTTTAGTGGCGTTTTGGTAATTTAGTAATGAGAATTGTTCTCTCCCTATACAAGAGGTAGGTGAGTTTTAGCCCACACCTAGCTGACCCCTTCCCTGGGACCGATGCCTCACTTGTTACCTCTTATTGTTAGTGATCAAAATACAAAAAACTCCTATTGAGTCTTAATTCTGTAGAAAATCGGTCGGAAAGTCTCTCTGATGTAGAGTCAATAAAATTGTAAATTTTTTAAGATGGAGGAAGAAGACTAAGGCTGCGTTTGACGTGGCTTATTTGCTCTAGTGAGGTTGGATAAAAACGTCATTGTCATACCAAAATCTTATGCCCCAAACTACTTTTTTTTTTGACAATGACGTTTTTGTCCAACCACACCGGAGCAAATAAGCCGCGCCAAACGCAGCATAAATCTCAAAACTCAAATAAAACTTATTTCAGCAGTTATGAAGCAGAAGGAAGCAGAGGAGGAAGATAAGCAAAGACACACAAAACTTTAATTTCTTTTTTTCTTCAAAATATTTGACTCTTCTTCATTTTGAAAAAACAAGTGCAAGGCTTTTAAAGACTCTGGACTCACGGTTAGAATAGTTAACAAATCTAAATTACAGTTACTTTAACTTGCACAATCATAGCTACACACATTTCCGCCTCTTACAGATAACTTTTTGCATGACTCGGAAAAATACGCTCACTGATCAGTGGTCGACCGTCGGGTAGTGTAACAGATCGGTGATCGGCAACCGGCGACCGATTGCATTCACTATTCAATCGGTGATTTCCGATCGGTTACATGGACCATTTGGTTTGTTGAGATTATGACACCTCATCGCCAATCTCGGACCGTCAGGATCGCGCCACGTCATCGATCCTAGGGAGGTTTATTTTCCTAGTTTGTCCTAATCCTGATTAGGAAGTGGTTTAGTGAGGGGGGCTGATTTTTTGGGGGAGTCCTAAACATGGAAATGTTTTATTGGGGGATATAATCTAGAGGATGCTCTTCCTATTCGGTTGAGTCTTGTTTTGGCAACCATCTTCATATATTGATGACTCTTGATTCTATTATAAATAGGGGTCAACCTCCCTTAGCCATGAGAATGATTCGAAATATAGAACACTAGTGAGAATTCAGAGAGGGAGAGCTTTGAGCTTTTCAGGCGGTTCTTCCGGCGAACGGCGGCAGCAGACGGCGACATCTGGCGCGCAAGGTTGCGGCGCATCCGGTCACCTCAGGCGAGGCGACATCCGGCTGGCCACCTGTAGTAGGCCCCAGAGGTTCGGCGGAATCAAGCGCGGCGACGGCGGCAGCAGGCGCAGAGGCGGCGATACAGGCGGAGCTAACGGAGGCGGCGCATCCGGTCAACTCAGGCGAGGCGACATCCGGCCGGCCTCCAGAAGTTGACTCCAGGCGTTCGGCGACTTCAGGCGGCAGATCCAGGCGGGATAGGCATCAGGCGGCGGAAGCAGGCGGTGATTCCAGCGGGGAAGATAGACAGTGTTCTCTTTTCAGTGTTTTCTGTTTTCTCTTGTTGTATCTTGTAAACCTCATCAGTTTTAGTGGATCTTTTTGGCGCGCTCTCCCCGTGGAGTAGGAGTCCCCTAACTCCGAACCACGTAATTATTTTGTCGTCTGTGGTTTTTGCTTGGTTTTGGATTTAAATTTCGTTTATCATATTATTGCTCAGATTAGCTTCCATTGCCAGATCCGCGGCGAACCACCGTAGTCGCGGATCCGGTCCCAATTTCACAACAATTGGTATCAGAGCCAGGTTCCGCGGGGGTGATCGTCTGGACGTTCCGGTTCTAGATTTGGGTCAACGGTGGGTGACGACATTGGTCCGCTCCCTATCTTCCCAGATCGGTTCCGCGAATATCATCTTGATCGCCCAGTAGCTCTGCGAGCAAGACAATGTCGGCAAAATTCGAGATTTCTAGGTACGACGGCAAGATTGATTTTGGCCTTTGGCAGAAGCGCATAAAGGTCGTTCTCGTCCAGCAAGGTCTTTATAAGGCTCTCCTCGGAAAGGAGAAGTCCGGGAAGAAGGACGACGAGTGGGATGAGCTAGATCTGAAGGCCATCAGCACAATCCAGTTGTGCTTGGCCGATGAGGTCATGAGAGGCGCGCGGGTAGTCATGGTAGGAGAGCGTTACGGTGCTCTCTACAGACTGATTGACACCACGATTGCCAGGGGAAATGCGAGGAGAGAGGTCACACCGTCTCTCGAGCTTCAGGATATGGTAGCGTATGCATTTCAGGCGATCTCCTCAGATCGCGGATCCTTCGAGAGAGCTTTAGAGAGCAGAGACCGTTCTCAGCGAAAAGCTAGGAAGGTCCAGCGGAGGAGCGGGGCATGATTCGTGGCAAGGGCGTGTGCTCGGAGAGAGGACCTTGGCGGAGGTAGAATCTTCGCAGCCGTAGAGGAGACGGGTAGAGAGTCATCTCAGGAGTACCCAGACACCGTGAGAGGAGCCATCAGGCTCAGAGGTCTCACCAAGGAACTTAGGATCACTCAGGAGAAGGTGGAGTTGCACAGTGAGAGTTCGAGTGCGACTCGTCTTGCAGTAGACCCGGTCTATCGCGCAAGGACGAAGCACGTCGACGTGCGTCACCAGGAGTTGAGAGAGTTCACTCGAGGTCGAGGCGTGATGTTGCGGGAGATTCCTACGGAGGAATGCGTTGCAAGCATGCGGGAGAAATCAGTGAGGCGAGTCAAGCTTGACTTGACTCAGACTGATGCATGTTGATCGTATGGAGCGGGCCCCGGGGAGAGGGGGCTTGTAGTCGCCAGTAGGAGAGATCCAGGTTAGAGGTTCAGATACGTTTGTTAGGCTTCGAGGTGGAGTTCGTTTGTGGCGTGAGGCGTCAAGGTGTTTGTTGAGATTATGACACCTCATCGCCAATCTCGGACCGTCAGGATCGCGCCACGTCATCGATCCTAGGGAGGTTTATTTGCCTAGTTTGTCCTAATCCTGATTAGGAAGTGGTTTAGTGAGGGGGGCTGATTTTTTGGGGGAGTCCTAAACATGGAAATGTTTTATTGGGGGATATAATCTAGAGGATGCTCTTCCTATTCGGTTGAGTCTTGTTTTGGCAACCCCCTCCATATGTGTTCATCTTCATATATTGATGACTCTTGATCCTATTATAAATAGGGGTCAACCTCCCTTAGCCATGAGAATGATTCAAAATATAGAACAATGTGAGAATTCAGAGAGGGAGAGCTTTGAGCTTTTCAGGCGGTTCTTCCGGCGAACGGCGGCAGCAGACGGCGACATCTAGCGCGCAAGGTTGCGGCGCATCCGGTCACCTCAGGCGAGGCGACATCCGGCCGGCCACCTGCAGTAGGCCCCAGAGGTTCGGCGGAATCAGGCGCGGCGACGGCGGCAGCAGGCGCAGAGGCAGCGATACAGGCGGAGCTAACGGAGGCGGCGCATCCGGTCACCTCAGGCGAGGCGACATCCGGTCGGCCTCCAGAAGTTGACTCCAGACGTTCGGCGACTTCAGGCGGCAGATCCACGCGGGATAGACATCAGGCGGCGGAAGCAGGCGGTGATTCCAGCGGGGAAGATAGACAGTGTTCTCTTTTCAGTGTTTTCTGTTTTCTCTTGTTGTATCTTGTAAACCTCATCAGTTTTAGTGGATCTTTCTGGCGCGCTCTCCCCGTGGAGTAGGAGTCCCCTAACTCTGAACCACGTATCTTTTGTGTCGTCTGTGTATGCTAGAATCTCGTTCCGTATTTTATTTTGCGCGATACTGGTTCTTGCTCATTCGTGAAATTCCGTTGCGCTACCGCGGCTTAACTCGATCCGATTTCACAACATTGGTTGGCCATGGACAAACAGTCTTGAGTTTGTCCATGCTTATACCTCTTCACATGGTTTCTTCCCCAAATTTCCCGCTCATTTTTGCCTCAGTTTCACCTCCACTCACATGCATCCTCCCCTGAGACCGATGATCCTTGAACCCCAACATTTCTTTCCCATGGAAGCCTCCATATCCCTAACGTCGACCTTCTAGTCTTCCATTCCTCGTTCGGCTCCTATGCATAGCCCAATCCTTTTGTCCTGCTCTCAGGTCCGTACCTCATCCCCTTTCTTCAATCCCTCTAGCGTCACAACCCAAATAACCATGTCATCAACCGCCGCTCCTACCTCCCTTCTCCGAGCTCGCAGCCGTCATTTTCACCTACTCATCTTTATCTCTCCCCCAGTGTTTCCCTGTGTTGGAATTTTGCCTCTTTGGAATCGGGAAATAATCTAGGAACCAAGTTATCTGCATTAATTATTGGATAAACTGAAGAATTAAAAGCAGAAATGTGGTAGAAGATCAAAGGCATGTAATGACTACATATATTTTTGTAGCTGAATGAAACAAGGCACTGAATATATGATGTTTCATTACTTCCCCATTTTCTGTCTTCTTCCTTTTCCTCTTCTTCCCCGTTAACACCCCACAACCTTACTTATTCTTCCTGCACAGCCTCCGAAGCCCTCTGGTTCCATCATGCTTTTTTCACCCATCAACAAACTGCAGCAGCCCCTTCAATATCCCAAACGACCAACACCGTGCTACAAGCGACCAATGGCAGCCTTTCCTCCATCCTAGACCACACCGCCATTGATCGCATGCTCTTCCCAGCTCAACGATCCTCACTCTTATCCTTGTCCCGCATCTCTTTCCTTATTCTTCACCCCCCTCTATTGGGCCATAGGCCTCCTCTGCCCCCATAACAACCCATGCTCTGTGCCTTCAATACCACTGGAAACCTCACCTCTCACATTAAACCCTCCTCCAGCCACAACAACGCTCAACCAACACTTCCCTTGTCTTCAAAATATCAAATCAGCCTCTTGTCCAAATGACTCTCAACCGGGCTGTTTCCACCAACTGTCTATTTATGCCCTGATTGCATTTTCTTCGCCAATAATTCCTCCTATATCCTGATGGGGAACGGACCCCGCCCGTTGATCGTATTGCCGATCCGACTCCGCGGTTGCGTCCGGAGGGAGGCGCGAGTCGAAATGATATATTAGTTTATATATTTTGAGTATATTTTAAGGGTTTGATGCAGCCCCCATCCGGGCAAATCTGGACCATTGGATGCAAAGAAATTTGTTATAAATATGAGATTAGGGCTGCAGCAAAAGAGGATCGAGATTTTGGGAAAGAACAAGCCGCCGGCTCCTTCCCGATCCCTTCGGTCACGCCGCCGGTGCCGACGCCGGAGGCCCTCCTTGGTGCCGACTCCAAGAGAGATTCGTTTCTTCTTCTCCTCACCCGCCATCTGCTCCATATCCACATCCGCCGGCTCCTCCCGGCGTCCCTGCTCCCGCAGCCACCGCTGCTCTCTTCTCCAGCCGCGGCAGCCGCCCGCAGAAGGCCCCATCCGCCGGCTCTTCCCGGCGTCCCTGCTCCCGCAGCCACCGCCGCTCTCTTCTCCAGCCGCGGCAGCCGCCCGCAGGAAGCCCTCATCCGCCGGCTCCTCCCTGCGTCCCTGCTCCCGCAGCCACCGCTGCCGTCCCTGTCCGCCTTCCTCTGTTGCAGCTGTTCCAGTCGCCTGCAGCCCTGCAGCCCTGCAGCCCCCTGCCGTTCAGCCGCTCCCAGCAGTCCTGCCGGCCAGCCCTCCTTCTCCTGCAGCTGATCCGACATTCCACCTTCTTGCTACAGCAGGAACGATTTTCAATTGTCAGTAATGATGAAAGTAAGAAGAAACTTATTTTGAAACCAATCATATATTTTCATACCTGGAGAGGTGGTATCCTTGCGGAAATTGCTGAACTCTATTTCTTTTGGTTCCTGTTGGTGGGTATTTGGAAACCCCGCGAACCCTAGCGATTACCACCCTACATCAGTTGGTATCAGAGGGACCTGAAAAGTTTTCTCAAACTTTTCAATTCTTCTCCTGTTCTCGAAAATCTTTTGCATACACCCATGACGCTCTCCTACTATTATGATTCTGATAATTCCGAGGATTATGATTCCTATGCTCCTCCCCCTTCCCTCCACTCAAATATCAATTCCTTGCGTGCTACTTATCATGTGCATAACTCTTCATATGTCCCCTCCATGGCATACCCCCCCTATGAATCGAGGCGAATTTCTCGTCAAGCCCACAATTCATATTCCCCTTCTTCCACCACTTATTCCCATGAATCGAGGCGAGTCCCCTCCCATGCCTACGATTCATATTCTCCGTCATCTACTACATATCCTTCAGTTCGTCATTCCTCCTACTCGTATGATCTTCCGTCACCGTCCCCAAGAAAGAGACCTTGGGTTGCGCTTGGAAGAAACAAGCAAGCTACAATGGAAGAGAGTAAGCAGAGGAGGGAAAGGGAAGAGAAAGAAGATGCCATTTGGGCAGGTTATGTGAAGAATTGGCGTGAGAATGATGCTAAGGAGATTTTAGAGCAGCGACAGAGGAGCAGCAGTCTTGATGCAGTCTCACATCCGAGGGTTTATTCAGCGCCGATCCTTCAAGAAGATCACCGGAGCAGTCCTCGTGATTCAGTCACGCATTAGAGGATTGTTACAGAGACAGTGGTACCAGACAGTGCGGAGGGCTACTCTTATCGTTCAGAGATTTGCCCGCCAGTGGATAGAGCGCAGAAGGACATCCCGTCTGATGGTGGTAGTACCGCCCTATGAACCTTCGCGACGTCTGCTCACTTTTATGGATTTATCACAGTGGTTTGAGCAGACACTTCTCAGCTCGGCTAGGGACCCTTTTCTGATGTTTGATAATGCCCCTGATGGCAAATCAGTTGGTTTGGATTGAGCCCAGACTGGGTGGGGCATGGTGATGACTTGCTGCAGTTTTCTCAGGTTGATTGGTCCCCAGGTGATTGCGACCCAGGTGATACTGAGACACAGATCGATACATCATTGTTCACACCGCCGATCGATATGATCATTTACAGTGCAGGATTAGAGAGCGCTGCCCCCTTACCAGTTGCTACAGTGTTCCGCCAGATTCTGAGATTGAGGCCACCGCCCAAGCCTCCCAAAGGCAGTGATTACATTAATTGCAGCATCGTGAGACCAGCATCTGGGATTGGAAGCTTTTATCTGATGATTGGTGACAGTGGGAAACAGTGCAGACCACCCGCGAAGCCTCCTTGGAAGCCCTAAAGATTTGAGGGCAAATCTTCTCCAACAAGGGGAAAATGATGGGGAACGGACCCCGCCCGTTGATCGTATTGCCAATCCGACTCCGCGGTTGCGTCCGGAGGGTCGGCGCGAGTCGAAATGATATGTTAGTTTATATATTTTGAGTATATTTTAAGGGTTTGATGCAGCCCCCATCCGGGCAAATCTGGACCATTGGATGCAAAGAAATTTGTTATAAATATGAGATTAGGGCTGCAGCAAAAGGGGATCGAGATTTTGGGAAAGAACAAGCCGCCGGCTCCTTCCCGATCCCTTCGGTCACGCCGCCAGTGCCGACGCCGGAGGCCTTCCTTGGTGCCGACTCCAAGAGAGATTCGTTTCTTCTTCTCCTCACCCGCCATCTTCTCCATATCCACATCCGCCGGCTCCTCTCGGCGTCCCTGCTCCCGTAGCCACCGCTGCTCTCTTCTCCAGCCGCGGCAGCCGCCCGCAGAAGGCCCCATCCGCCGGCTCCTCCCGGCGTCCCTGCTCCCGCAGCCACCGCCGCTCTCTTCTCTAGCCGCGGCATCCGCCCGCAGGAAGCCCTCATCCGCCGGCTCCTCCCTGCGTCCCTGCTCCCGCAGCCACCGCTGCCGTCCCTGTCCGCCTTCCTCTGTTGCAGCTGTTCCAGTCGCCTGCAGCCCTGCAGCCCCCTGCCGTTCAGCCGCTCCCAGCAGTCCTGCCGGCCAGCCCTCCTTCTCCTGCAGCTGATCCGACATTCCACCTTCTTGCTACAGCAGGAACGATTTTCAATTGTCAGTAATGATGAAAGTAAGAAGCAACTTATTTTGAAACCAATCATATATTTTCATACCTGGAGAGGTGGTATCCTTGCGGAAATTGCTGAACTCTATTTCTTTTGGTTCCTGTTGGTGGGTATTTGGAAACCCCGCGAACCCTAGCGATTACCACCCTACATCATATCCCCACCAACCAGCCACGGGGCAAATGCCGAACATCCCCTCCTCCACCCCAACTCAAGCATGGCTCTGTCAAAGTTCACTTCTAGTCGTCAAGATTTCTGCACAAAAGTTATTAAAGCTCAAGACAAATGCAAGCTGTCATCATCAAGCACAAAAAGGCTTTTGTCGCACACGTTCTGTTGTTTCCATCTCAGAAACGCACAATATAACATCACACATTTTTTTAAAGCTCGACTTTAAGGGCAATGCCAATTTTTTGGAATGGGTTTATCGATACTTATAGGCTCCTCACGAAGAAAGAAGATTCAAAATTCTCTCTCCATGAAGTATTCTCTTTTATGTATTTTAACTTTTAGTGCCATTTTGGCAGTATAGTTTACCTTATTTTGAATAGAGCTTATTGTGAATCTTAGGTTTTAGGCTTGAAGTCCTTTGTATCTCTCTTGTACATGAATACTTAAAAGGTAATCAGCCCTTAAGAACATAAGCACGAGTCTGCCTCACAAGTTTGCATCCCTCTTTCTTGTATCCGGCCCAGCAATGGTCCCCTTTAGTTTCTGCTCCCTAACAAGTGGTATCAACATCAATGGTTCAGCTGAGATCGAGTATGCTCTTGCAATTTGTGGCCCTCATGGGTCTGGCGCATGCAACCATGGTTGAGCAAACTTCAAGAGCGGATTATTCTCATGACTGCTCTTCATATTTGAGTATACTGTTTGTTAATCGTTTGAGGAAGAGTGGTTGATGCGCCGAGAGCCCTCGTGTGAGGAGTCCGTTGTTATTGGTCAAGGCACACGAGAGTTTGGTTTATGCTGTGTTTGTCACGGCTTATCACGACTTATTTGCTCCGGTGAGGATGGAAAAAAACGTCATTGTCATAGAATGACATTTTTGGTATGACAAATGTTACCACCGTTATAAAAAAAACTAATTTGGGGCATAAGAATTTGGTATGACAATGATATTTTTGTCCAATCTCATCAGAGTAAATAAGTTGCAATAAGTCTCCCCAAACGCAGCCTTAGTCTCATACGGAGTCTTGATAAACATGTTGCAGTAAAAATACTAGCTTTTTGATTGAATATAAACTTAGGCTTCGTTTGGGGGGACTTATTTTCATTGGTCAAGTGGTCACGACCGTATGAACCGGGACTTAATTAAGGTCTGGTACATGCGGTCGTGACCGCTTGACCGGTGAAAATTAGTCCCCCCAAACGGAGCCTTAATCAGTAGTGTATTTGGGCGAATTTTGATACTCTCATTCTCGCACCCAAACATTGCCATACTCCAGTGGTCACTGGTCAGGCTCTTTCTTCAACAACAACAACACTAAAGCCTTTATCCCATTATAGTGGTCAGGCTATTTCTTCAAACTAAAAAAAAATGTATTGACAATTTCATATTTCTACAATCTTACAATTATCAATATTTCTCACATTTTCATTCACATTCTTCAAATATGCCTTGATAATTTACTAAGGGGATTGTTAAAGGCAGCTCTTATTTGGCTAGTGGCAACCCAATATTTTTAATTAAATCCCCTTTTTTCCAGGTCTAGCATTTAACCCTAATGGCAACCCTTTTTTTTTTCCTATTCTTCCTCTTTTCCTGCCGGATAACTCCCGCTCGCCCGAGCCGCCCGACGCATTCCGCTTGCCGTGGCCGCCCGACTTCGTTCCAGCGCCTCCCCTTTCGCCGCCGCCGCCGGAGGAGATGTCCAAGCACCCTGTTCCTTCTGTCTCCCTACCCGACCTACCCAAGTGCAGCGACCTCCCCCATTTTTCTCCTCTTCCAGTCCTACCCGAGCCCCTAAATCACCGCCAGACTTTTCTAGCGCCTCCTCTCTCGCCGCCGCCGCCGCCAGTGGAGATGGCCAAGCACCAAGCCGTAATGTTTCTGCTGGCTTGAGCGTACCAAACCCATCCAGGTATCCACCTGCTGCAAGCTCTTTAGAAGAAATACAGAGTCCAAGTTTCAACAGTATTTGTGGAGGAGTTTTTCCTGAATGGTGCACTGCTTCTAGCTTATTGAGAAATCCAGAAACCTTGCGAAGAAACTTGTGTGGGAGGATCAATCTTTCACTCCAGCACGATGTCTCCTCATCTCAGCCATATTTTGTTGTGGGTAGTAACAGACTATCTACTGAGTATTTTCCTGGTGAACCATCTTCTGTTCTGAATCAGCCTCATATACTACCTGTTTCTGTTTTGCCTCATCATACTCACCATTCTCCTTCCAGTTCATCAAGTCCAGCCTTTCTACAGAGGAAAATGAGATTAATTGCTGCTCACGAGGAAACAAGCAATAGAGGCTTGCCAACAGATGACCATCCAAACCGTAATATATCTAATTCTAGCAATGACAGGAAATAGAGTAGAGACGGCGGAGTTTCAGGTGTTCTTCCATCGCTAGTATTCAGGAAATTTATGTTTTAAAAAAAATTGGGTTGACATTAATAAGTTGGTCTACTTGTGTAAAAATTTGATTTGTCATTATCAATGAGCTGTCACTGGCCAATAGTGGACTGTCTTTAACAATCCCCTTTACTAAACATGTAAAGTCCATGTCAGCTTGTATTTACCAAACAATTCCATTTCCAACAGCTATTGTTGACCATACATTTAAAGGAAAATATTTCTTAAAATCTGTTATCTCTAATGGCTTGCTCATGACAGATTGGACCATGGTGAAGGAAAGGGAAACCGAGACCGAACCGTTGAATATATAAAGTGGTCGCCGCCGCTTGCCACTTAAAACATAAGGATACGCTGACTGCACATTACTTCCATCAATAAGTACGCATTTCTTCTAGAGCGGACAAGTCAAACGCTCTCGCCGAGCAAACCAGCCTCAAAATTTTCAGCTTGGCGACCTCTCACTGGTCAGAATCTTGTTAGTTTATGAGTTGATACATGCAAAATATGCAAGTATCGATCTAGATTGCTATTTATCAATTCAGCCGCATCATTTATTTAATATAAATTTATCAATTTTGCCTCCTGCCATCTTGTTAAATTTGTTCATAATATTACCAAATGAATTCACATTATAATTATAATAATTTGTTGTATGATGTAATAATATATCTTCTATATAGTCATAAAGCCTTTGGATCCCCAGAGAAACAGGCATGGTGAATCAAGATCCATATAAACAAGATAATTTCATAGGAACAGACTTGCTCTCAGCTACACGGGCTCCGCTTGCCGAATGCTCTAGGAGCCCACGGGACTCCGCCGCCCCTATGCAACAGCTTTGCGGGTGCACAGGCATGGGCTGATGTGCCACAATGTTGTTATCTCAAGTCAACAAGTAATTTTATTCAAATAGTGGAGTCTGCGAGATCAATTGAATGATCACTGTTGATTTGGGCTCCTCGAGTTTTTTTTTGCTTCGGTGAATTTGGATAAAAACTCTCATCATAGCATGCATGTTCACAAATGATAGTTCATAATCATTGCATTCACAACTGTCATTGTCATGCCAAACAGAGCCTTGATTTGATAGAGTTAACAAAAAAAGTCATATTATTTTATAACACGATATAAATTTATTTGTCAATAAATGAAAATTTATTTATCTGTTCCATTTATTTGGGTTTATTTGAAATGAAACGGAGTATGGCTTTGTTTGGCACGGTGGTGGTAGTCGTCAACGCAGCGATTCATTGTTCGTCCGATCTCACCTCAAAAAATTCATGTATTTTATGCTCAAAACTAATTTATTTTTTTGACTCCATTTGGTGACACTTCTGCACCGATGAATTTGGACAAAAAATGCCTCCAACATGGAATGTAAACTAGTTGTGAAAATAAAAGTGGATGAAGATACTATGTGAGATCGGATGTTCACAAACAATAGTCATAACCAATTAACCATCACTTTCACGACCGCCACCACTGTGCCAAACAACGGTCATAAGAGGATTTGTTATTGAATGAAATATATTAATCTGACTGCAAATATCATGCATGAACAGTAGAAACATAGCTATATATAAAAAAAATATTGCAAATACCATCTTTCGTGAACATTTGACCTCACATAAAGAACATTATTTACTTCTATGTTCAAAACTATTTTTTTCTTGATGGCGGCGGTAATGATCGTTGTCATGCCTTAACATACATTTTATGCACAAACGCTGCACTAAACGAAACCTAACTCTCAGATGCATGACATATAGAGGCACAAACGCCGCACCAAACAAAACATAACATGTGAATTATCATTTTCTAAAGCTGTTCATATCCTTACTACAACATATAGAGGCATGGTGTGTAGTCATATAAAGGCATGGTGTGTAAAAATATGCATTTTCAACCGATATTATATATTGAGGGACATTTGTCGACCTTCCTCTAAGATTGCTAAATTATAGGTTGAACCACTCTTATTTTTGAAGTACAAAAAACCTCTCCTGCAAGAGTATATTTCATAGCATCCATGTACAAAGACCGCATGAAATTTTATTCTAATGGGATACTTTTGCGCAATGTTATTAAATATAAACTTACGAGAGAGGTTTTTGTAATTTCAAAAATAAGAGAGGTGCAACCTGTAATTATGCTAACATCCAAATAAAGTCTTGGTAATAATTCATATATATGTGGTTATTTACAGGACCTCCCCCTCTAAGTTTGTGTAATTACAACTTGCACCCCTCTAACTTACAAAATTACAATTATCCTACTCCCTGTTTACATTTCATAACATCCATCCATGAACAAAAAGATGACTGTAAATATTTACTCCAAGGGTACTTTTGAGCATGGATGTTATGAAATGTAAACATTGAGAGATTTTTGTAATTTCAAAAGTTAGAATAGTGTAAACTTTGAGGGGAGGTCCAGGTAAATAACTCTAAACACTAAACCCTAAAACCCTAAAACCCTAAACCCTAAAATCCTAAAACCCCAAACCCTAAAACCCTAAAACCCGAAAGCCCTAAAACTCTTAAACCCTAAACCCTACAAGCAGCTCTGCACGGGCTTCGCCCGTGCTCGCTGACAAGCAACTCTGCACAGGCTTTGCCCGTGCACGCTGACTCTTAGCGGGCTTTGCCCGTGCACGCTGACTCTTAGCGGGCTTTGCCCGCATTCGAGCATTCAAGCATAAGCAAGCCATAAAAGCTTCACAATGAAGAACTTAGAAAATATGAAAATGATGCATACATTTTATGAGGTGAGGGATACTAAAGATTAGAGCATGCATATAGAAGAACATGAAAATCTGTTCAATAGAATTTATTTAAAAGGCTATAATAAAATCTGTACATCTAATCAAAGGCATTATTAAAAATACCTTTTTTTTCATAATATTTGATAAACAGTCAAATCTTCATAAAGATTAAAGATGGAGAAAATGGGCCAACAATTTGCCCTTAGGTTGTGCGCACTAACTACTTTTCTCATAAAAATGAAAAATATATCCACACAAACTTGATCAGTTTAATATAAAAGTATAAAAAAATAACTCAATTTAACCCCCAAAGTCAGCTAAAATCAATCATTTCAAAGTCAGCTCAGCTTGGGACAAAATCTAACACAAAATGATTCAATTGTCTGGAGCCATGAGTCAAAATCAACCCAATATCACCCTCCCTAAACCACATCAAGAACTTGACCAACAAAACCAATCAGCAAGATATCCCTTTGAATGACTCAATATAATGCACAGAAATTTTACTAGGTGCACACCTCAAACACATGCATGACGTCCGCCTGCAGTAGAAGCAAGCGATGTGCGCGTGCATCAAATTCACAACAGAAATGTATGAAACGTTTGTAGAGGTCTTGTGGTACAAATAAATTGTTGGCTGTCAATGAGAACTGGCTTGACTAGTGAATACGACTATTTCGTCTGCTTGCTCTAACCAGAACTGACGTGTAAACATATTGAACATCGCCGCATATTAAATCGAAAATAATTTCACCTAGCACTTGCGAACTAAACAGTAAACAAAGCAATAAAGACTTGGCACATTATGATCCAGCCATCAAACAAACAAGAATGGGTGTTTTAGGCCTCATGGTTGAGGCACCACTGGAGACCCACGGGAGCCAAAGATTGCATTAAAATACTTCAACCCGACTGAACTATCAGTTCTGATACACGCATATCTTGGAGCCAAAATCAAGGGAGAACCTATGCTACACGAGTTACACTAAGAATTAAATTCACATACAACCCAAAAGAATAAGCCCACGGGCGATGGCCAACCACAGGGCATGTCAAACTCAAACACCAGCATATATTTCACCTATCCAAAGCATATATTTCACTTATCTAATGTGGGACTAACTAAATCATGCGTAAAGCATGACGACCAGCTCCCTAGAACAGCTTTTTTCGAGCAATACTTTCTAACTTAAAATCTAAGTTGTTCAATATCTGTGCATTAACGAGTGAGGATGTTATGGGCCACATGTAGAACGCCGGAGAGGAGCCGGAAGAGATACTACGGAGCGTGAAACCCGTAATAGAGGATGCATGCATTATTCTAACACTGGGTGATGAAAGATCACAGAAACCTGTAGGTGGCTTAAATGCCAAGCCAATCTGCTAACAAATGGAATTAAAAGGGCCTAAAATTCTAGTTTTAACATCCCTAATCCATGAAATTATTTTTCGAATTATGCGCATAATCTCAATCTTAAACCACAAAGCCTGCCTTGCATACCTGAGTGGTTCATATCAATAGCCTTGAGAAAGCAAATAACACCGGAATAACACAAACTAACCGCCGTCAAAAAACATTCAGCAGGTCATAAAAAGTAAACCCTAAATCTTAAAAGTAGTCGTCAAGGAAACAGAAGTTGAGAATACTGTTGCAGAAAGGACATCTTCAGCAGCAACATAACAAATCATCGGAGCAAACATGACTAACAATGCGTGAAAAGGAGAAAGATAATTTAATTTACGTCGTCTCTCACGAACGTCCGCATCGATGGAATCTATGAGAAAAGGTACGTGGGAACATAGGTTTCAGCAGATTCCACGCACGCAACACTTTATCGCAGGTAAGGAGCGTATCCGTTATTAACGCCTAACGACGAAGTTCGCGAGCAGATTGAGCCCCCGCAAAATCAACGTCGAGGCCCAGGAAACGATCGCCGGCCGGGAGAGCGAGCGAATTGGATCCTCAGGCAAGACGACTCCTGGTCGTGTTCGTCGAGCTTATAACCTGCAAAACTGAATTGTGACTCTTTTGCTGATGGACGCTCTCTGATGGTTCATAAACAGAGAAATAGAAAATAATTTGCATTAGTAATCATAACCTTCAAGCATATTAGCCCTCAAACTCGATACTCATTGGCAAAGTTAATAACTAAACAAGTATGATCAAAAATTTCAAAACTCTAGCATATAAATGACTAAGTTCCACTTGGTTCGGTGGTGGCGGTCGAAACGCATGGGTTAAACCGTCATTCGTTATGGATCACCTAACAAAGATCATCCGTTTGAACATAAAAGTGGAAGAAGTTCCTTAGGTGGGTGTTAACGAATGACAATTTAACCCTCATGTTCATGACCGCCGCCAGCATGCCAAACGGAGCCTAAAGTTAACATCGACTCACTCATTAAGGATGGTCGTGCACTCTCATTTGTTGTTGGACAAATAGCTTGACAGAACTCGATAAAAAAATATACACATGCCTTGACGGCATACTACAAATAGTACGAGATGATGATTATGATGATGTGTATTGCTAAAGATACATTTGTGATAAAACTATTGAGAAAGGAGTTGGATGTATAGTATAAATTCTAAGATTCCTCACAACATGAAAGAAATAATGTTGAATGAATTCCGCCAATTATTTGATGATATGATGCATTAAATAATAGATCGACATAGATAGTTAGACAAGACTAAGGCTCCATTTGGTGCGGCGTTTTTTGCTCCGGTGAGTTTGGACAAAAACGTCACCGTCATAGAATGTACGTTTGACATGACAACGTACACGAACGGCGGTTCATAAAAGGAGATGGAGATACCTAGGTGAGGTTGGGATGGAGATCCCAACCTCACCTAGAAAAGAAAACTAGTTTTAAACATAAAAGTGGATGGAGATCCCTAGGTGAGGTTGGGCATTCACGAACGGCGGTTCATAACCGCCGCGTTCACGACAACCACTGTTGTGCCAAACCGATCCTAAAGCTTGATCTAAATAAGAAAGACAACACTCGAAGGAGAGGAGCAGCACACTAACAAACACAATACAATTCGAAAGATATATTCTCACCCATACAATTCGAGGATTGGTTCGCCCGCCCAATGCAAGACCGAAGACTCTTACAAGAAATTGATGATCCAAACTAATCCAAAAGGCTCCCTTATATAGACTCTCGAGACGGGTTAAATAAGAAAAAGAATCTCCATGTTTAATTATGACAAAATATATACTAACACATCCTATTAATATATATTCCATATACTAATTGTCATTACATGTATTTTGGGTTCATGGTATCCAATGGCTTATTGGGTGGTGGGGTCCAGTGGGGCGTGGCCATAACAGGGTACAAGTAAATCACTCTTAAGTGATGCACTATAAACCGAGTCTATCTCTGGCTACAACATTATATTGTGAATTTGTGATATCGACAAGAATCGTAAGGACCCAAAAATCAATATGCATCTGAAAGGCAAATTATATCCACTACTAATCAAACTAAATATCTATTAAGCATTGCCCTATGTACTGAAGCAAAATATAAAAAAATAAATGAACATAATATAAATATTCTAGAATGCTATCAGCATTGAAACATTCTAAAATAAATCATGCACTGACTAACCAAACTTATTGTTTCCAGAATCACATTAGAAATGAAATAGGAGAACAGATTCACCGGTATATTCAGAATAGTTATAATCTCACCTTGCAATGCATCCAACGCGACTGCAGCTTCGACAGGAGACACAAAATCAACAAAGCACAGCACAAAAGGATCTCCTCCAGACTTCATGAAAAGGAAGGTTATTAAAATAAGTGACAAAAATTAAAAACATAAAAATCAGGATTCCTGTTATAATTAAAACGTTTACTTACATGCTTGGATTCTTTGTTGACAAGTCTGACCTCTTGAAAACCTACAAAAGGACGAAATATATCTTCGAACAGAAAGTTAAGGGACCACACAAGATGATGATTACAAATAATGGCAGGCAGGGCCCGAGAAGTAGTAATTAAAATACGGCATCATGGCAATAGAAGACATTCAAGGATACGAGACACTTCCCTGCTGGTGCAATTTGCGGGAAGGCCTTCGACAAACAAAGTGTTTGAGGCATCTGGAGGAAGAGGAGCTTCGGTTCTCCTGCTGTTGTACCCAAGTGCTCGGTTGGGCATGTGTGGGTCACTAATTGGACGGATATTCGTTCCTCCACCAACAGGTACCGCCGTTTCAGCAATAACATAAGACCCAGTCTGCAACAGTTTTAACACGAACATTAGTATCTTATGACGAGAAAATGACCATGTGCAAAGGGTGTAATATACATACCCCATTATGCATATAGCGATTGTAGGATGCACTGATGGACTCCGTGTCCCTACCAACATATTGTACAGTTCGGTCTTCCTCCCGAGGATGATAACCAAGAAATTCTGGAGCACCTGATACATCTTAAAGGAAAGAAAGTTCAAAATATTTGGTTTATACATTTACCCAAGTGCTCGGTTGTAAAGTTCAATAATTGTTTGGGATAGTTGATTTCAGTGTAATAGATGCTCATATGTGTCTGATAGGAGAGCGTATGATGCGATGTGAATTAATGACTCCACAAGTCGAGCTTGTTTGCTTCCCACCCCATCTCTTTGATTCCCGCTCTCCCATATTTTGTGATACCATTCCTTTTTATGCTCTGATTTTTTCTGATCATTTAAATATCATACATAAAATTTTAACTAACTGTTAGCAGCATATTCGAAAATTTATAATTCTATGGTTGATTCTTTCACCGGGAATTACATTTTTTCGAAGGAGATTGGTTTCCTGTATTTTTCAGGAAAGGGAGTTTGCCTACAGGTCCAGAGCTGCAGTGGAGGATCCCTCTTTGCCTCACTACGCACCACCATCTAGGACATGACAGTAACGGAGCAGGTCCAGATCGACGGTTGGATTTTCTTGTCGCAGGCTACATTACACTTTCGACGGGGTCGAGGTTTTTCAACCCCAGGAGAATTGGTGCAACCTGCGTCGCATCATGTGTCTTATTTTATGTCCCGTAATATTATTTTGGTATTTGTAGTGCATGTATTAGCGCACGTGTATTTCATTTTTATTTTGATATTTGTAAGAGCATGTGTTAGCGCACGCGTATTTTATTTAGCGTACTTGTTGCGGCTCATTGGGGGTGATCGTCCAATAAGTCCCTGAATAAAAGATCCATCAAATTAGGGATAGGTTAATTAAGGTAAGCATGCTCAAAATTTAAGATCAAATAAAAGAAAAACTACATTTTAAAAAAATATATAAAATAACAATTCCATTAATTCCTTGTTGCCCGGATAGGCCAAATAAGAAAGATTCTATATCATTTATATCTCTATATATTTGAGGTATTATTTAATTCCTAAAATAAAATTTTCCTATGTTATAAAACTCTTCGCTCCTCCTTCCCGTAACGAACAGAGCTAGGGAAAATCAGGACAGAGAATTTCTCTCTGTTCCCGGACATCCAGCTCGCTGCCTTTCGGAGCTCCGTCACCTCGCTCCCCCCCCCCTCTCACGCACGCCCTCGCAAGCTCCCAACCGCCGGTAAGCTCCCCTCCACCAACCCAGGCCTGTTCGACGGCCTCGGCGTCGGCCCTTGGCGGCTTCGTCATCATACAGTCGGGCGAGTCCACTGTCCCTCGGCTCAGTTTCATTTCTCCGCCGACCATCCTCCACCACCGCTCCAATTCCGTTGTCGTTAGTCTACGTGGGCTCCGGCAAACCTTACACCTCCAGTCCCCACCAACTTCGACGCCTCCGGTGAACCTCCCACCTCTAGCTCCCGTCCACTTCGACGCCTCCACGTCCAGCAGCTGACGCCAGTCTATTCCGCCGCCTACGAGGGTTGGTGGGCTTGCTGGTTTGAGAGATCAATCTGTCCCTGATCTCCAATTTGCCGATTCCCCCGATCCTGTCTCTCCATCTGTGGGCAAAACAGAATTGCAAGACTCGCCTGGTACCAGTCGGTCATTTGGGCTGCTTTAACCTATGGTATACCCCTATATTTCTCTCTGAGCTTGTTTCGTCTTGGTATTATGATATGTGAGTTATTTATTTGATCGTTAAAAATCAGAGCTTGCTTGCCCTTAATCAACATTAATCCTATTTGTCGTTAATTTTCATATCCGCACATGTTATTTTCTTATCGTCTATGCTTGTGGAAGATTTATTTCTAATCGTTAATTATGCTCGAGTGTTAGGCTCATAGGCGCGTTTGTAAAGCTAAGTTCGATCGTCGCACTCCGTTTGCTCGAGAACATCTCGCTTCCACTACAGTTTTAAAGAAAAACTCAATTTTACTTATTTAAAATCGACTCGAGGAATCCGGTTAACATCACTTATGAAGGGATATCTACTGATCCAAGGAAGGTGCAACACATGATTGAGTGGCCTTATCCGAAAAATTTGAAACAGTTGTGGGGGGGGTGGGTGGGGGTGGGGGGGGGGGTGGGGGGGGGGGGGGGGGGTTAGGGTTAACTGGGAACTATCGCAGGCTTATTAAGGGATATGGCTTACTTGCTCGTCCCCTCACTGAGTTACTGTTGCTTAAAACCTATAGATGGGATGAGGCGATAGAATTTGCTTTTATCAGGTTGAAGGAAGTAATGTCTCAGCCGCCTGTGCTCAAGCTGCCAAATTTTCAGAAATTTTTTGTGGTAGAAACAGATGCAACATACAGTGGAGTAGGTGTTGTTCTTATGCAATAAGGACATCCCTTGGCCTACTATAGGAAAGCCTTGGGAAAAAATGCTCAGTTGTCAACCTCTAAAAAGAGCTACTTGCAATCATATTGGCAGTTCAAAAGTTGCGCCATTTTTTATGGGAGGTCACTTTATTATTAAAGCAGACCACCAAAGCTTTAAATTCTTGCTTGATCAGAAGCAAGCCACTCTGAATCAGTAGAAACTTATTTCCAAGTTAATGGGATTCAGTTATACAATCGTGTATAGGAAGGGTAAGGAAAATCTGTGTGTGGATGCGCTGCCTCGACGAGCAGAGGTTAATATTTTGGAATTAAACCAAAAGGAGATCTTATCATCTGATGTGTTAAACCAAGTGAAAGAAGCATGGATATTAGATGAACATTTGCAGAAAATTATCAAGGGAAAGGAACAAGATCCTCTCTATAAACCGAAATATCTTTGGGCCCATGGTGTTCTCAAGAGAAAAGGGAAGATTGTGGTTGAAAATGTTGAGGCAGTTAAACTCAAACTCTTACAATTATAACACAATGGGGTGTTGGGAGGACATTCGGGTATTACAGCTACTTATCACCGAATGAAGAGGATGTTCTATTGGAAGAACATGAAACCCGATATATACAAGTACATTTAGAAGTGTGAGGTTTGTCAAAAATACAAACCGAAATACTAAAAATAGGAGATCAGCCTTTGTCAATACCTGAGAGGATTTGGGAAGAGATTTCTATGGACTTTATAGAAGGGTTACCTAGGAGTAATCATAAAACCACCATCTTCGTAGTTGTGTACTGGCTAAGTAAACAAGCATACTTTATGGCTATCTCACATCCTTATACAGTTGAGGGAATAGCTCAAATCTTTTTTGATTCCATCTTTTGTTTACATGGATTGTCGACCACCATTGTGAGTGACTGGGACACTATTTTCCTTAGCCAATTCTGGCAGGAGCTATTCAAAATTCTGCAATTTCAATTGCATATGTCGACAGCCTATCATCCACAATCGGATGGGCAGACAGAGGTAGTGAATCGTTGTATAGAAAGTTACTTACATTTTATGTGTTCAGAAAGACTCCATATGAAGTTGTCTATGGACAAAAACTAGCTCTTCACTGTCCTTATATGGTTGATTCGACAACGATGGAGAAATTCGATCGTTCTTTGGTGGCTCAGGAGAGTGTAATTTTCATTCGTAAGTTCAATCTCGTTTCAGCTCAGAATAAAATGAAAATGTTGGCCAATAATAAGAGGCGGGAAATAGAACTCAAAGTGGGGTCTTGGGCATGTGTACACCTTCAACCTTACAAATAGGTGAGCTTATGCAGTCAAAGCTTCCACAAGTTAACACCCAAGTTTTTTGGACCTTTTGTGTGTTGAAAAAAACTGGGGATGTGCCATATAGACTGGATCTACAGAATTCTAGTAAAATACATCATACTTTTCATATTTCGCAACTCCGAGAGCACCGAGGAGAAGCTACACATTGTTTTAACCCATTGTCGTCGACTATGAATAACGAAGGCACTGTGATATCGGAACTGGCGGCAGTGTTGGAGCGCAAGATTGTTCCTCGGCAAGGAAGGACAATGACGCAACTATTAATTCAATGGGACAACAGTGCACTTGAAGATGCTACCTGGGAGGATATTGGAGTGATACAACAACAATATCCTCAATTCCTTCCTTGAGGACACGGAAGATTTGATCGGGAAGGCTTTGTTGCGTTTCAAAAACTAATTGGTTGTAATTGTTTTAATTGGTGATGGCGAGAAGGGGTATTTTAGTAATTCTGTTGTTTGTTTCCTTCAAATAGTCATGAGATTTTGGAATGATGTTATGTTTTGACTCCTGTTTGTAGTCTTGTTGTCTTATTAAGTGCAAACTTGAGGAGAAGTGTCTTGATTTGTTCGTAGGTATTCCTCTTCGGATCAAACCTTACCTGTTGTAACAGCCAATAGACATGTGTCTTTGTATTAGTGGTTAAGTAATTTGTAATTGTCTAATTAGTCCTATAAATAGGGGTCTTTGTTTGTAATCAGGATTAAGGAAAAGTTTAATAAAGTGTTCTGTATTCTCCCCTGTTTTCCCGACCCCCTTCTTCTCTCCCACCTCCGGCCACCCCCCGGCCTTTCTTCCTCTTCCTCATCTCCGGCCAATTCCTTCGGCCATTCTTTTTGTATCTTTCGTATTATCTTATTTTGCCCGTTACAATTGGTGCTCTCGTCCAGAGCTCTCCTCCGCTTCTTTTATCCAAGTTTTGCCTCCAGATCTTCATCCTCAACCACCGCCGGCTTCTTCTTCCTCCACCGCCGGAATACAGTTTGAAGCAGAGTTCCTCCACCGCTGTTTTACACAAGAACAGCAACTCCAAGCCCCCAAGAATTGCCGCCTGCCACCGCAGCTGTGCCGCCGCCACCGCTGCAACGCCACCGCCGCTGCACCTCTCCAGCCGCTTCGCTGCCGGACTGACGTGAATCAGCCTCATCCTTCACGCAAAATCTGCCACGGCAAGCCACCCAAGATCCACCGCCTGCTCTTCATCGTCCCCCACCACCGCCGTTTTATTTTCCACCATCACTGTGTCAAAAAAAGCGTTTCGTGCCACACCGACGAACATCTCCGGCGATCAAGCACTCTCTCCCACACCGGATATCAAGATCTGTACACCGGCGAACATATATCCTTGGCAACCTCATTCTACTGCTGACGACAACTTCAGTCCGCCGCCACCGCCACCGCCGCTCCACCTTCCGGCTGAAATCAAGAATGTCGGCGAACATCTCCGGCGCTGAAGAACTCCCTCCCACACCGGGGATCAGGATCAGTACACCGGCAAGCAACATCTGGCAACTTTATTCCACCGTCGCTGCACCGCAACCACCGCTGCGCCGCCACCGTCGGCCTCTTCCACCTTCGCCGGCCGTTGTAAGAAAACAGGGCCACCCCTGTTTTATTTTTTCACAAAATTCACCACCGCTGCTGCGCCGCGCCGCAACCGCCGCCACCGCCGCTGCGCCGCCACCGCCGCCACCGCCGCTGCACCGCCGCTGCGCCGCCTCCGCCGTGAAGACAAGCAACAACCACATCTAAGTTTTCAAGATTGTGGTCATCCCCCTCACCTCTGTAGATCCCACCGGACAACCTTTCAATCAAGTTGCTTTAAAAAAAAGGTCATGCTTACTGTTTTAAAAGAAAGAGAAAAAAAAACTCCAATTAGAACTTTTAGCTCCCGAAATTTGTTCTGTCAGCCCGGTTGCAAATCAATTAAAGAAACAGAACAATTCGAAAAGTGAGTTTAAAAAAATTGTAGAACTTTGATCTGGAAAGGCCAATTTCTCAATCTTCTACAATGGATGACTTATATGAAGCTATTGAGGCCTTCAAACAAAAGATGTTACATAGTTTTGATGCTCTGGAGCAAAGCATGGACAACAATTATCAACGCCTCATTGACACCACACGACAACAATTTTCTGAACTTCGGCACTCTACATTTACCTTGCAAAGAAAACAAGAGCGGGAGATGAATCAAACCTTGCAAAAACTAAACGATATAAGTATTGTTCTTGTTGATGAAGTGGAACAAGATTCTCTTCCAATTATTTGGAGGAGCAGATCTCGCCAATCATGAATTCAACGATGACAATAATAGAAGATTTTCACCATGGAGTTTTTGGACAGAACTCAACTGAGTTCCGCCGAGTCATCTATTATTCACCATATAGTTCTGGAAAAGATCAACTCAACCTCTGCGCCACCGATGCGTGTTGAATATGATTTTGTGTTGCCATCTAACACCACCAAAATCAAGAACATCTACAATGTTGTCTTTGGCAACAACTATTCAGACAAAAATGACGTAAAACCAGTGCTTACAAAAGAATTTGCTGCAATTGAGTTCGCTACTGTACAACCTTGGGCTCGCGAGAGGTGGCCCAACGAGCGAGAAGGGGAGGCTGGCGAGATGATAGGTGAGTGAGACCAGGAGGCCCACCTGCAGGAGGCGGGATGTGGGATTCTCTGAAGTAGGCGAGACCCCCCAGGAGGGCGGGATTGTTCTAGGAGGCGAGATGGCCTACAGGGCAAGAGGCCGGCGAGACGGACAGAGCGGTCGTCTCGCCCATCAGTACCTTCCCCACTTGCCACATGGGAGAAGAGATGTCTTTACCTTTTTACCCCCAAGGGGGATTTTACCTTTGTGCCCCAGGTAATTTTACATTTCTACCCTTGGAGGTCTGCGTATAGCTCTCCAGAACATCGGAGTTTGGCTGTTGGCAGACCCAGCCCCGGGTGTTTTGGTCATTTCAGATTAATTCAGAAGTGATATTTGCAGATCAGATTCAGAGGCCTATAAATAGACCGATAAGGTGCCTGAGAAGGTCGTTGAACCTTTCCACTGTCTTCCTCACAGGCACCTAGCTCAGCATTGGCTAGGGAGGGGAAAGAGGTGGGACCTCCGAGCTGAGACCCCTCGGTCTGTTTCCAGGTCTCCGACTCACGTCAGGAGGGTAGTTCAAGAGGAGTACGTGTGGGCTGCATCCTCAGTTTCGAACTTTAGGAGGGACTAAAAAGCTGGTTCCAACATTTTTTGATGCGGTGAGCGCGGACCGCAACCCTCAGAGAAGAACCTTGAGCAACCACATGGCGGGAGGTCACGGAGAAGGAGAAGGAGAGGGGTCGGATAACCCGGGGGGATTTGTCGGAAGAGAAGAGTTTATGGCTTCAATCAAGGGGATCATGGACTTGCTGCAAGGGATCTCGCGACAGGGAGATTGTTCAACCCCACTGCCTCAAGTGTCTGCTCTCGCGCCGCAAGAAGAGCTCGTCTCGGCGCGAGTGGGAGAAGATGCCCCGGGGAGGAGACCGGGGAAGGAGGTGATGGCGGAAGGGAGCGGGAGAGACATGGCAGGAAGGGAGCTGTTCCCAAGCCCGGCGAGTACCATCTCGACAGGAGAGGTCGTCGCGCGAGTGGGGGCGGCGAGACCGGTGACAAGAGGGTCGCCTTTTTGTGAGTTGATCCTGTCAGCTCCCGTCCCGGAAGGGTTCCGGGAACCCGAAATGAACTACTATGTGGGGAAAGATGATCCCCTTCATCACTTGCAATGGTTCGAGGACGCGGTTTCGATCAGACCCATGACAGACGCGTTTAAATGTCGTCTTTTCGCCATCACCCTAAAAGACAAAGCTAGAGACTGGTTTCACCAGCTCCCGACAGACTCGATATACTGCTTCGAGGACTTAAGCAGGAGCTTCCAGCTACGGTTCTCCACTTCTAAGAAGAGAAAGAAAAACCCGGAGTCGATCTTTTTGATTAAGCAGAGGGCAGATGAATCCCTGGCTCAGTACGTGGATAGGTTCCAAGAGGAGATCTTGGATATACAGGAGGTGCCGGGGTTTGCCCTCCAGATGGCCTTTACCGTGGGACTACGGGAAGGTTTCTTCAAAATGAGCCTCACCCGGAAGGCGCCGCTGTCTTTTGAGGGCTTGATGGAGAAGGCGGCGAAGGAAATAGCGATGGAGGCGGCAAATCCCGCTTTTGCAAAAACGTTGGCAAGGCTTACGGAGGTAGAGTCGAGGGAGCCAAGGGGGAGACAGCAGGAAGCAAGAAGAAGAGAAGAGCCGAGGGCACCGACGTATCAAGAGCTAGGTTGGAGGCAACAGGGAGGCCCAGCCCCAGGACAAGGGAGAGGATTTCCCCACGGGGGGAGGAACCAACAAGGAGGACCGGGAAGATTTCACCAGCAAGGGTGGGGGTATGGTCATAGACCACCCCTGCCCCCTCCGCAGCAGGCTATGGCGATCGGCCGAGGTAGAGGTAGAGGCCGGGAGAGAGGAAGAGGAGCAGGAACTGGGAGGAGGAGAAACCCTCGGGAGGGAAGGCAAGGGGGGGAGGTGGCGTTGTCATATTGCGACTTCCACGAGGAGGAAGGTCACGCAACGGCTACCCGCCCAGATTTCTTGAAAATGAGAAGAACTAGAGGAGCAGGGGAGCAACAGAGACCGGTGCGGATAGAGGAAGTGACAGGTACATGAGAGGAGGATCGATGCGTAGATCGAACGGATGTAGGAGATCGAGGGGGAATCAGAGTAATCCACGGGGGAGTAGGAATAGAGGCGGCCCGAAAGGCGAGCCTTCACACTATGTATCGCCGAAGCGTAGCCTCGACGTCACAATCCCCTCCCCCAGATGAAAAGATCACCTTTTCAAGAAAGGACATGCCAGATCATGAAGACCCTTTCTCTGACGCGCTGGTGATACGAACCGCCATCGAAAACTTTACGGTGTCACGGATCCTAGTAGACAATGGGAGCTCGGTGAACGTGATTTTCAAAAAAGCATTCAATGAGATGAGGGTGGAGGCCCGGAGGGTGCTGGCGGCGGATGGACCATTGTTTGGGTTCTCAGGAGAGAGGAAAGAAGTCGAGGGGGGAGTGGGACTTTAGGTAACCCTGGGGGGGCTATCCCGAAATTGCCGCTTTGTCATAGTGGATGCCCCCAGTAGTTACAACACCATTTTTGGGCGCCCCTTGATCAGCGCTTTCAGATGCGTCCCCTCATCGTTTCACCAGTGCTTGAAGTTGAACTCAGGAGGTACCCAAATCAGGGTGCGGGGGGATCCAAAGGCTGCAAGGGAATGCTACGTGACGGCAGTGAAAACCATCTCCTGGCAGGAAGATGCTGAAGAGATGGAGAAGAGGATGAAACTACTGCAACAGGAGCTTGGGGGCGAAGTAGAAGAGAGAGAGGAAGAAGAGGTTGGAGGAGAGGGAGAAGTAGTGATGGTTGGAGGCATTGCGGGGGAGCCAAAAATGGCGGGAGAGAAGGACGGAGAGCTGGGGATAGTAGAAGAGAGAGAGGAAGAAGAGGTTGGAGGAGAGGGGGAAGTAGTGATGGTTGGAGGCATTGCGGGGGAGCCAGAAATGGCGGGAGAGAAGGACGGAGAGATGGGGATAGTAGAAGAGAGAGAGGAAGAAGAGGTTGGAGGAGAGGGAGAAGTAGTGATGGTTGGAGGCATGGTGGGGGAGCTAGGAATGGCTGGAAAGGAGGATGGAGAGAGGAAGGAGGGAGAGGAAGGGGAGTCAGAGGAGGATGGTAGGAGGAGGAAAGAGAAGAGGAAGATGGAGGAAGCGGGAGGGTCGCCCAGGGGGGGGGCCCGGCTGGAGAAAAGACGAGCCTCACTGCAGGAAGGAGAGGACTCTAGCAAGCGGATGATGAAAAATCTTGGGGATGAAATGGTGGTAGCTATCGCGGAAGACGAAGCCAGAGAACAGGATGCACTAGGAGAGCAGGAGGGAGAGGAAGAGTCATCAAGGCTGAAGGCGGCCGTGGAAGTACTAGAGGTGGAGATCCGTACCAAGGAAGGAAGAGAGGAGAAGATAAAGATCAGCGGCGAGCTCAGCCCAGAAGACCGAGAGAAGATCAAGGCCTGCGTGCAAAAAAATATTGACGTCTTCGCGTGCAGCGCCGCAGACATGCCCGTGGTCGATGCGGACGTAGCTTGTCACCGCCTCAACCTCGATCCCAACACTCGCCCCATACAGCAGAAGAAGAGGGTCATCGCCTCCAAGATGGACTGGGCCTATTAGAGAGGAGGTAGAGAAGTTACTTAAGGCGGGGTTTGTGTCCGCCTGTAAGAATCCGGGGTGGGTAAGTAATGTTGTAATGGTTAAAAAGGGGGAGGGTAGATGGAGAATGTGTGTGGATTTCTCTCTTTTAAATAAAGCGTGCCCCAAGGATTGTTACCCGCTGCCCCGAATCGGCGCGCTGGTTGACTCAGCCGTCGGTTTTCCTTTTATGAGTTTCTTGGATGCGTTTTCCGGATATCACCAAATACGCATGCATCCTCCGGACGTTAAGGACGTCACCTTCGTCACGGAGGATGGATGTTTCTGTTTTAATATGATGCTTTTCGGGTTGAAGAATGCGGGAGCGAGCCTACCAAAAGAATGATGGATCGGATCTTCCGAAAACAGAAAGGGAGGAACCTCGAGGTGTATGTGGATGACTTAATGATCAAAAGCAGGGACCTCGAATCTCACGTCCTGGACCTCGAGGAAACCTTTGAAACCTTGAGAAAATATAGAATGAGACTCAACCCCCTGAAATGTGTATTTGGAGCCAATAGGGGGAAGTTCCTAGGACATCTTCTCACTCCATCTGGAGTGGAGCCCAACCCCGAGAAAGTAAAAGCAATCCTAGAGTTGGAATCCCCTAGAAATGCCAAGGAGGTTCAGCGTCTCACCGGCAAGTTGGCCGGGCTAAGCAGGTTTCTCTCTCGAGCCGGAGAGAAATGCTCGCCTTTCTTTCGGACACTGCGGGGAGGCAAGGTGTTTGAATGGACCCCAGAATGTGAGAAGGCTTTTCAGGCTCTAAAGCAACAGCTCACCCAGACGCCTTTACTCCAAGGGCCAAGGGAAGGAGAGGTCTTGTTCTTATACTTAGGGGTAGGGACTGGGGTTGTGAGCTCGGTTCTTGTGCGGGAAGAAGGGAAGAAGCAATTTCCGATCTACTACGTGAGCCGGGTCTTAAAGAAAGCGGAGCTCGGGTATCCCATTCTTGAAAAGTTAGCGTTTGCCCTCATCGTCTCGACTCGAAAGCTCAGACCGTATTTTCAGGCTCATTCTATTCAGGTGGTAACGGATCACCCCCTCCGTCGCATCTTGGAAGTGGTAGAACACTCCGGGAGGCTGGCCAAGTGGTCAATAGAGCTCAGTGAATTCGACCTCGCTTTCGTTCCTCGGCTCGCTATTAAGGCACAGGCGGTGACCGATTTCCTGGTGGACTACGTAGTTGAGGTCCAAGAGACTGAAGCGTCCCCTCGAGCAACCTGGAAGATGTTGGTAGATGGAGCGTTGGGAAGAAATTCCTTCGGAGGGGGAATGGTCTTGATAAGTCCGGAGGGGACCAGGATTGAACAGGCCTTGAAGATCCATTTCACGACCACCAACAACCAAGCGGAATATGAGGCGATCATCACAGGACTCAGGTTAGCCCGAGAGTTGGGCATACGAGACATCGAGGCCTCGACAGACTCCATGGTGGTGGCAGGTCAGATCAAATGGGAGTTCGAGGCAAGGGAGCCCACCCTCCAGTTATACCTAGGGAAGGTCAAGGACATCATCGGGCAGTTCCGAAGCTTTTCAATTAGGCACGTCCCGAGAGGGGAGAGCACTCAGGCCGACCAACTCGCCAAGTATGGCCCTCGAGCTGGAGGAACAATGACGGAGCTCTTCAGGCCGTCTATAGAAGAAGGGGAGCTCATGGAGATATGCCAACAAAGGTCTTGGATAGACCCCTTCATCACCTTTTTGGCGTCAGGGCAGCTACCCGCAAAAGAACTCGACAAGAAGCATACCAGATACAAATCGGCGTACTACCTGTTGAAAGATGGAGTTTTATATCGCAAGACGCTGTCGGGTTTGCTGGCCCGATGTGTGTCAGAGGAAGAGGTTCCAAAGGTTTTGCAAGAGATTCACTCAGGAGAATGCGGGAGTCACTCGGGAAGCCGGACGTTAGAGGGGAGGGTGCTGAGACTGGGGTACTTCTGGCCTACCCTCAGGAAGGACGCGGAGGAGTTCGCGAAAAGGTGTCAAAAATGCCAGGAGTTCGCCCCCCTCCAGCTCCTTCCAGCCCAGAGGTTGCGGACAATCACAGCTCCCTGGCCTTTCGTTACATGGGGGCTAGATCTGGTGGGTTCTTTTCCCTAAGCGAGTGGCCAAAGGAAATTCCTGCTAGTCATGGTGGACTACTTTTCAAAATGGCTGGAGGTGAAGGCGCTGGCTAAGGTGACATCGCAGGTGGTCAAGAATTTCGTATGGGGGGAGATCATCTGTCGCCATGGGTTACCGTTGGCCAGTGTAACAGATAATGAACCACAATTTGCAAGTAGAGATTTCGTTGACTTCTGCATCCGGTTGAGAATAGATCTCCGCTTTGCCTCCGTTCATCATCCACAAAGTAATGGGCAGGTGGAAGCAGCCAATAAGGTCATTGTCAATCTGTTGAAGAAGAAAGTGGAGAATCTGAGGGGAAGCTGGGTTGAGCAGCTACCTTCAGTCCTTTGGGCCTTGAGAACCACACCAAACACCGCTACGGGAGAGACCCTGTTTAAGCTCTCTCATGGCTCGGAGGTTGTCATACCTATCGAGTTTGAAGTCACATCACCAAGAGTAGCTGTTGCAAGAGAAGGAGGTGAAGGATGGAGAGCGGAGAATGAGAAAGAGCAGAGACTCTCTCTGGATCTTGTGGAGGAGCTCAGGGATTTGGCGATGGTCCGGCAGGAGGAGGTCAAGCGCCGGATGGCAAGATACTTCGACAAGCATATAAGGGTCAGGCAGTTCGAGAAGGGAGATTTGGTCCTAAAAAAAGGTAGATGCAGCAGGTAGAGGGGCCTCCGTGGGGAAGCTCAATCCCAATTGGGAGGGTCCTTTTGTAGTAAAAGAGATCTTGAAGTCGGGAGGGTACCACCTCCAGGATGTGGACGGGGTGGCGATCATCACCACCTCGATCGTGCCCGAAGTGGTGATGATCTAAAGAGATTTTACCCATAACACTCTGTTCATTACATTTTTTATTGTCGTACAATATTTGCAATATTGACGTGCTCTTCTGATGTGATGAGAGTGTAGGTATCCTTTTCATGACATCAAATGTGAGATGTAAGTGAGGAGACCCCGAGCAGACCCGCTGAACAGACTCTCATCTAGCTGGCAGGGCTGTAGGCTCACTCGGTGGTTGGAGATGGTTTGGAGAGGAGACCCCGAGCAGACCCGCTGACCAGGCTCTCATCTAGCTGGCAGGGCTGTAGGCTCACTCGGTGGTTGGAGATGCTTTGGAGAGGAGACCCCGAGCAGACCCGCTGACCAGACTCTCATCTAGCTGGCAGGGCTGTAGGCTCACTCGATGGTTGGAGATGGTTTGAAGAGGAGACCCCGAGCAGACCCGTTGAGCAGGCTCTCATCTAGCTGGCAGGGCTGTAGACTCACTCGGTGGTTAGAGATGGTTTGGAGAGGAGACCCCGAGCAGACCCGCTGACCAGGCTCTCATCTAGCTGGCAGGGATGTAGGCTCACTCGGTGGTTGGAGATGGTTTGGAGAGGAGACCCCGAGCAGACCCGCTGACCAGACTCTCATTTAGCTGGCAGGGTTGTAGGCTCACTCAGTGGTTGGAGATGGTTTGGAGAAGGAGACCCCGAGCAGACCCGCTGACCAGACTCTCATCTAGCTGGCAGGGCTGTAGGCTCACTCGGTGGTTGGAGATGGTTTGGAGAGGAGACCCCGAGCAGACCCGCTGACCAGGCTCTCATCTAGCTGGCAGGGCTGTAGGCTCACTCGGTGGTTGGAGATGGTTTGGAGAGGAGACCCCGAGCAGACCCGCTGACCAGGCTCTCATCTAGCTGGCAGGGTTGTAGGCTCACTCGGTGGTTGGAGATGGTTCGGAGAGGAGACCCCGAGCAGACCCGCTGACCAGGCTCTCATCTAGCTGGCAGGGCCGTAGGCTCACTCGAGGGCAAGTCAAGTGGTGAGAGTTCACCGGGAGAAATGCCCATATTTATCAGGAGATTGGTGGAAAATCCCTAGAAAAAGGAAGGATCAGAGATTAGGCCAGGGGAAAGGATCTCTGGCCGACACTCGGCATGGGTGGTCTCGCCCATAGCGAGTGGGTCTCCCTTGTCCAAGGCGCAGGCCTGGCGTAAAAAGGTGGGGCCTGTCATGTGGGGCGGCTGGTCTCCACGATCTTCAACACAGGTTTATCTTACGGCGAGATGAGCACTGAGGGTCAGAAGATCTCGCGGGTGGTAAAGGCGAAGAGAGACCCAAGGTCTCGCGTTGTTGAGCTAGCTATTAAGCGAAACAGCGGAAGGTAAAAGTACAATAAAGTAACATGTAAAAAGTTAATAATATTCCATTGGATCATCACGAAAGAGAACACCTCGCTATTCCGGAGGAAATGTCTATCATGATTACAAGTACCGGACAAGATAAAAAAGAAAAGAGGGAGGGGGAGAGAAGTCACTGGCGCTGGTGTCTCCCTACTCCTCGCTGCCGGAAGATGAGCTGTCGTCCGTCTCGCCGAATAAGCGGGGGACCAGGTCGCGGACAGTAACTGTCTCGGCATCATCGCGCACCACCCCCAGCTCCTTCATCATTTTGAGAACAAGCTCCGCTGTCTTGATATTGGAATCTCGGCAGAGGGCATCCACCTCGTCTACAGAGTAGCGAGAAGGAACGAGAAATTGGTCTGAAGGGGGTGCCGCGTTGTTCCGAAGGCGGATATTTTCAGCCTTTAATTTCTTGTTCTCTCCCTCCAATGCCTCAATGCGCGAGCGCATCCGGTCGGCAGTCTCGGCATCCTGCAAGAAGATTTAATGAATAAAGGACCATAATGAGCGGCGAGTAGGGCTAGCAAAGCGGCAATAAGAAAACTTACCACACCGCCTTGACTCTGCGCAAGGAGGTTGTCGGCGACGACCAGCCGCTTCTCAAGGTCGATGGACTTCTCACGTTCCGCGGCGAGACCGGCCTCCGCTTCCTTCCACTTCTTATTGTTGAAGACCAGGCGGCGCGAGACCCGGTGCGCGAGCTCCAGGGAGCGAAATTGAGAGTGGGCGCTCTTCAGAATGAGGTCTACGTCTCATTATCCGCGGGCTCAGAGCCAAGGCCACCATATAGCCCGAACCCCAGGGAGAAGGCGTGATTGGTGGGGGGTCCTGCTCTTTCCAGGAAGGAAGGAGAGTGGACACCGACACACGGTTAGCGTCCTTGTCCCATAGGAGCACCGGCTCGCCGGCAGCATCATCCGTCATAGGCCCCATGTTATAATTGGGGTGCGAGGCGGGAGCCGGGCGGCTGGAGGAGCCAGCCTCGCCGGAAGGGAACTCAGCAAGCTGAACAGTGGTGGCAGCTGGCTCTGACAAGACCGTCTCGTGGGTAGGCGAGACGGATAGTTGGGGAGGTGAGGGAGACCCTAAAGAGATGGGGGACAGGGATCCCGATAACTCTTTCCTTTCTTTGGCAGACTTTTTCTCCTTTTTAAAGGACACCGATTTCTTCACCTTCTTCTTCGGGCTGCGCCGAGAAGTGCCCTCGTCCCCGGGCCTTTTCTTTAGAGCGGGGGTCAGCGTATCCTTCGCGACCTCCGCCGCCATACTCGCTAAGGCGAGACCCCTGTTACTCTGGTAAGGAGGATGAACATGGATGGTTCTCTCTCTTACAGGTTGACAGTCAGCGTAAAACAAAAATTTACAATGCTAAGCAGGGGGCATGAATATACCTTCGCCGGGGAAGACTGCAGGAAGCGAGTCGAGGTCTCGCCTGAGGTAATTGACCTCGAAGTTTTTCCCTGAAAAGAAGTCGCAAAGAGCCTTCTCGGCACCCCCAACCTTGGGGGTTTCGTAGTAGCACTCAGCAGGGGACACCGAGGCGAGAGGGATGCCTCCCAAATCCCTGCGAATGAAGACGAAGCGAGTCAGCCAGTGATGATTTTTGTTCGGTGTCTCGCACACCTTTAGGCCTTGACCGGTGAAGTAGGAAATGTCATCGTCTTTCGCGTGATAGATGAACAGCTTGCGAAAGGCGGTCAAGCTGAATTCGATGCGCTCTCGCCGCAGGTAGCAGGCGAAAGCAACCAGCATGGAGATAGCGTTGGGGTTGAATTGGGCGGGAAGAACCCCAAAATACTTAAAGACTAATTTGACCTCTGGCCAAAGGGGAAGTCGCAGCCCCGCCTCGAAGTGCGAGACGGGGAAGGCCAGTTCGTTGGGGTAGAAAGTATTGATGCACTCGCCAACTTTGGGTGGGCGAGACAAGTATCCGTCAGCAAGGAACTCGCTGACGAAGCGAGTATATTCTTCCTCTGGTAGTCTGCCGAGAGGAAAATCGTGATCCACAAATCGCTTTTCGCAGCGACTGCGGCCCTCACCTTCTTCCACCCTCTTCTTTCCCATAGCAGGCGAGAAGGCAGAAATAGGGGAAGAGAATGATTTAGAGGGAGAGCGGGATGCGAGAAGTGTGTAGAAGAAGAGGGGTAGGCGGAAGCTCTGACCGCAAAAACAGCCAAGAATAGTAACAAAAGTATGGGAATATCCGAATCTAGGAGGTATTTATAACGGATGAAGAAGAGAGAGGGGATCGAGCGGGAAAATCAAGGGGCGGGAAATGAAGAGACAGCCCGACGCTTCGTCTCTCTCCTCTCTCTCTCTCTCTCTCTCTCTCTCTCTCTTGCTCTGGAACCCACGGGGCGAAAATGCCGCAACGACTTTTTCGAAGTCAAAGCCATCATTACGGACTAATTAATTGAAAAAGGAGCTCAGCACAGTAATGATGAAAAACCTAGCACGACATGACAGACACAGTACCATAATGATAAAATATTTCATCCCGCGGGGGGGGGGGGGGGGGAAGCATCCCGTCCAGAGAAGTTTTATACAAAACATCAATAATTAAACATAATTAAATTGGCAATAATAATACAAGAGGGTCGGGAGAAGGCGAGACGGGGCCGCGACAGCTTAGTTCCTTACCCAATTCCAGCGGCCATCTTGACCTCCCGCAAATGGGGGGCGGCCAGGAAGATGAAAAGTGCGAGTGGCGACCACGCCGCGGCGCGCGAGACGGAGGTGTTAGTCCGTCTCGTTTAGGATGGCTTGGGGGTCTGTCCCATCCATTACGCCGTCGGCTTCCATCTCGGCAGAAAGGCGGTGGCACTCTGTTTCTAGCCAGTCCATGCGCCGGTCAGAGGCCTGCTTCTCCAGCTCCATCTCGCGGATTATATGCGTATATTTGCGGAACATCCTAGCCGTCCTCCGCTTCAGCTCCAGGGTATCCATGGGATCACTCAAGTAGTCCTCGATCTCGTCAGGACGTGGAAGAGGCGAGAGGGGAGGAGACGCGGGAGCGTCCTCAGTGTCAGATTCGAATTGGATGCCTGCACAGAGAGCGAGAAATCGTAAAGAAGGATGATCTCGCGTGGGTTGGGTAGAAGAATGCGAATTGGAGCAAAACCGAGAAGGATAAGTTTTCTTACTTGGGATGCGAGGGTTCCCCACAACCCGCGAGAGGTCTTCTTTCCGCGAGAGGGGTGGGGAGGGCGCCTCGGGTGAGTCGGCGCGTTGATGAGTTTGGTTGATAGCGTCAGGAGGATTTGCGGGCATAGGGGAATCAGCAAAGTTTCCCTGAAAAAGCGTGATCAATAAGCGGGACGAAAGGAGAGAGAGAAGAATGAGAAATTACCCGTCTCTCCCCGGAAGATGCGGGAAGATTATCTGTTGTCAAAGGGGCAGAGGAGGTCGCGCCAGCCGAGAGGGGAGGGCAGGCGGCCTTCATCTTCTTCAGGCGAGAGGATGGAGGGGCTAAGGAAGGAGTACGCCCCAGATCCGGGAACAGGGCGGACATGTTGGCTTTATTTCGCTTTCGCACCATCGCGAGGCGCTCACGAAAACTCTGGCTGTGAGACATGCTGAAGGTCGAGGAAATGAAGGAAGACAAAAGGGGGGACCCTAATGAAAGCTGGGATCTCATATTTATAGGCCCCATGGGGGGGGGCACCAAAGATTCTCATAAGCGAATCCCAGCGTCGCGAGCCTCGGTTGGACTTATCTTTCCGAGGTTAGGGCAACCTCGAAAAGAGAGAGAATTGTGTACAACCTTGGGCTCGCGAGAGGTGGCCCAACGAGCGAGAAGGGGAGGCTGGCGAGATGATAGGTGAGTGAGACCAGGAAGCCCACCTGCAGGAGGCGGGATGTGGGATTCTCTGAAGTAGGCGCGACCCCTCAGGGGGGCGGGATTGTTCTAGGAGGCGAGATGACTTACAGGGCGAGAGTCCGGCGAGACGGACATGGCGGTCGTCTCGCCCATCAGTACCTTCTCCACTCGCCACATGGGAGAAGAGATGTCTTTACTTTTTTACCCCCAAGGGGGATTTTACCTTTGTGCCCCAGGTAATTTTACATTTCTACCCCTGGAGGTCTGCGTATAGCTCTCCAGAACAGCGGAGTTTGGCTGTTGGCAGACCCAGCCCAGAGTGTTTTGGTCATTTCAGATTAATTCAGAAATGATATTTGCAGATCAGATTCAGAGGCCTATAAATAGATCGATAAGGTGTCTGAGAAGGTCGTTGAACCTTTCCACTGTCTTCCTCACAGTCACCTAGCTCAGCATTGACTAGGGAGGGGAAGATCTTCAGTTCTTCCGGGAAAGAGGTGGGACCTCCGAGCTGAGACCCCTCGGTCTGTTTTCAGGTCTCCGACTCACGTCAGGAGGGTAGTTCAAGAGGATTATGTGTGGGCTGCATCCTCAGTTTCGAACTTTAGGAGGGACTAGAAAGCTGGTTCCAACAGCTACAACAAAGATCGTTGCAACAAGATTCGCTGCAGCAGAGGTCGTTAAAAAAGATCAAAGAACATCAATAATTTTGGTGTTTGATCCTGGCGGAATTAGTTTCATATTTACGGTGACCAAGACTTGCATTGCTATATCAATGGACGCCTTGTATTTTTTTTTAGTGATGATCTAACGACGAGGACGTCGTTTTTAAAGGCAAAGAATATGTAATAGCCAATAGACATGTGTCTTTGTATTAGTGGTTAAGTAATTTGTAATTGTCTAATTAGTCCTATAAATAGGGGTCTTTGTTTGTAATCAGGATTAAGGAAAAGTTTAATAAAGTGTTCTGTATTCTCCCCTGTTTTCCCGACCCCCTTCTTCTCTCCCACCTCCGGCCACCCCCCGGCCTTTCTTCCTCTTCCTCATCTCCGGCCAATTCCTCCGGCCATTCTTTTGTATCTTTTGTATTATCTTATTTTGCCCGTTACACCTGTCCTTAATCATTTACGGCAATTATTGTTGTTTGCATTGAAATATTCTTGACTTCATTCAAGCCCAGATTGTATACATCTGAGCTTGAATTTGGAGTTTGGTGAATTCGTCTCAACAAGAATTATATTGAGGCCCGGTTTGATCGCAACATTGTAGTGACAATTGAAGGTAACGGCGGATAGATCTTGACAGCGAAATACTAAAATTGCTTCAGACGGGTCGACATTCAGCTATAATTCCAGAAACAATAAGATCCTAGATACTACCTTTGTAGAGAAATATTGGTAGCCAAACACCTAGAAAATCGAAACAACAACAGGAACAAAGGATGAAAATACGCTTTAACAGCAACTTTACGGCATAGATTGCATCCATAGAAAGGAAGGCATACCGCCGAAATCAGTGCGAGGACGCTTCAACGAAGCGGGCGGCGCATCCGCCGCTGCCTGCTGGCGCGCATCGGCGAACCTCCAATAGGCATCCGCCATTTCCTTGCCCGGCAGAGCAAACAATCAAACACCTAGGGTTTCGTCCTGCTACTGTTATTACGAGGAGTCCGAAGCCGCAGATGCAAAAATGCTGAATTGGGCGACAAAAAGTATATTTTAAACTTACGTGATACTAGTAGGGGTGCACATAAAGACCCCGGTTCCGGTCCGGGACCGGTCCTGTGCAGGACCGGTCTTTTGGGATACCGGTTCCGGACCGGTCCTGCCAAAACCGGTCCCGGTCCGGGACCGGTTTTTCCTTTGAAAACCGGGACCGTCTGGGACCGGAAGGACCGGTCCTAACCGGTCCTAACCGGTCCCAGACCGGGACCGGTTATTTAAAATAATTATTTTAATTATTTTTTTATATTATTATATTTTAATTTTAATGATTTAATTAAATTAAATACTAACATGTAAATAATACAAATTACAAAATACAAATTACAAAATTGAATTGCAAAATTGCAAAGTAAATAAAATTTTTTATTAAATTTGAAATTAAACTACAAAATCAAAATACAAATTACAAATTATAATAAAAAATCAAAATACGAAGATTTTTATTAAATTTGAAATTATATTACAAAATACAAATTCAAAATTTTGAGTTGAGCACTTGACCCTTGAACTCGTCTTCATTCCGCCGCGCTCCCCAGATTTAAGTTATTAAGCTCGTCTTCAACTTCAGACTCACTGTCTTCAATTGACGAGACGTGTTGTCTCCTCCTCAAAGCGTCCAAATGGTTCTTGTAGCAAATGCAAATCTCCAAAGATTCTTCGGTCAAACGGCTTCTTCGCTCGTTCAGAATCCTGCCACTCAAAGAAAATGCAGACTCTGAAGCTATTGTACTAGCTTGGATGGTTAGTAAATCACGGGCCATTAAGGCCAAAATAGGATAATTATTACATTTAATTTTCCACCATTTTAAAATATCAAAATTTTCTATTTCGTATGCGGTCATAAAATCTTGAAACTGGGTTTTGCTATATAAACCTAATTCGTTTAAAGTACTCGAAATTCGTTGTTTTTTCTTCGAAGCTAATTCTAAAAATCTATTTTTTAAAATATCTTTTGTTCGAGGGGCGGTGGATTCCTCGCGAGGTCGCAATTCATATAGTTGATCGTAATAATTATATAGGCGAGTAAAATCAGAATTAAATTTTGCAACGCTAACGTTGTGAAAATCACTAGAAGATTCGTTTAACTCTAAATTTCGATTAATTTCCTCTATAAAATTTTCAACTCCGTCTACACTCATTAAAGGGTTTAAAGCCGCAGCACAAGAAAACATAGGTGGCATATGCGTATAATATTTTAAAAACTTTTCCTCCATTACTAATATTAACGGACGCCACATTGGGTTAATTTTGTAAGTTTTAAACGTTTCAGTAATTAATAAAAAATTTTCAATAACAAGCGAGCTAGTAGGATAATAAACGCCCGATAAAATAGTTGTTGCCCGATAAAAACTTTCTAATAAATTTACGTAATCTTCGATTATAGCTCAATCTGACGCATCTAAATCATGTGATTCTTCTACACTATTATAAAATTCTATCAATAACGATTTTTGTGACAAAGCCCGTTTTAACATTTTGTACGTGGAATTCCATCGTACCGGCATATCATAAGATGGACCCAAAAATTTTTTACCCTGTGCTATAACAAATTTTTTGAAATCTTGTTTTCGCCGTTTTGAACTATAAATAACTTGTAACATAGTACGTATTTTAATAACATAATTTTTCATAAAACTTAAACTATCTTGCACAATTAAATTAAGAACGTGACATACGCAACGTGTATGAAAAAAAATACCATCTAGCATAGGTTCCAAATCATTAATCAAATATTTAATAGTCATATTATTATTCGAGGCGTTATCAAACGAAATACTTAAAATTTTATCTTTTATTTTAAAATCTCTAATACACTTAATAATCACCTGATAAATAGCTTTACCGGTGTGCGGATATTCAAAACCTTCAAAACAAATTATACGTTTATTTAACTCCCAACTATCGGGATCGACCCAGTGACAAGTTATGCAAATGTACGAAAGACCGTCAACTAAACCGCTAGTCCAAACGTCGCTCGTTAAACTAACTCGACCGTCGAATGTTTCAAAAAAATTTTGTAAAAATAATTTTGATTGCAGGTAAGCTTGTAAAGCATCACGTCGAGTTGTAGTACGACTTACCTGTTGATATTTTGGTTGAAGTGCTTCGTGTATGTAAGACGTCATTTCGTCGTTGTCGTAGTGGTTGAACGGAAGTCCGCTTTTGATGACATTCTCCATTTGTCGCTCCCGTTGTCGAGCTTGGTCATACGTCCAAATGTGCCCGGTCGTCGAAATTTGAGCTTGGTTGGCCTCCGACGGGGCTTGTTTGGAAAGACACGATTTGTTGTGTCGGGCGAGCGTTGTGTTGCTACTATTAGCGGCCATAAGTTTCGCGCAAAGTTTGCACTTCGCCTTAATTTCGCCGCCGATCCGCACTTTGTCGAAGTTATCCCATACCGCCGCTTTATGTCGGTGCTCAACGATCTCATGATCGACGGACGCTGAGGAGGACGCCGGCATGGAGGAGGAGGAAGCCATTAAACACGAATATGAGTGAGAGAGAATGAGAGAGGTAGTGAGAGAGATAGTGAGAGAGAGAGAAAGAAATATGAGAGAGGGGGGGTTTAAATAAAAAAAAATTATTTTTTTTTATTTAAAATAGAGCCAAACGGCTCTATATATGAGCCTGCCACGTGGCAGGCTCATATAAAGAGCCGTTCGGCTCTTTTAATGAGCCTGCCACGTGGCAGGCTCATTAAAAGAGCCGTTAACGGCTCTTTTAATAGAGCCGTTAACGGCTCTATTAAAAGAGCCGTTAAGGCTCTATTAAAAGAGCCGTTAAGGCTCTATTAAAAGAGCCGTTAAGGCTCTTTTAATAGAGCCGTTAACGGTTCTATTAAAAGAGCCTTAACGGCTCTTTTAGCCGGTCCCGAAACCGGTCCCGGTCCGGGACCGGTTTTTACCCTTTTTACATGGACTGGCGGGGACCACAGGACCGGTCCGGGACCGGACCGGTCCTAACTGGGACCGGTCTCTGTCCGGTCCCAACCGGACCGGTTGGGACCGGTTTTTTTGTGCACACCTACGTGATAGTGTGCCATCGGACGCATAGAAATTTTAGATAATTGATATTCGCACGCCCTATTGAGTTATTCGCAGTCCAAATGGAAGAGAAAATCCCTCATTTCTCACTCTTTTATTTTCATGCTCGCGCCCCGCTACTCGCGATAGGATTTTCGATCCCCTTCCCCGTTTTGCACCCCCGATCGCGCTTTCTCTCGCTTTCACTGACGGTGATAGACTGATAGGGTTCTCGCTTTCTCCGATGGTGATGATGTTCGCGATTTGTCGACAGTGAGCCCCAACTTCCGCTGTTCCCCATATCATATATTGCATTCTTTCCAATTATCTATTCTTTTGCTCATGCTGACAGTTCACAAAGTATATCTGGGGGGGGGGGGGGGGACTTATTTTCACCGGTCAAGCGGTTACGACCGCATACAAATTTTAGATAATTGATATTCGCACTCCCTATTGAGTTATTCGCAGTCCAAATGGAAGATAAAATCTCTCATTTCTGAATCTTTTATTTTCATGCTCGCGCCCCGCGACTCGCGATAGGGTTTTCGATCCCCTTCCCCGTTTTGCACCCCCGATCGCACTTTCTCTCGCTTTCACTGACGGTGATATGGTTCTCGCTTTCTCCGATGGTGATGGTGTTCGCGATTTGTCGACAGTGAGCCCCAACTTCCGGTGTTCCCCATATCATATATTGCATTCTCTCCAATTATCTATTCTTCTGCTCATGCTGACAGTTCACAAAGTATATCTAAACATTGTTTTCTTTGGCTCCATTTGGGGGGGAGGAGGGGACTTATTTTCACCGGTCAAGCGGTTACGACCGCATGTCCCGAACCTAATTTAAGGTCTGGTACATGCGGTTGTAACCGCTTGACCGGGGAAAATAAGTCCCCCCAAACGGAGCCTTTGTCTCCTGCATAGTTAAGAAGTAGATCTACAACCAACTAATAACTCATCCTCCACGATAATGTACTTTTGGCTCTAATCTAAGTACTATATTTTGGACTGCGAATATAATTTTGAATTACAAATATAATTTATGAACTACAAATAACAATGACTTGCTAGTCATTATGAACTGCTTGCTTACATCAATTCTTAAATTTTATACCTCGCTTGAAGATACCTAAGGCACTGTTTGGAGGGCTTATAAGTAAGGTTCAGTTTATGTCGTCGCAACCGTTTGGCCGATGAAAATAAGTTCCTCCAAACGAAGCCTAAATCAACTCATATGGGCCTTAACTGGACATTTTTCTATACACCCGTGTGTCCAGATTTGCAGATGGGTGGAGATTTTATATGTGGTCAGCCTCCAAGTAAATATAAAGTGATATCCAAGAAAATATGATATTAAAAGGGCAATTTTATTGAGCGTCTCCAACCAATTTTTACTTAAAGAGGAGAAACGTCTTTTTAATGGAGGATATGTCTGAAATTTAGTTCATTTTGCCTACTTATGACCACTCCCCACAGCTTTTCCACATTATGCGACTGTAGGATCGTTAATGACGGATAATATTTTTTGTTGAGCCAACTCAATATTTTTGATAGATCGGATTAAACTAGATCGTCTAAATTCAGGAGCGGTCGAGCGTGCAAATAGTCACATAAAATAGAAAGGTGGCAAGACAAATTTTTTAACGTGGAAAATCCCAAAAAGAGGTGAAAATCACGTGATCAGAGTTATACCGACCAAACTTTCAATAGTTCTTGTCTTGATACATAGCTTTTTAAAGAATGCGGGGGGCAACATGTCGCTTCTCGTTACAATTATTAGAGCGAGAGAGAAGAAAGAGTTCTGGGCTCAGAGGGTGACATACCACCTCTCACAGAACAAGTTCTTTTTTCGGCTACAATAGAGAGCTTCACACTTTGGATGCTTTAGAGTCTTTGGTTGTTGTTTGGAGGCGGGAGCAGCTGACTTTGCTTGTATTGACATTGGCGGCTTGGAAGCTTGAGCGATGCTTTCAGTGTGGTTTATCCTTTGCGTCTTGTCTCCTGTTGTGTTTGGAGGAGTTTGGAGCGTTGGTCTTGTCGGCTACTTATATGCTTGCTCCTGAGTTCAGAGCGTTGAGCGCTTGTAACAATCCGGGGAGCGGTGGGAGCTGAGACGCACTTGGAGAGGTTTTGGAAGCGGAGCGCGCGATGGCGCACTTGCAGCAATGTGCGCACTAAGGGATACATGCAAGGGGGAATGCACACAAGGAGGAATGTGCACACTGAGGGTCGTGCACACGTTGGAGGAGAGATGCGCGCAAAGGGGGAACACACACACGTTGGAGGAGAGACGAGCGCAAGGGGGAGCGCGCGCAAGGAGAAACGCACGCACATTGAAGGAGAGACGCGTGCAAGGGGAACGCTCACACGGAGGAACGCGCGCACGTTGGAGGAGAGACGCGCACAAGGGGGAGCGCATAAACGTTGGAGGAGAGACGCACGCAAGGGGGAGCGCCCACAAGGAGGAACGCATGCAGGTTGTAGGAGAGACGTGCAAGGGAGAGCACGCGCAAGGAGGAACACACACACATTGGAGGAGAGACGCGCGCAAGGGGGAGCGCACGCAAGGAGGAACGCGCGCAAGGGGGAGCGCGCGCAAGGAGGAACGCGCGCACGTGGGAGGGGAGACGCGCGCAAGGGGGAGCTCGCACAAGAAGGAACGCGCGCACGTTGGAGGCGAGACGCGAGCAATGGGGAGCGCGCGCAAGGAGGAACGGACGCACGTTGGAGGAGATACGCGCGCAGGGGGGACCACGCGCAAGGAAGAACGCACATACGTTGGAGGAGAGACGCGCGCAAGGGGCACCTCGCGCAAGGAGGAACACGCGCACGTTGGAGAAGAGACGCGCGCAAGGGGGTGTGCGCGCAAGGAGGAACGCACGCATGTTGGAGGAGAGACGCGTGCAAGGGGGAGCACATGCAAGGAGGAACATGTGCACGTTGGAGGAGAGACGCGCACAAGGAGGAACACGCACACGTTGGAGGAGAGACGCGTGCAAGGGGGAGCGCGCGCAAGGAGGAATGCACGCACGTTGGAGGAGAGGCGTGTGCAAGAAGGAACGTGCGCCCAAAGGGATATGCGCACATTGGAGGAGAGATGCGCGCAAGGGGAAGCGCGTGTAAGGAGGAACACATGCACGGAGAGACATGCACACGTTGGAGGGGAGGCACTCGTAAGGAGGAACGTGCGCATAAAGGGACATGCGCACATTGGTGGAGAGACGCACACACAGAGGAAGGGGTGTATGAAGGGACGTACGCACGTTGTAGGAGGAGATATGCATATGGGGGAGCGCGCATAAAGAAGAACCCGGGGAGAGAATGGAAAATCGTAGGTGGAATAGGAGAGGAGAGAGAAAATCAAAGGAGGAATTCTAGAGAGAGAAAATATTGAAATGAAGGAGGTCTGAGGCTCTATTTATATGCTTCATGAGTGGTTAAGGTGGTTGTGCGGATATCTGCAGACCATAATCACATAAACTAATATTTGCAGACCGAGTTTCTATAGTTCAAAGTACTATTGATCTTGGGGTGAAGATACCTTATCCGGAAGAGAGAGTCCAGAACCCTCCTAGAGGTTGGTTAACGATTTGCGAGACGACTTGGAAGTCCGGCTTCCACTTTCTACTGTGCAAGGAGATTGATATTCTAAAGTTTTGTGGAGTCCCGATATCTTAGTTCACTCCGCTTGGAATGACTCGCCTAATGGGGCTGGTGACATTCTTTAGGAAGCATGACTCCAAATTTTCTTTAGAGTTATTCAGGAACTGGTGCGATGTCCGTGCCAATGGTGGTGACCGTATCGAGATTTGCAGCAATAAAAGTTGGCTTGACTTTGAGTCTCGTACAAATTGTCGTCATGGGAATACCTTATTCGGATATATCATAATTTTTTGGAGTTTGCCAGAGTTTTGAAATTCCTTGTCAGATCGTTGTCGACGTCAGAGAGGGCGAGAACAGGACTTTACGCCGATACATGGATTCTCGGATTCTCACGAGTTGGCGAGCCGCTTGTTTAGTATTTCTTTATTTGTTGAAGAGAAACGTCTGTCCCAGTGCAACCTTTTTGTTGAGGCCGAGCATGGCGCACCATTAGTTCGCAAAAGAAAGTTTGTTTTGAAGAACAGTTGTGACGCAGCTGAGGGGATGCAAACTTTGTCGAGTTGAAGGAAGGACTTGGTTGAGGAGGTCACGTGCGACGAGATTGCTCCAGCGGATTCTGATCTTGAGGTGATAGAGACGTTTGCCCCTCAAGTCCCTCGTTCGGAGACTTCTGCCCCCCCCCCCCCCAAGTGTCTTCATCTTTGAAGGCAATGAGTGACATGCTAAGTTAGTCGTTCATCTTTATTTGAAATGATTATTCTGTACAACATTAACCATTTGTTTGTTGTTTGCATATTGAAGCTCAGGCGGCTATAGCGTTCATATGGAACGACCATTATGTGAGCTTGAAAGACGGATATTTGGCTTGCTCTCTATGAGAAGCTTTGAGCAGCGGAGGCTTCAGTTGCCGCCTCCAGAGAGGAGCTAGATTGAGAAGTATCCCGATTTCGGCGGATCGGATTGTAGCTAAAGTCCGAGATGGAGGAAGCCCGAGCATTATTGCGGACAGAAAAGTTAATGATGGAGAAGATTGTGCAGACTTTGAAGACTGATCAGGAGGAGAGCTCCAGTGGAAATAGTGCGTCTTTCTTCAGAAGAGTGAGTACTCGAGATGAAGGCAACTGGTCTTGAAGAGTACATGGATTCCTTGGATTACATGCGCGATCGTGATTTGCTCGCCGAGGAGGTTCGCGAGGATGTTTGGACCCGAGAGGTTGAGCCCCAGATAGAGGACGTCCGCGAGGTTGCGCTCAGACGCAGCGTGTCGAAGGATTTTCGCCTGGTAGACAAGCGTCTAAAGTGCGGCGTCTCGGGCCTTAGTTTTGACGACATTTCTGATGAAGAAGGTGGAGAGCCTTGAGTCTGATGTAGATGTGAGTAGCAGCTTATACTTTTACTTTTGTATCCTTGGATATGTTTGCTTTTTTTGTTTCATCAGATGTACGTTTGTCATCACCATTCAGTGATTTTATGTAGCACACTTGCGCTTATGTTGTCATGGCAGTATTGTTTCCACTTTTTGCTTCTGATGTATGGATCCCGGTGGCTAGCGAAACGTAAACTTGTGATAACGTCGGAGAGTGCGGCGACTCGATCCAAGGGTCGAGGAATGTAAAGATTCGTTCCGAGTATGGAGTTGAGCCTGGCCAAGAGAGATTTGTCGGAGAATGTAAGTATTCGAACAGGGTGTCGAAGAATATAAGTATTTGATCCGGATGTCAGAGAATGTAAGGATTCGATCCGACGGTGCTACCACGAGGAGGGAAGACCCTGGTGATGGCAGGGCGTTGGCCTGCAGTAACGTTGGAGAATGTAAGTATTCGATCCGACAGCCAGAGAATGTAAATATTCGAACCGGTTGCGCGACCTAGCTCGACTATGAGCCGATTGTCAGAGAATGTTAGTATTCGATCCAGATATTGGAGAATGTAAGTATTTAATCTGACAGTGCGACCATGAGGGGGGCATCCCTGGCGATGGCGGGACGTTGGCCTGCAGTAACGACGGAGAGTATTCGATCCAACCGCCGAAGAATGTAAATATTTGACCCAGTTGCGCGACCTAGCCTGGGTGTGGATTGTTCATCGAAGAATGTAAGTATTCGATTCGGGGAGTGACCTAGCCTGACCAAAAAAGTGGCTTCCAGAGAATGTAAAGATTCGATCGGGAAGTGTCCGAGCCTACTCGGAAATGTCTTGTCGGAGAATGTAAGTATTCGATCCAGGGAGTGTCTTAGTCTAGCCAAAGAAATGGCTTTCAGAGAATATAAATATTTGATTTCTAAGTGTCCGAGCCTGATCAAAAATGTCTCACCGGAGAATGTAAGTATTCGATCTGGAGAGTGGTCTAGCCTGACCGAAAATGTCTTAAAGCGAGAATAAGGAAAACATAATACAATATAATCAAATCGAAAATAGTATGCACGAATCGTGGCTCGCGACTTTTACGTCATACAAAGTTTAAGACGAAAAATTGAAATATAAGGACAATGATAAAGAAATATAGAAAAACAAGGATAAGATGGTGTCGTGATCTTGTTTGGCGGGGGGTCTTCTTCTCCTACGGAGAGATTCCTTGCTGCATGGCGGCTTTGCTGCGTAGGTCGACTTCTCTGATATCAATTGTGATTGTTACTTCTGGTTGAGCCTGCTTTAAGTAGCAGACGCGAACTACTTCCTGACTTCCGCAAATGACTCCAATGCCTCATGGGGTCGGGAACTTCATGGATAAGTGGGAAATTTATGGGATCGCTCCAAAGACTGACTGGATCGGCCTTCCGAAGATGGCGTTGTAGGGCGAACTTAAGTCGATGAACGAGAACTGGACAATTGTCAGGGTAATTCACCCATTGTTATTGGCAGGGTAATTGTCCCTTGAACGAGAACTGGATAATTGTCAAAACTATATACGGGTCCCGCGGTGGGATTGAGATGATGTGGGATAAGTTTCATGTTGTAGAGAATGGATAAAAATAGGATATTGATTGAACTCCCGTTGTCTATGAGAATTCTTTTAACGTTAAAGCAGAGATCTCATATCCCGACGCTGATGACAAGCGGGTCCTGATGGAGAATCTGCAACCCTTCTATTGGAACCAAAAACTAGCCCCAATGAGAATTTGGACCCTGGGGTGTAGCTAACACATACGTCTCCCAAGCCCAGACCCCTAATCAGACTCAAGGAATAAAGAAACTGACCTAGGGCTACATCACGGAGGTCTCTTCACTAACTCAAAAGATCTCAGAGCGCTTCCCCTCCTTAGCCAAGTGTCGAGCTAAGGATACATCAAAAAACGCTGGATTTGAGAATGAAAAAGCTTGTCTTCTGAGGTACCCTGTGGGTCTATTTATAGATTTTCAGCATCCGGTCTGCCAACAGCCAAACTCCGATGTTATGAGGAGATAAATGCAGACCTCCAAAGGTATCCAGGTAAATTTACCTCTGGACCCTACTAGGGCGTTGAGTGGAGAAACATCACTGAATGTCAAGGACTAAGACATTGAGTGGAGAAGCATCACTCAACGCCAACGACTAAGGGCAAAAGTGTTGAGTGGAGAAGCATCACTCAACGCTAGGGATTAGGGCATTGAGTGGAGAAACATCACTCAATACAAACTCTGAGGGCCTCCTGCCGGCCCGGGCGCAAACCCTCTCGCAAGCCTGGGCGTGAACCCTTCCGTATGCACTACTCGCCTGACCCGATTAGCTTAAAGCCTACTCAAACCCGGGGGTCATAGGCCTTTGGGTCTCACTTAGGGAATATGAGGTTGTACACAATCTCCGCTCTCTGCGAGCTAGTTTTACGCTCGAAAAGAAACGTCCAACCCCCAATATTCGATGAGTACTTGCTGACCTAGAAGAGAATCTTTTGCGGGCCCTACCACGGTCTTATAAATATATGTTAGTGTCTGTATGCAAGACTTCATTCCTCCTACTACAGCTTATCTCCTGAGCTCTCGCATTGCTGTGAAGATGTATGTCAAACGAGCTACGAAACCACTCTCACAGGAAGTCCAAGATCGTCTCTCTGCCGCTCAGGATAGGGCCCTCGCCCATTGTGCTGGGTTCACGCCCTAGATCGCGGGAAAGAAACCGGCTGACTCCACCTACCGCCGAAAAAAGGCCAAGTCGGTCTGGTGGGACCGTTCCAAGGGTGAACCGGCTTCGCCGACCCCAACCCCGACCCGCGAGAACCCTCCTCCTCTATGGAGGTATCTCTCTCAGGCTTTTGATGCGAAACCCCCCAAAGCAGTCTCGTCGAACTGATTTGTTATCCTTCTAGCAGGTGACAGTCCCGGAAGGCATCACCGACGATCCTCCAGCGAATGACGAGTTAATCCGACCCGGTGATGAAAATCTTTAGATGTTCTTGGTGGCGGTCCCTCCGGAACTCTTGGCAGAGCCATTGTTTGCTCCCGGTAATCTTCTTGTTTTGGTTTTCGCTTCTATCTGTCTTATGCATTCCTTCGCTCACTTGGTCTTCTGCGGGCTCTACCCGGGGCATCATCCACCCGAGTCTCAGGATTCCTGCAGTCGAGAGCCTTGTCATTCCATCGCATGATCTTCCCCTCTCGCTTGAGAGGGTCACTGAAAAATATCATACTCATGCGCCAAGTTTTTGCCCTTCTGCCGAGGAAGGAATTGTCCCCCCGCCTCCAGCCGAGACCCATATGCTGGGGCGTACCTCACACCCCCAAGGATGGGGAAAATTGCGCCTCCCGCTTTTTGGAAAGCCATTCGAAGGGCGGCCTGAGTTCTCTCACCTACCTTTAGGTAAGCCGAAAATTAATTCCCTGCTTCGCCTTCTTATCGACCCTGACACTGTCCCTCCCCAGGTCCTAGGGAGACTGTGAAATCTCCTGATGCCAATGAAAAGGTGATCTCGCCACCGCCCTCCCCAGTGAAATGTTGAATTTTCTTGAAGCCTCCAGGGACGCCGAGGAGTAGAGGTAGAGGGTGGCGAGAGTCCTATCCAAGCTCGTCTGGATGCAGCTAGAAGACTCCATACAGGCGAGTGCCTTTCGGGCGAAGATGGAGCGGCGGTTAGCCATGATCGAGCGGGACTATGCCCATATCCTTGACGAGACGGATCGCCTGAGAGGCGGAAGCGCGGAGACTTCTCCCGGGAAGCACATCGCACGGGCCCGAGACCAGCTGAGTCTGGTCCACCAGGAGCTCACAGACGTGACCGCTTATCACTATATACGAGTGCCCCCAAGGACCGGGAGGCGGGGTCGGGGTCGCTGGCGGTGGGAGCAATACTGAGCTCTAGGGATTCTCACCTTCTCCTCCCTAACCCCTAGCCTTCCCTTCTCACTTGTACCTTCCCGTGCTTGTAATAAACACGAACATATAAAATTTCATTTAATTTTATTATGCCTCTCGCCCGGCAAGAGGCCTACTGTTTTTAATCTTATTTTTCCATGTCGTTCTATCTTGCCGAGTGTCTTGTTCTTTCCCTACTTCTCTCTCTATATTTTTTTGCCCTTACTCTGGGACCCCTCCCGGAGGCTTTCGCCCCCTGTAGGTATATGAAGCGCTAGCGGGACCGGACGGAAGACAAAACGTCGGATTGCACAAAATTGCTATCCGCACTTCCGCCCTTAGGAAAAATGTCATGATTATCGCATATTTTTTTTTATAAATAGGTCGGTTCACCATCCACATTTACTTTCACTTGATTCCAAGACTTCGTTTTCCTTCCCCCCTGCTCTCGATTCTTCCGCAGCGCAATCTTTCTCGCATTTCGCTTTCTCTTTCCCCTTTCCGCCAACTCAGAAGATGTCGGTTGAAATCAAAGGTCACACCAAATGCGCACAAAACTTCCTCGAGCATAACTTCCCCTCCTGTTGCTTGACCGAGAGGGAATTTGCCTCCATAGTGGCGGACTACATTCCGGCGGGGTTCGTCGTGTGCAACCCTGGGAAGGAGGATAGGGTTAACTTCCTACCGGAAGGGGAGATTGTCATTCTGCTGGAACACTTCAAAGTGGGGTTCCGCCTCCCCCTCTGGTCGGACATGCGTTAGGCCCTTCGATACTACGGGGTGGTTCCTGTAACATCCTGACTTTTATTGGGCCACCAGAGCCCTAGTGGGCCCAATAAAAGTGGCCCGAACCCTACCCATGACCCGGTGGGAGATAACCCTAGGCTTGAAATAGAGCTAGAGAACTCCGAATTGAGTTTTGTCAGTTCCTGTGACCTCGTATAGTCGATATTAGTGCATCAGAACTCGTTCAGTTGGACCCCGAGGTCATATAGTGGATGTGACCATTTCTCGTAAAACGCAACGAGAGCGAGATTTTGGATATCGAGCTAGAGAACTCCGAATTGGGTTCTGTCGATTCATGTGACCTTATATAACCTAGACGGGTGCATCGGAACTCGTCACGTCACAATCCGAGATCGAACGACATATTTTGACACTTTGACCATTTTAGCGCGCTACAACGCGCAAATTTTGGACTTTCGCCAAATGGACCCTGATTCAACCCAAGTCAATGTCGTTGGACTCATTTGGTCAATATGAAGTCAAAAGAAGTCGTCACAGTCAATTTCGAAGATAATTGGTCAACTCGTGGTCAAATCAAACATAGTCGTGCACCGAAAAGTGTGCGCACACCAATTGTGATACGACACCCGAACTTTGACCCGACCCCAATAACTTGGACCCACTTCGACTTTGACTAGTAAGGGGGACCCACCCTAGGGCTGACTTGGTCAACCCCCCCAAAAAACCCACTTTTTGGAATTCTTTCCAAATGGGGGGCCCACCTCTCTTCATGACCACTTAAGGTCTTCCCCCTCACCCACTTTGGGCCCCTCAACCAGCAAACAAAACAGCCCACTAGGAAGTGGAGGCCCATCCACTATCCCTCTCCCTCTCTCTCCCACCCTAAATACCTAGCCCATAAGGGCTTAGATTTTTCCCCACATGGGGGAAATGTTGGGGCCTCGAGCTGTCCTTGGACAGCTGGAGGGATAGCTGGAGGGTGGGGATTAATCCCTCCCTAAGGAGGGATTAATCCCACATTGGCTAGGGGAGGAGAGCCCAACCCCCCCCCCCCCCCCCCAAGCCAATAAAAGGCCCCCCTCCCCTTCTCTCACACTCAAGCTCTTTGAGCAACCCCTCTCCCCCTGACCAACCCCCTACCGGAGCACAGGTTGCCGAAAAAGGCAAGCCAAGGGAACCCTCCCCCTCCACCGCTGCCACCTTGGCATGGCCGACCAGGCCGGCCCCTCCCAAGGCCACCAGACTCAGGTGGAGACCTTCTCCCTCCCCCTTCCCTATTCTGGACGACCTGCATGTCCCTCCCGGCAGCCGGAGCGCCGCCGGCGCCACCCAAGCCATGCTCCAGGCCGGGTGGTGCCCAAGGAGGAAATCCCCTCCCCCAGCGTCGGTGGTGGCACTGGGGGAGTGCTAGGCCACTGGGGGCGGCGACGCCTAGTGGCGGAGAGCGGTGGTGCCGCCGGAAAACGCGGCTCTGGCGGCAACTGCGAAACAGAGCGACACTCTGTTTAGAGCTGGCGGCGGCGGCCAGCGGCGCATGGCCGCCGGGCTACTGCCGGTGAGAAGCCCGACCCCCGGCGCATCGGCCGGGGGTGGTGCGGTTAGTGCCCAGCCATCCGAGAGGTGGGGTGACGCGGTGGTGCTGGGAGCACAACTCCGCCACCCCGAGCTCTCGGGATGAGCGTTTCCGGCGGCGGCCGGCGGCGGAAGGCTGCCGGACCATAGCCTAGTTACTCGCCATCCCCCGACGAGTCGATAGGGGGTGGCGGCAGTGTCCGACAGTGGCCGACCGATGGTGGCAGTGAGCCACCGCCTCCTTCTCCGGCGGGGAGGGATCACCACCGTTCATCTCAAGAAAAGAGATGAACGGCTGGGATTTTCTCAATCCCCGTCTCTGCCTCAACATCAGCGCCCCCACAGCGGATCCCCGGCCGATCCGCTGTGGGGACAGAGGGACGAAACACGTCCTACGACTCAATCTCAGGCGCAGGATCATGGTGATCTGCTATAGGCAGACCAAAATCAAGGGACAGAATTTGTGGATTTGTTTGGGCCAAATTTAGGTCTCTAAGATAAAAGTGACCAACATGAAAAATGTTCCCCATGATGAGGGCTTCCTTCACAAAAATTTTGAGAATTTTTGGAGATGATTTAGTATCTTTAAAAGCCAAAATAAAATTTGTTTGGCTAAATTAAAAGCCCAAAATATTTTGGAAAATTATAAAAAATTACTAGACTCATTTTAGGCACTCCTAAGTGTTGTATCAAAATTTCGGGTCATGTGGATAGGTTTTGATATTTTTCCTAAAATTTGGAAGCCTAGGGTCGCGTTGGGAACGTATTCCGCTCATTTTCCCTCGAAGGTGGAAATTGGAACGCACGACCACCCCCTTTATAATCAAATAAGTAATTCAATACATCTCCAGTCTCATACTGGTCAAGCTTATTTTTGTACTTTCAATTCAATACAACTCCATTCTCGTACTGGTCAAGCTTAGTTCAGTACCACTACAGTCTCGTACATGTCAAGCTTATTTTAGTACTTTCAATTTAGTACATCTCCAGTCTCGTACTGGTCAAGCTTATTTTAGTACTTTCAATTCAGTACAACTCCAGTCTCATACTTGCAAGACCCCCCTCTCGGAACACAAAACACGGCACGAAGGGGGTTTGTGCGAACAAAAAAAGAAAGTCCGAAAACTGGAGAAACAGAAATTTTTGTATTCCAAAAAAGGTATCAATTACATGGTATAGCCTCCCTTATATAGAATGGAGGAGATGAGAGAGATTACAAATAAACAATGTGGGAATAAAAATATCATGTATAAGCGGTTTAACAAAAATACAAGTCACCAAGCCGTGCGGTTTGATGAATGTGCAAACCGCCCGACAACCACAAGAGAAAGATACCAAGCCGCCACACTAGACCGCCAGGTCGCCCGGTCTACAAGTCGCCAGGGATAGAATGACATATCGCCAGAGCACCAACAACAACAGGACAACAACCAAACCACAAGAGAGAAACCGCCAGGCCACCCGGACTGTAACCCGCCAGAGACAGACCGCCAGACTGCCCGGTCTCTAATCTGCAACACTCCCCCTCAAGCTGGAGCATATATATCAATCATGCCCAGCTTGTGACAAATGTTATGAAAAATCCGGATACTGGCTTGGTGAAAATGTCAGCCAACTCTTTATCAGAGGTGACGAACGGAGTACAAATTTGTTCCTTCAGAATCTCCTCTCGAATAAAATGGCAGTCAACTTCTATGTGCTTGGCTCTCTCATGGAAGACCAGATTTTTAGAGATGTATATGACGGCTTTGTTGTCGCAAAACATAGGTAGAGGATGGTCGTAGACCTCTCCTAAGTCAAGCATAAGAGTCTGTAACCACTTCAGCTCACACGTTGTTGATGTCATACTTCGGTATTCTGCTTCTGCACTGGACCTGGAGTCTACCGACTGTTTATTGCTTTTTCAGCTCACAAGGTCCCCCCCCCCCAACAAAGGCGCAAAAACCTGAAGTAGACTTGCGGTCTCCTTTGTAATCTACATAGCTTGAATCAGAGTACGCTTCAACCCTTAAATGGCCATTCTTCTGAAAGAGAAGTCCTTTCCTGGGAGCTGATTTAATATACTCCAATATCTTCAGGGCCGACTGTAAATGACACTCACTAGGAGCTTGCATGAATTGGCTCACCTTGCCAACAACATAGGCAATGTCAGGTCTGGTCACTGTGAGATATATGAGTTTACCAACCAGACGTCTGTATCTTGTGACATCAGAAAGAGCAGGAGAGTCATCTGTCCAAGTTTTATCTTCTCCAGTCGTCATGGGACATCGGGCAGGTTTAACCCCAGTTAACCCTGCCTCTTTTAACAAGTCAAGCGCATACTTCCGTTGGAATAGGACGAGAGAAGCGGGCTTTCGAGAAATTTCTATTCCCAGAAAGTATTTGGGAGTCCATATCCTTTGTAACCAGGTGTTGCTGAAGATGATTTTTTGTCAAGGTTATCCCAGCTTGATCATCTCCGGTGAGAAGGATATCATCTACATATACTGCAAGCACCATTAGGCCCAGAGAAGTTTTACGAGTGAATAGGGAATGATCAGTAGAACTCCTCATAAAACCAACAGCCGCCACAATCCCGCTAAACTTATCAAACCAAGCGCAAGGACTTTGTTTGAGGCTATAGATAGCCTTCTTGAGCTGGCAAACCTGTGTATCCCCCTGAGCAACATACCCTGGAGGTTTCTCTATGTAGACATCCTCCTGAAGATCCCCATAAAGAAAGGCATTCTTCACATCTAGTTGTGAGATGAGCCAATCTCTGTTGACATCCACAGAGAGAAGAACCCGAATAGTGCTGGGACGAGCAATTGGAGAGAAGGTGTCGAAGTAATCAACGCCATAAGTTTGGGTAAAACCCTTGACAACAAGTCGAGCCTTGTACAGATCCACACTGCCATCGGGGAGGAATTTCACCACAAAAACCCAGCGATAGCCCACAATATATATACCAAAAAGAGGAGGAGCCAGGGTCCAGGTACCCCGTTCAGTGAGAGTAGCAATCTCTTCATCCATGGCTGCCTTCCAGTGCAGAATGGCAAGTGCCTCCTGATAGGAACGGGTGGTGGAAGTAGAAGAGATAGCCAGTGAAAAGTCCCTGCGAGCAGGCGTCAGACGATCATAAGAGACAACTGCAACAAGCGGATGCTGGGTACAAGCCCGAACCCCTTTACGAAGGGCAATGGGGAGGTCCAGGTCAGCAGGTGACTCAGTATCCGGAGCATCCGTGGTGAAGAGTGTAAAGCCCCGAAACTCAAAGGAGCAAAAGGGGGACGTTTTGGTCCAGTTTGGGTTCTGGCAGCAGGCACACGGCCTGGGACACGGGCGTGTCCCAGGGCGTGTCAAGCGTGTGTCGACACTTAGCCGCGAAGACGTCGAGATTTACTCGACGATTCGTCGAGAGTGGGCACACGGCCTGCGACACGGGCGTGTCGCAGGGCGTGTCGACCCGTGTCGACACTTAGCCGCGAAGTCGTCGAGATTTACTCGATAATTCGGCGAGAGTGGGCACACGGACTGCGACACGGGCATGTCGCAGGGCGTGTCGACCCGTGTCGACGATCGACCTGGGGAGTCGACGAGAGTGTCTCGACGATCGTCGAGACAAGGCATACGGCCTAGAACACGGGCGTGTCCAAGGCCGTGTCATCAGGTCGACGATCTTCACTCAACAAAGGGTCCCATGTACACAGCCTGGGGTCCAGGCGTGTTGAGGTGACACGGGTAGGGACACGGGCGTGTCCTAGAACCCGTGCAGTGCTCGGGTTGAAAATGGGGAAAAATCATGGGGTACACGGCCGGCCACACGGCCGTGTGCGGTGGAACACGGGCGTGTCAGCTCGAACACGGGCGTGTTCGATACCCGTGTGAGGTTCCAGGAGATTCGATTTTGACGGCGAATGCGGCACACGACCCTGAACACGGGCGTGTGCCAGGCCGTGTTCGGTCCAGATTGGGCATTTCAGCCCCGAATCGAAGCCGTTCATTTCTTTAACTAAAGATCCAACGGCTGGGGGTTGTTCCTGAAGGGATATACCCGTGAGTGGACTTGGAAAACCCTCACTTTTCATACCTTATCATCTTTCTAAATCCTTGGAGAGAGAGGAGAGCCAAGGGAGGAAGAAGGAGCTAGATCCGCCATTGGAGGAGCTTCGGAGCTCCGAATCGCAAGCCGATTCCGGATCCACGGAGGCAACGCTAGTGCGGCGATTTCCATCCGATTACTTTTCAATGGCGCCAAAGAGGAACGCAAGGGTAACGATCCTCATCTTGAGCATGAGTAGCTCTCTTTCTCAGCATAGGAAGCCCGCTCTCGCGAGTTTGCGGAGAGTTGGAGGCGTTCCTTCGGGTAGATATGTGAAGTCCCCGTTGTTTAGAGTCCGTAAGCGAGAACGGACATAGGCATGATGTGTGAAGCCTACCCAGACATGTTGGTCTGGATCAGTGATGTTGCATTGCATAATGCCGGAGAAGACTCCGTGTTATTGGTTGTTTTTCGGGTTTTCTACGCGGTAGATTGCAGCAGGGAGCCTTGGGGACTAACCCAAAGGTGCACCCGGAAAACTGGGCGGATACGAGATCTTGCCAACTTGGTGGCTTGAGAGCCAACTTGAACATAACCGGGTTATGTGACTTGTGATGGAAATGGGACTCGGCGGAAGTTTGACCCGCGCAAATGGCTTAAATTGTCGTTGCGATGTGAGCACGGGTTAGATGGAACCGTACCCGTTCTATGTCGTTCGGTTAAAGAGACCTAAAGGCACGTGGCACTTACCGTTGGCATAGATTAGGGTCTTCGACGGTCAATGGCTTAAATTGTCGTGACCCAGGCCAGGAAGACAAATTGCTCATAGGTTTGGCCGTCCAAGTGGCGGTGGTGAGTCCGGAATGTCTATGGCTTTAATTGACGTGACATCGACCGGTTCACCGAGAATGTGCCCTGAGAGCACGGGGCGTGTGGCCGTGCGAGCCAACGTCTGTGATGAAATGGCTATATATAAACATTGCTCGCTTATGCTAATGAAATGCAGGGAAGGAGCATCGCCGCCCCGAGTTGGGGGCGGGATCGTTATAATTTGGTCAGCATTGCTGACCGTTGCCTTGTTTTGCCACCGTGCGGTGGTTTGTTGCTTGCAGGTGCAGCTGGACCAAGCGGTCAATAGCGGGCTAAAGCCCTTTTTGCGAAGCCGGCCCTCGAAGGCCCAAATGAAAGTGTTTACTGTTTTATTCATGTATGATCGGCCTGCGTGCCGTGGTTTGTAAATCATGTAATATTCAAGTGAAACATTTTGTAAGGCCTTAAGGCTTGTTTTGGGTATTTTGTATAACATTCCTATGTCATATTAGTGGACATTCGTGCTTTGATGCCGGGTTCTTGTTTACAACTCTTATAAACTGCTTCCGCTAGAATGCTCTGTGTAGGACGTTGAGATTGGTTGGATGGTTTCCATAAGTAACCACCCGGTCTGTCTGTGGCATACGGCGTCGGGCCCCGGCCGGACCTACTGCTTTATGCTATGTGACGGATAGGGGGTGTTACAATTTGGTATCAGACTACTGGTTTTGGTTGGGCTTAAACTGAATTCGTGGACGAATTCTTTTTAAGGGGTGGTGAGCACATTGTGTGCGTCATCGTAATAACAGTAAAAAGAACCCATGAATGTCCACTTAGGAATGAAAATACTCGTGTTTGAGGAACCTGCGTGTTCCTATAATTGCTGTTTACAATTTATGTGGTCGCTTAACGGTGTTTTGTACCACTATAGGTGACCAGAAGTGGTGTTGGGCCGTCAGAACGCCGAGTTTCTGAGGCTAGTAGTGCACCGGATGTTGCTCCCGCAACACCTCTGTCGGCCGAGAATATTCGATTGGTGGCTGAAGCGGTGTTGGCCGTGATTAATGCGCAGCCTGGAAGGCAAACGCAGCAGCCCGCTCCTGTGATGGAGCAAGAACCTCTGCAAGAGGCTGAGCCGAGGAGAGTGGAGGAAGTGGTTGTAGAACCGGTGGTGCCAAGGAGGGCAACTGAGAGGCAGCTAAAGCATGTAATGAGCTTTAACCCTCCGTTATTCTCGGGGTTGGGAACCCCATCTCAGGCTGAAGACTGGCTCTCCAGGGTGAAGAGAGTCATGACAGCGACGGAGACAGAGGAGTGGCAAATGACCACCATCGCTACGTTCCTTTTGGACGGTGAAGCGAGGATGTGGTGGGAAGGATTGGAGCTGCATCATTTGAGAGGTAGACAACTTGTAGACGTTCCGATGGAAGAGTTCTCGGGATTGTTCTTGGCTAGATACCTCCCTTCGACGCAGAAGATATCGTTGGAGAATGAGTTCCTGAAGTTGGTACAGGGTGAGATGAGCGTGGATGAATATCTCCACGAGTTTACTCGTCTGAGTTGTTATGCTAGCTCCACCATCATGGATGAGGAGCGCAAGACTAATCGCTTCTACGAAGGGTTGAGAGATGAGTTGAGATTATTACTCTCGGGGCCGATGACGCAGGGTTTCTTAACCTTGGTCAATACTGCCCGGTCCTTGGAGAAGGACATGAAGAACGTACAAGCAAAGAAAAGCTTGGGTGAGAAGAAATCTGAGTTTAAAGTGCCGAGTACTTCAAAGTCCGGCTATCGGAGGGCTTTCAAGAAGCATAGGACTTCGGGTCCAGCTCCTTCTGGTGCTTCTGGGGCGACTACGAGTCGGACCCCGGGCGCGTGTTTTACATGTGGAAAGACGGGGCACTTTGCCCGTGATTGTTGGAGCGGACGTCCTAAGTCCGAGAGGAGGCCGGGAGCTACTTATGAAAAGAAGGGAAAGACGGTGGAGTCGACCACATCCCATTATGCTCCGGCCCAACCAAGGGTCTACAATCTTGGCCAACAGGAGGCCATTAAACAAGCTGATGTGGTGACAGGTACAGTTTAATTTATAGCAAGTCAATTTCTTTAAATACTTGTTATGCACATGTTACCTGACCACTACTTGTTTAGGATTTGTATTGATTTGTGAAAATCCGGCACGAGCACTCTTCGATACGGGAGCCTCACACTCCTTCTTGTCCGAAGGATTTATATCACGCATCGGAGTCCCTTCTTCAATGACGAAGGATAAGTTGGATGTGTTGTTGCCCAATGGGTGTTCGATGCGAGCGGATAGGATCTCCGATATTAAGACTCGTATTGGGGAGCAGGAGTTCGACCTGCGGGCGTCTTTACTTCCTTTAGTGGAGTTCGACGTCATTTTTGGCATGGACTGGCTCTCGGAGCAGCAGGCCCATATAGATTGCGGTAGCAAGGAAGTTAAGCTGGGAGCGAGTCGTGAGACGACGTTTACGGGCTTAAAGGGGTCGAGCAAGACATTGATGTCTGCTCTTCAGGTGGTGAAGGCGGTTCGTGCTGGAGCAGAACTGTTCTTTACACTAGTGGAGGTTGCAAAGCCGAAGCCCGCGTTGGATTGTATTTCAGTGGTATCGGAATACCCTGATGTGTTCCCCGCAGATCTTCCTGGAGCCCCGCCTCAGCGGGAGATAGATTTTACGATCGAACTAGTGCCAGGTGCAAAGCCTGTGTCACGATCTCCGTATCGGCTAGCGCCTAAGGAAATGGCGGAGCTGAAAGTTCAACTGCAAGAGTTGTTGGAGCAAGGGTATGTGCGCCCGAGTTCTTCGCTTTGGAGCACACCGGTCCTCTTTGTTAAGAAGAAGGACGGAAGCTTGAGGCTATGTATTGATTATTGGGAGCTAAACAAGCTGACGGATAAGAACAAGTACCCGATCCCCCGGATTGATGATCTTTTTGATCAGTTAGTCGGGTCGACGGTGTACTCGAAGTTAGATCTCAAGGCTGGGTACTATCAGCTGCGGATAAGGGAGAGTGATATCCCGAAGACAGCGTTTAGTACGAGATACGGGCATTATGAGTTTACGGTCATGCCGTTTGGGCTGACTAATGCGCCGTCAGTGTACATGGATTTGATGAACAGGACTTTCAGGGAGTACTTGGACCATTTCGTGATCGTCTTTATCGACGATATTTTGGTGTACTCGTAAAGTGAGGAAGATCACTTCAAGCATCTTCATTTGGTGTTGGAGACGCTAAGGAGAAATCAGTTGTATGCCAAGTTATCGAAGTGCGAGTTTTGGCTATCCTGAGTAGCGTTCCTCGGGCATATAGTGAGTGGAGAGGGTATTGCTGTGGATCCGGCGAAGATTGTTGCGATACGGGAGTGGCCTGAGCTTGCTACTGTAGCGGAAGTCCGGAGTTTTCTGGGGCTTGCCGGCTATTATAGGCGCTTCGTAGAGAACTTCTCGCGGATAGCGTTACCTCTCACTACTTTGACGAGGAAGGAGCATAAGTTCGTTTGGACGCCGGAGTGCGCACGAGCTTTTGAGGAATTGAAGTGTCGGTTGACCACGACGCCTGTGCTGAGTTCGCCATGTGGGACCGAAGGCTATGAGATATATAGCGATGCTTCGGGCAGCGGTTTGGGTTGCGTGCTACTGCAACACGAAAGCGTGATAGCTTATGGCTCGAGACAGCTAAAAGTGCACGAGAGGAATTATCCGGTCCATGACTTGGAGTTAGCGGCCGTGATTTTTGCCTTGAAGCTGTGGAGACACTATTTGTACGGTGTGAAGATTGATATCTACACCGATCACAAGAGCCTAAAGTATCTAATTGATCAGAAGGATCTGAATATGCGGCAACGTAGGTGGATGGAGTTCCTGGGGGACTATACATTCAAGATCCACTACGTGTCGGACAAAGGGAATGCGGTTGCGGACGCGTTGAGTCGCCGAGCCCCAGCTCAAGCCAATTGGCTATCGGTGCACGATGAGCGATTGGTGCGAGAGTTGGAGGCGTTGGAGATTGTCTGTGTGGACAGTCAATCAAGTGCTGAAGCAGTTCTGAATTGGACTGAAGTCCAATATGACCTAGCTGATCGTATTCGGCAAGCTTTGGATATGGATGCTCATATGAAGCAATTCATGGTAGAGGCTCTGGATGGGTCAAATTCCCAATTCGTCGTGGAGGACGGATTGCTTTGGAAAGACGGTCGATTGTGCGTCCCAAGTGTGGGCAATTTACGGGTGGAGTTGTTGTACGAGGCACACCATACCAAGTACTCGATTCACCCGGGGAGCACGAAGATGTACCGTGATGTGAAGAAACTGTTTTGGTGGCCGGGTTTGAAGAAGGATGTGGCGCTATACGTAGCGAAGTGCCAAACCTGCGCCTTGGTAAAGGCGGAGTGCCAAAAGCCGGGAGGATTTCTTAAGTCCTTGCCTATTCCGGAGTGGAAATTTGACGACATCTCTATGGACTTTGTGCACGGTTTGCCAAGGTCGCAGAAGGGAAACAACGTCATTTGGGTGGTTGTTGATCGTTTAACGAAGGTGTCGCATTTTATTCCGCATAGGAAGGATGATCAGGTGGAGAAGCTAGCAAAGCTTTATGTGGATAACATAGTACAGCTTCATGGTGTGCCCCGCAGCATCGTGAGTGACCGAGATGGGCGGTTCACGTCCAATGATTGGAGGCTTGTGCAGCAAATGTTGGGAACGAAGCTGAAGTTCAGCACAGCCTTCCATCCGCAAACGGATGGGCAGACCGAGAGGGTTAATAGAACTATGGAAGACATGCTTCGCATGTGTGTCTTGGATTTTGGAAAACAATGGAAAGACCACCTTTATTTGGTGGAGTTCGCATACAACAATAGCTACCAAGCGAGTATTCAGATGGCGCCTTTCGAGGCCCTATATGGTAGAAAATGTCGCACGCCGTTGTCTTGGTTAGAAACGGGTGAGTCAAAGTTTTATAAGCGATCGGAAGTGGAGGATGCTACTTCTTTGGTGAGAACCATTCGGGAGAGGTTGCTTATCGCTCAGGACCGGCAAGCAAAGTACTATAATGCCAAGCACAGGAATGTGGAGTTCGCTGTGGGCGATTATGTATACTTAAAGATCAAGCCGTTCAAGGGTGTCTCGCGGGTGCGGCGATTGAAAAAGCTAAGCCCAAGATACCTTGGACCATTTGAGGTTCTGGAGCGAGTTGGGGAAGCGGCCTATCGGTTGAAACTCTCAGTGGCGCTTAGTGGTTTACATGATGTATTCCATATTTCGGTGCTTCGGAAGGCGGTGCAAGAGCATACGCAAGTGATCACGGTTGATCAAGTGCCGGTGGATAGTGGGCTAACGACAAAGGTCAAGCCCGTGCGGATCGAGGACTCGGAGGTCAAGCGGCAACGCAATAAAGAGATCAGGATGGTCAAGGTCTGGTGGGACAATTGCGGTCGTGAGGAGCTCTCTTGGGAGCGAGAGCAGACTATGCTTGACGAGTATCCGGAGTTGTTCCGCTCAGGTACAAATTTTGGTTTTATACGTGTCTTTCCTTTATTTAATTTCGTGGGCGAAATTCTTTTAAGAGGGGGAGAGTTGTAACGCTCCGAAACTCAAAGGAGCAAAAGGGGGACGTTTTGGGCCAGTTTGGGTTCTGGCAGCAGGCACACGGCCTGGGACACGGGCGTGTCCCAGGGCGTGTCAAGCGTGTGTCGACACTTAGCCGCGAAGACGTCGAGATTTACTCGACGATTCGTCGAGAGTGGGCACACGGCCTGCGACACGGGCGTGTCGCAGGGCGTGTCGACCCGTGTCGACACTTAGCCGCGAAGTCGTCGAAATTTACTCTACGATTCGGCGAGAGTGGGCACACGGCCTGCGACACGGGCGTGTCGCAGGGCGTGTCGACCCGTGTCGACGATCGACCCGGGGAGTCGACGAGAGTGTCTCGACGATCATCGAGACAAGGCACACAGCCTAGGACACGGGCGTGTCCAAGGCCGTGTCATCAGGTCGACGATCTTCACTCGACGAAGGGTCCCGTGTACACGTCCTGGGGTCCAGGTGTGTTAAGGTGACACGGGTAGGGACACGGGCGTGTCCTAGAACCCGTGCAGTGCTCGGGTTGAAAATGGGGAAAAATCATGGGGTACACGGCCGGCCACACGGCCGTGTGCGGTGGAACACGGGCGTGTCAGCTCGAACACGAGCGTGTTCGATACCCGTGTGAGGTTCCAGGAGATTTGATTTTGACGGCGAATGCGGCACACGGCCCTGGACACGGGCGTGTGCCAGGCCGTGTTCGGTCCAGATTGGGCATTTCAGCCCCGAATCGAAGCCGTTCATTTCTTTAACTGAAGATCCAACGGCTGGGGGTTGTTCCTGAAGGGATATACCCGTGAGTGGACTTGGAAAACCCTCACTTTTCATACCTTATCATCTTTCTAAATCCTTGGAGAGAGAGGAGAGCCAAGGGAGGAAGAAGGAGCTAGATCCGCCATTGGAGGAGCTTCGGAGCTCCGAATCGCAAGCCGACTCCGGATCCACGGAGGCAACGCTAGTGCGGTGATTTCCATCCGATTACTTTTCAATGGCGCCAAAGAGGAACGCAAGGGTAACGATCCTCATCTTGAGCATGAGTAGCTCTCTTTCTTAGCATAGGAAGCCCGCTCTCGCGAGTTTGCGGAGAGTTGGAGGCGTTCCTTCGGGTAGATATGTGAAGTCCCCGTTGTTTAGAGTCCGTAAGCGAGAACGGACATAGGCATGATGTGTGAAGCCTACCCGGACATGTTGGTCTGGATCGGTGATGTTGCATTGCATAATGCCGGAGAAGACTCCGTGCTATTGGTTGTTTTTCGGGTTTTCTACGCGGTAGATTGCAGCAGGGAGCCTTGGGGACTAACCCAAAGGTGCACCCGGAAAATTGGGCGGATACGAGATCTTGCCAACTTGGTGGCTTGAGAGCCAACTTGAACATAACCGGGTTATGTGACTTGTGATGGAAATGGGACTCAGCGGAAGTTTGACCCGCGCAAATGGCTTAAATTGTTGTTGCGATGTGAGCACGGGTTAGATGGAACCGTACCCGTTCTATGTCGTTCGGTTAAAGAGACCTAAAGGCACGTGGAACTTACCGTTGGCATAGATTAGGGTCTTCGGCGGTCAATGACTTAAATTGTCGTGACCCAGGCCAGGAAGACAAATTGCTCATAGGTTTGGCCGTCCAAGTGGCGGTGGTGAGTCCGGAATGTCTATGGCTTTAATTGACGTGACATCGACCGGTTCACCGAGAATGTGCCCTGAGAGCACGGGGCGTGTGGCCGTGCGAGCCGACGTCTGTGATGAAATGTCTATATATAAACATTGCTCGCTTATGCTAATGAAATGCAGGGAAGGAGCATCGCCGCCCCGAGTTGGGGGCGGGATCGTTATAATTTGGTCAGCATTGCTGACCGTTGCCTTGTTTTGTCACCGTGCGGGGTGGTTTGTTGCTTGCAGGTGCAGCTGGACCAAGCGGTCAATAGCGGGCTAAAGCCCTTTTTGCGAAGCCGGCCCTCGAAGGCCCAAATGGAAGTGTTTACTGTTTTATTCATGTATGACCGACCTGCGTGCCGTGGTTTGTAAATCATGTAATATTCAAGTGAAACATTTTGTAAGGCCTTAAAGCTTGTTTTGGGTATTTTGTATAACATTCCTATGTCATATTAGTGGACATTCGTGCTTTGATGTCGGGTTCTTGTTTACAACTCTTATAAACTGCTTTCGCTAGAATGCTCTGTGTAGGACGTTGAGATTGGTTGGATGGTTTCCATAAGTAACCACCCGGTCTGTCTGTGGCATACGACGTCGGGCCCCGACCGGACCTACTGCTTTATGCTATGTGACGGATAGGGGGTGTTACAAAGAGAGCTGGCCCGAGAGGAGAGAGCGACGGCGGCAAAGAGGAGGGAGATGGCAGAGGTGGAGAGGGAGGTGGAGAGGGTGGAGATAGTGGAGGAGGAGAGACCTCAGTAGGCGGGGATGGGCTGGAGGGAAGAAGAGGAGGAAGACTAGATTCCTCGGGAAGAGGAGAGGAGACGATGGAGAAATAGGGAGCATTCTCGAAGAATATAACGTCCGCCGAGACGAACTGTTTGCGAAGGATGGGGTCAAAATAACAGTAGCCTTTATGATTAGTATAGTAGCCCAGAAAGACGCATTTGGTGGAGCGAGGGGAGAGTTTGTCGCGGGTGGCGGAGGGAGCATGCACAAATGTCGTGCAGCCAAAGATACGTAGAGGAAGAGGAAAACGATCCTTCCTTGGATAGAGAATGGAGAAGGGAGTTTTACCACGGAGAATAGTGGAGGGTATACGATTGATGAGATAGCAAGAGAGGAGAACAGCATAGCCCCAGTAGGTCCGGGGGACATGCATTTGAGTAAGTATGGTGCGAGCAACATCAAGGAGGTGACGGTTTTTGCGTTCCGCCACCCCATTTTGTTGGGAGGTGTAAACACAACTTGTTTGATGAAGAATCCCATATTGCAGACAAAATGAGGAAAAAGCTTGACTAGCGTATTCTTTGACATTATCGGAGCGTAATACTTTAATAGAACCATCAAACTGAGTTTTGAATAAATGATAAAAAGATTGTCATATATCAAAGTGTTCAGAGCATTCTCGCAAGAGATACACCCAAGTACAACGTGAGAAATAATCAATAAAAGTAACAAAGTAAGAGTTACCCCGACCAACTGTGAGGGTAGGAGCAGGGCCCCAGATGTCCGAGTGAACAAGATCAAACGGACGGGTATAAATAGGACCTTGCTTTAGCGGGAAGGAGGAACGGCGATGCTTGTTAAGCTGACATGCATCACAGTTGAGAGGAGAACTGGGTGGAGGGAGGTGAGGTAGCAGCTGATGAAGAAGCCGTGGAGGAGGATGCCTAAGGCGAAGATGTCATTGTAAGAGATCCGTAGAAGAGGAGGAGAAGGCGGAAAAAGCAGAAACATTATCGAGGAAGTAGAGGCCGCCGCTCTCAGTCCCAGTAGCAATCGTCCTTTGGGAACTCGGATCCTGAAAGGAGCAAGAAGTAGGAGTAAATATAACAGAGCATTGAAGCTGCTTGCATAAAAATGTAACAGACAACAAATTGCAGGAAAACTTGGGCACATAGAGAGTGTCGGCCAAGTGAAAAGACAGAGTGACATGAACCACTCCCGTACCAAGAACCGGGGAGGGAGAGCCATCTGCGACAAGGACCGGAGGCAACCGATCATACATTTCAAGGAGAGAAAAGCACTGTGGATTGCCCGTCATGTGATTAGTTGCACCAGAGTCGATGAGCCATTTACCTTGAGTAACCACGCGAGCACTACCTGAGGAAGTGACCACCAAAGGGGATGTCTTGGAAGAGGAGGTGGAAGCATCACCAGTAGGGTGAAGATGTGGATGCTTCAGCCATCAGTGATCCACAAGATGCCCGGTGCGGCCACAGTGAGAGCAGAGGAAGCGTGAAGAACTCCGACCACTGGAAGGATGGTTGAGACTACCAGAGCCGCTCCGTTGGGTCTGGTGAGCATATTGTTCTAGAGGAGGAGAAGACGGAAGCATATGTTGAAGAAGAGATGTAACCGCGACAATGCGTGCAGTCGTGGTATCCAACGTGGGAGAGTCTGCTTCACCCAAGATTTGTTGGAAAATCATGTCATATGAATCAGGAAGCCGGAGGAGGTAGCACACAACAAGCATTTCTTGAAAGTGCTTATGTTATTCAGCAAGATCCGTAGAGAAGGGGCGATGTTGAAGGATCTCATCCCCAAGAGATTGAACTTGTTGATAAGCAGCAGCCAGAGACATAGACGGATGGGCAAAGAGGTCTGCATACAAGGTATAAATGCGGGACGTCTGAGCCCCCTTTGAGTACAGAGCAGAAAGATGAAGTCATGCCTTCTTGACCGTCTCATCATGACGGATAATAGGAAGACATTCATCGGACAGACTGTTAGCGAGCCAAGTGCGGACAAGCGCATCACTAGCATCCCACTCATCAAAGTCAGGAGAAGTGGTGGCGGGAGGATCATCGATAAGGTGGTGGCGTTTGCGTTGTGAGCGGAGGAGGAAGGTGAAGGAGACACTCCAATCCGGGTAGTTGGAACCAACAAGCATGGAGACGGTGCCAAGATTCCCGGAAGGAACAGGAGGAGGAGGAGCAGTGGTGATAGGAGTGGCGATGGTGGTAGAAGAGCCGGAAAGGGCCATGAAAGAAGCAGTACGGGTAGAGGGAAGAGAAAGGTCGCGCGGGAAGAAAGAGGCTGAGGCGGAGGAGAAGACCGAAGTGGACAGAAGGAGAATCTGCAACAGTGAAAAGGAAGAAGTCGGGCGGGAAGCGAGCAGACCACGCGAACAGAAGACCGAGAGGCCGCGATAACAGTCTGCGGAGAAGTAGACAATGAAGGTCACACAGACAAAGAGCAGCGATAAAGGGAGGCCGCACGAACAAGGGGAAAGAAGAGGAGCAGGTCGCGCGGGCAGATAAGAGGCCACGCGAACAAGAGGAAGGAAGAGGATCAGGTCGCGCCGACAGAGAAAAGCACAGGATCAGGCGGACAAGATCGCGCCCTCTGATACCATGTGGGAACAGAAAAAGGAAGTCCGAAAAATGGACAAACAAAAATTTTTGTATTCTAAAAAAGGTATTAATTACATGGTATAGCCTTCCTTATATAGAATGGAGGAGATGAGAGAGATTACAAATAAACAATGTGAGACTAAAAAATATCAGGTACAAGCAGTTTAACAAAAATACAAGTCGCCAAGCCGTGCGGTTTGATGAATGTGCAAACCGCCCGACAACCACAAGAGAAAGATACCAAGCCGCCACACTAGACCGCCAGGTCGCCCGGTATCCAAGTCGCTAGGGACAGAATGACAGATCGCCATAGCACCAATAGCAACTGTTGGGTATTGTATCCACAACGTACCTGATTTGAAGAAGCCCCTGAACAAGCTAAGGTAAATAGGCAATGTTTTTGACAAAATATTTCAAGTTGTGCTTGCAGTTATTCCACTCTAAGTGCACACCAATGTCAGGGTGCAGTAGGTCAATATACACGGGTCTGCACGACGTAATCCCTCGTTAAGCAGATCAGTGTGTTGGCCTACGTGTACTCTCTCTATTGGAGTGCACTTACTTTCAAGTACAGGGCCGTGTTTATGCAAGAGCAGACAAGGAGCAAGGATGAGTCAAAGAGCAGCTCAGAGGCGTAAGATGAAAAATCATCTAAGTAAGAATCGACGAGAATCACTAGTGATTCTCGCCGAATCGTCGAGAATCACTAGCTGATTCTCGCCGGCTAAATCAAAGTGCTATCAAGTCAAATTCGACGAGAATCACGTTGTGATTCTCGACGGATCGACGAGAATCACTTTGTGATTCTCGACGGATCGTCGAGAATCACTTTGTGATTCTCGCCGAATCGTCGAGAATCACCCTTGATTCTCGACGATTCGACGAGAATCACAGGTGATTCTCGCCGATTTTTCCTTGGGCAATTTCCTGGAAACCGCTGGACCGGATTCTGCCGCTGGCACTATTTTGAATCAGATTTTGGGATTCTTCTTGTGGGACCTACAACGGTCATCTTGAAGTTGTCTACAGTATAAATACAGGGTATTTTTGAACAGTAGCAAGACACACACAGAAAGAAGCCGAGCCGATCTTAACCTAAAATCGCGAAACTGCTCTGCCGCCGCCACCGCCGCTCGCGCTAGTTGGTCGCCGCTTTTGATCGAGATTTCTTCCTGATCTTCCGGCGACAGAAGCTTAGCCAAGTTTAGAGTCTCACGCGTCTATCCAGAGATCCCTTGTCTCTCGATTTGTTGATCGGGAAAACTTCCCCGTCCGAATCGATCGAGAGGACTGATCCTAGAGTGACCGTTGGTAGACCTATCTTGCTTCGCTACGAAGTTTGGATCTCCAGAGTACAGCAGCCGCACATCGTAGTCGCCGCCGATCCCGTGAACCTAGCCGCCGCCCATCTTGCCGCCGCCGGTTCCGGGGAGATCCTCTCCAAGAGAGATCTAGGGTTGTGGACTCTTTGTGGACTTCAAGAACACGTCGTCAACGAAGAGGGACACCTTAGTCTCCAAACGTAGTTTGTATCTTTTGTACATTCTAGTTTTACTTTTATTGTAAAGGAACGTAGGTTCCTAGTTGTAAGGGTTGGGTGCAACCCGTGTTGTGGGAGTGTTGACTCCTACGTGTGGAAGGGTTCCTTCCGATAGTGCAAGGATTGGATTTCAATCCTGTTGGTGAAGAGAACGAGTCGTCCCGTGTTGTGAGATAGGTCGAAGGGGGAAAGTGGATGTACCCAAATCGGGGAACCACTATAAATAGTTTGTGTATTCTGTGTGCTGTGCTGTTTATTTTTATTATGCAGGTACAATTTTAAATTCCGCATAAACGCTGCACGTCACCTATTCCCCCCCCCCCCCCATAGGTGAAGATAGTTGACACTATGTGGACTTTCAAGTGGTATCCGAGGCAGGTTGCTCATCAAAAAGGTTAACACCTTGAGTTGAATCCTGCCGCTAGTGTCAAGAAGGAGGCAAACATCTACTATGGACGGGCTCAAGTTCACAGGCAAGATCCCAGTGTGCACCAGGCTCAACTTTCCTATCTGGAAGGAAAGGATCAGGTTCTACATGGAAGCAGTTGATCCTCGACTCTTCATGATCGTGGAGGAGGGACATTATGTCCCCACTAAGGCCTCCACCATTGATCCTACCCAGAAAGTGCCAAAGAAACTTTCTGAAATGGACAGGACGAGATGGTGCTAGTAGGACTTGACAAGAAGGCTCAAAACATTCTGGTCAGCGCGGTTGATGACTCAATGATGCAGAAATTCTGCAACTACAGGACAGCACAGGAGATCTGGCATTGCCTGATCATCCTAATGGAGGGCACTGATGAAGTGAGGGATGATCGGAGATCCCTCCTGAACCAGAAATATGAGGCCTTCAGACAAGGGCCTAAGGAAGAGATCGGAGTCACCTACGAGAACTTCCTCAAGATTGTCAACGCCCTCAAAGGATACGGAAGAGTGTTCACTAATGGTGAACTCAATGATAAATTCCTTAGGTCCCTTACTAAGGAATGAGACACAAAGATCTGCGCCATCCGAGAGTTTGGCAGACTAGCTGAAACAGACCCGCAAATTCTGTTCGGGAAGCTGATGTCCTATGAGCTTCAACTGAACACCAGGAAAGCAGAAGAAGAAGCAGAGAAGGCTGCAGCCAAAGAAAAGACTGTGGCTCTAAAAGCCAGTCACTCCAGAAAAGGCAAGGGTGCGGTTTCATACCGTGCCAGGAAAAAGGATGAAGAGGAGGACTCTGAGCCATGCTCCTCCAGCTCAGAGCTGTCGGAGGAGGATTTCTCCCTCATCACCCGAGAGTTCAAGAAGTTCCTCAAGATGAGGAATCAAAGAAAGAAAGACAGCTCCTCCTCCAGGCATCAGAAGAAAAATTATTCTTCTGACATGTATACTTCTAAACCGAACAAACATCGCTCCTCTGACATTATTTGTTTTGGATGCAATAAGCCAGGACACGTCGTGGCCGACTGCTACCAAGGCAAGAGAGAAAAAGGGAAAGAAGAGGAGCACAAATCTTCGAGAGATAAGAAGAAAGAGCGGAGCTACATCGCCAAAAGGCCAAAGACACTGAGTGAGTCTGATTCCTCAGACTCCAGTGATGATGAGGAAGCCTACTTCGGGCTGGTGGGTCGCTCCGACTCAGAAGGAGAATGCCCCCCATTTACTGGGAAGGTAAAAGCTCACACCCCTCTCTCTGACTCTGAATCTGATCCTGAGTCTCAGGATGATGAACCTGAAGATAGCCTTTCGGCCCGTGAAGCGGAGCTCCTCGAGAAGTATGAGCTTCTGCTCAACACTTTCGAGGAGTGCCGTAAGAGACTGAAGGCTGAGAAAAAGGAAGTGAAATTCCTTAAGGGTGAGAGTGTCTCCCTAAGGGAAGAAATCACCAGTTTGATTTCTCTCCGACAGGAGCATCTTGACCTGACTTCAAAGCATTCAGAGTCTCTCAATCTCCTTGATCTTAAGCAGGAGGAAGTCGACAAGTTGGAAGAACAACTTGCGGCAGAAAGAAAGATCGTCAAGAGCTTCTCTATGCCAAAAACAGTTCTTCCAGTTGTTGATACCTTCTCTGCTCAGGCCAAAGGAGCTGGCTTGGGGCATGTAGGGGTATCTGGTTCCTCATCCAGGAGAAACAGGAACCAGAGGAAGAATACGGCCGCCAAGAAGGCCTCTGCTGCTGAAAAGGGAAAGGCTCCGCTCAGTCCTGTTGCGTTCAGAAAGCCTGACTTTCCTTGCAACCAACATGACTTTGAATCAACCTTTGGTCATCATTTCCGGCCCTCGGTTGCAAAGCCAAAGAGCCGATATGATGGTTGGACCTTTCCCCGGAACTTCGGTGAGAGTGCCTTCAAGGCACTTTATGAGGAAATCCACATGGGAAATTATGGTCAATTCTCTAGCGGCCATAATGGAAAGCAGACACCAAAAGCCAAGCCTGTTATACAGAAGGTGAAGAAGTCTTGTGACTGCAATCACTGTGAGGCCCCCACCTCCAGATCCAAAGCCCCGGCTGTACCCACCATTCCCAGGGTAAGGCAGGAGCCTAGGAAGAGGTACAACATATTCGACTGTTGGTGCTGTGGCAAAGTCGGTCACTTTGTCGTGGATTTTTGGTTTAATCCAAGGTATTACGAGACTCCCTATGTTAGCAATGCGAGGCCGACCACTCGTAGGGTTAACCAACCGAGGGGGAGTATGCTAACCAGGAATCTAGGACCCAAGTTCGATTGGGTTCCTAAGGGAAATTAATTTTGTTTTGCAGGAATGTCCAAAGGACACCAAAACGCCGATCTGGTATTTGGATAGTGGATGCTCCCGGCATATGACTGGGACAAGAAGCCTGCTGCGTGATTACACTCCAGTCGAGAATGGACCCAAAGTCATCTTTGGAGGGTCAGATCGAGGAGTCACCATAGGTTACGGTATGATTTCCAACAGTATAATCTCTATCACCGACGTGGCTTATGTTGAAGGGTTAAACCATAACCTGATCAGTGTAAGTCAGTTATGTGATAAAGGTTATGACGTTAAGTTCTGCAAGGATAAATGTCTGATAATTTCACGTACCTCTTCTGAGACGGTATTATCAGGCATTAGGAGAAGAAATATCTTCTGCTTAGATTTTCTCAGTTTAGATTCATCTACCCCCGTATGCCTTGTGGCAACTGGCAGTGCATCTCTTTGTGATCAATGGCACAAGAGATTGGCACATATTAATTTCAAGACAATTAGTATGCTGTTTTCTAAGAACTTAGTAAGGGATGCTCCCATTATCAAGTGCATCAAAGATAGCCCCTGTCCTGCATGCCAGATGGGCAAACAGACTCGGGCTACCTTTAAGAGCATTGCAGACAAAAATTCTTCCCGGTGTCTTTATCTTCTACATATGGACTTGTTTGGTCCAATGCAAGTTCATAGCTTGGGAGGCAAGTTCTATACGCTAGTGATAGTTGATGATCATTCTCGGTTTACATGGGTGTTCTTCTTAAAACGAAAGTCAGATACGTTTGACATCTTCACTAGTTTTGTCAAGCAGGTTCAGAACGAATTTAACTGCTCAGTGGTCAAAATCAGAAGTGACCATGGAACAGAATTCGAATCTGATGCTATGACAGAGTTTTGTGAAGAACAAGGTATCTTTCATGAGTTTTCCTCCCCGCGCACTCCTCAGCAAAATGGAGTTGCGGAGAGGAGAAATAGAACTCTCATTGAAGCTTGCACGACAATGTTGACAGACGCTTCTCTCCCAGAATACTTCTGGGTAGAGGCGGTCAATACAACTTGTCATGTACAAAACCGAGCATTGATCAACAAGCATCATCGTAAGACGCCCTACGAGCTACTGAAAGGCAGGAAACCAACCATGTCCTACTTGAAGATCTTTGGTTGCAGATGCTATGTACTGAATAATGGGAAGTACCCGCGTACTAAATTTGGTGAAAAATGCTTCGAAGGCATATTCATGGGCTATAGTTCCCACAGTCGGGCATATAGGGTCTTCAATAAGAAAACCCTAGCGGTAGAAGAATCAATAAATGTTGTATTTGATGAAGGAAGTTTGCTTAACAGCAATTCTTCCAGTGGTATTTTTGAAGATGCAGGTGCACGACTTGAACAGCTGAGTCTGGATGAGACCGCTAAAGATGACACTCCTAAGTACGTCAAAGTTTCCACCTCCACGTCATCTGGAAATGTTGAAGATCAAAATGGAACAAATCTCTTAGAAGAAGGAGAAGCCCAAGAAGTAGTCGAAGCTCCAGACGCCAGACTTCTAGAGCTCCGGCACGTGAGGGATCATCCTAGAGATCAGATCATCGGAGATCCTCTTGTCGGTGTCAGAACTCGAAGAGGTACTATTAACGAAGTATTGCATCTTAGCTTCCTGTCACAGGTTGAGCCAAAGAAGTTCGACGAGGCGAACAAAGATGCGGCATGGATTCTGGCCATGCAAGATGAACTACATCAATTCGAACGTTGCAACGTTTGGACGCTAGTTCCCAGACCATACAAGCAGAATGTGATTGGCACCAAGTGGATCTTCAGAAACAAGCTGGATGAACATGGTGTCATCATAAAGAACAAGGCAAGGCTGGTGGCTCAAGGTTACAGACAGGAGGAGGGGATTGACTTCGACCAGACCTTCGCACCAGTAGCAAGGCTCGAGGCAATCAGATTGTTCCTGGCGTATGCTTCGCACAAAGGATTCACAGTCTATCAAATGGATGTGAAATCAGCATTCCTGAACGGAGACCTGAAAGAGGAAGTATACGTCGCTCAACCCCCAGGTTTTGTCAATCCTACTTATCCCAATCATGTGTATTTTCTCAATAAAGCTCTATATGGTTTAAAACAAGCTCCACGAGCTTGGTATGAGACTTTATCTAGTTTTCTTCTTGAGAACAAGTTCTCTAGAGGTAAAATAGATAAAACATTGTTTCTCAGGGAAGTCAAAGGCAAGATTTTGCTGGTGCAAATCTATGTCGATGACATTATATTCGGCTCAACGGATAACAATCTTTGCAAAAAGTTTTCTAAACTTATGCAAGGAAAGTTTGAAATGAGCAGTATGGGAGAGCTCAAGTATTTCTTGGGACTTTAAGTGAAACAGTCTGAGGATGGAATCTTCATCTCTCAGACGAAGTTCACAAATGAACTCCTTAAGAAATTCGGTATGGAGAATGCAACCTCTATGAGGACTCCAATGGGATCCACTATGTCTCTGGATAAGGATGAGAAAGGTAAACCTTTCGATGAAACCAAATACAGAAGCATCATTGGATCCCTGCTCTACCTTACTGCCAGTAGACCGGATATCATGTTCTCCACATGTGTCTGTGCCAGATATCAGGTGAACACTAAGGAATCTCACTATGTCGCTGCAAAGCGAATTCTAAGATACCTTAAAGGTACTCCAAATCTTGGCTTGTGGTACCCGAGAAACAATGATGTCGAGCTAATAGGTTTTTCAGATGCTGATTTTGCAGGGAGTAGGGATGACAGGAAAAGCACCTCCGGGACGTGTCAATTCCTCGGACGAAGGCTTATTTCATGGAATAGCAAGAAACAGAATTGTGTTGCAACCTCCACAGCGGAGTCTGAGTACATCTCGGCAGGCAACTGTTGCGCACAACTCCTATGGATCAGAAACCAGTTAGCCGACTACGACCTTCAGTTCAAGGAAATTCCAATGTACTGTGAATCCTCCAGTGCAATTGCAATTACCAACAATCCGGTATCGCACAGCAGAACGAAGCATATTGAAGTGCGCTACCACTTCATTCGGGAGCACGTGGAGAACAAGGACATCTCTCTCTGTTATGTCCCCACGGACAAGCAGATTGCAGATATATTCACAAAGCCCTTAGACGAGGCCAAGTTCAGTCTTTTCAAAACTGAATTGGGGATGCTAAACTATGAGGAATGAAGACTACAGAAGCTTCAGGCTCGTACAAGAACTGAGGGGGAGCAAGGTACTCAAGTGTGAGCACATATGCAAGAACTGAGGGGGAGCAAGGGGTCAAATGCTACAGACCCCGATTTGCAAAAGCCGAAAAGGGGGAGATTACCCTCTCGGCTACGGCTACGGCTAAGGTGGCTCCAAAGTTTGCTCTCAAGAAACCGGTACTGGTAATGAATATCTCTCTTAACTCAACTTCAAGGTTATGATTTTCATTCCCATACGCTTTATTCACCTTAGCTTGTAGGATTTAGGCTTCTTCAAATAGGGTGAGATTGTTGGGTATTGTATCCACAACGTACCTGATTTGAAGAAGCCCCTGAACAAGCTAAGGTAAATAGGCAATGTTTTTGACAAAATATTTCAAGTTGTGCTTGCAGTTATTCCACGCTAAGTGCACACCAATGTCAGGGTGCAGTAGGTCAATATACACGGGACTACACGACATAATCCCTCGTTGAGCAGATCAGTGTGTTGGCCTACGTGTACTTTCTCTATTGTAGTGCACTTACTTTCAAGTACATGGCTGTGTTTATGCAAGAGCAGACAAGGAGCAAGGATGAGTCAAAGAGCAACTCAGAGGCGTAAGATGAAAAAACATCTAAGTAAGAATCGACGAGAATCACCAAGTGATTCTCGCCGATTCGGCGAGAATCACTAGTGATTCTCGCCGAATTGTCAAGAATCACTGGCTGATTCTCGCCGGCTAAATCAAAGTGCTATCAAGTCAAATTCGACGAGAATCACGTTGTGATTCTCGACGGATCGACGAGAATCACTTTGTGATTCTCGACGGATCGACGAGAATCACTTTGTGATTCTCGACGGATCGTCGAGAATCACTTTGTGATTCTCGCCGAATCGTCGAGAATCACCCTTGATTCTCGACGATTCGACGAGAATCACAGGTGATTCTCGCCGATTTTTCCTTGGGCAATTTCCTGGAAACCGCTGGACCGGATTCTGCCGCTGGCACTATTTTGAACCGGATTTTGGGATTCTTCTTGTGGGACCTACAACGGTCATCTTGAAGTTGTCTACAGTATAAATACAAGGTATTTTTGAACAGTAGCAAGACACACACAGAAAGAAGCCGAGCCGATCTTAACCTAAAATCGCGAAACTGCTCCGCCGCCGCCGTCGCCGCTCGCGCTAGTTGGTCGCCGCTTTTGATCGAGATTTCTTCCTGATCTTCCGGCGACAGAAGCTTAGCCAAGCTTAGAGTCTCACGCGTCTATCCAGAGATCCCTTGTCTCTCGATTTGTTGATCGGGAAAAACTTCCCCGTCCGAATCGATCGAGACGACTGATCCTAGAGTGACAGTTGGTAGACCTAGCTTGCTTCGCTACGAAGTTTGGATCTCCAGAGTACAGCAGCCGCACATCGTAGTCGCCGCCGATCCCGTGAACATAGCCGCCGCCCATCTTGCCGCCGCCGGTTCCGGGGAGATCCTCTCCAAGAGAGATCTAGGGTTGTGGACTCTTTGTGGACTTCAAGAACACGTCGTCAACGAAGAGGGACACCTTATTCTCCAAACGTAGTTTGTATCTTTTGTACATTCTAGTTTTACTTTTGTTGTAAAGGAACGTAGGTTCCTAGTTGTAAGTGTTGGGTGCAACCCGTGTTGTGGGAGTGTTGACTCCTACGTGTGGAAGGGTTCCTTCCGATAGTGCAAGGATTGGATTTCAATCCTGTTGGTGAAGAGACCGAGTCGTCCCGTGTTGGGAGATAGGTCGAAGGGGGAAAGTGGATGTACCCAAATCGGGGAACCACTATAAATAGTTTGTGTATTATGTGTGCTGTGCTGTTTATTTTTATTGTGCAGGTACAATTTTAAATTCCGCATAAACGCTGCACGTCACCTATTCCCCCCCCCCCCATAGGTGAAGATAGTTGACACTAGGTGGACTTTCAGCAACAGGACAGCAACCAAACCGCAGGTGAGAAACCACCAGGCCTCCCGGACTGTAACCCGCCAGAGACAGACCGCCAGACCTCCCTGTCTCTAATCTACAACAGGGTCTAATGCCCAGAACAGCCGCCTTGCGGTAACATTATCACACGGGCTAACCTGTACCACAAGAGGCCTATCATGCCGGCTATAGTCAATATCAACCAAATGACAACCCAACCAAAGTATAATATAGAAGCCAATCCATAAATAAGCATAATAAGTCCAAAAGTACATCAAGACAAGAAGCTACAACAAACTTCTAAAGTATCAGAGTCCAACAAAACATGCCCAAAGGGGCTACATCAAAACCTCTCAAAACTCGCATCGGTGACTGACGGTAACGACGACACCGTCCCTTCAGGCCCTATCGTCCTGGCCTGGCTGTCATGCTGCGTAGTCTGCGACTGCTCTACGTACGAGGTTTCCTCCTAAAAAGAAAGACGTAACAATCGTTAGTCAAAAAGACTAAGTGGTTTTCACATCCACTCCCCCGGCGACTCCTCGGCACCGGGCGGAGAAAGTAATCAAGGTACAATATATAATAAGTAATATAAGTAGGTACAAGTACGTGGATTAAGTGCACATATCGGGAGAAGTAATAGAAGGAATATATAACATGATTAATAGTAGTCTACTCTAGCAATTCTACACAAGCTATATCAATCCATCAAATATATAAATCTAAAAACAGGAAGGTAACTTAACTTATAAGGATGCTCATACAAGCTTATAAGTTAAAGATCGGTTTAACATAAAGTAACTCATCGTATAGGAGTGTCCATACAAACTTATACGATGAGGATCTTGTTATGTAATGTATTGTAATGGTATGTATACAATGCAATGACTCACCCATGATCATGCACATGCAATCGCTATGTCGACACATACTTGAAGTTCTCACTTTTCGAGCAGGTAGCTAACCTCTCAAGCGTCAACCGTCGTGGCCAGGCGGTGATAGTAGAGCGGGATTCTCTACTACTAAGCGGGGATCCACACTACCTCCCTTAGGCCTCCGTACATCTCAATGCTAAGAACATAACAGCGGAGCTCACATGCGTACTATGACTCAGTGGGAGTCTTGGGTAGATGTGTACCGAGAACCAAGCCCCAATCTGGCCTATATTGTGACCCGGAAGGAGCCTAGGAAAAAGCACGAGTACCAAGCCCAACCGTTTACTTGGCACAGATGGAGCCTCGGGAAATGAGAATCGAGGACCAAGCCCAACTGCCCAAGGTCTAACTGTCAGCTCCTGTCAGTGTGACGAATGGCGAGCCTGTAGACCTGCCACACTATCCTTAACCCAGGTTTACGACACCGCGTGTCGACTCACACTGCATTCAATTTCACATTATCGTGGCACGAAAGGAGCCTCGTGAATGAACACCGAGGACCAAGCCCAACTGTCCATTTATATCACTTCTCAACACTATCTAAACCAGTGCGATCAACACCCGCACTTACATCCTTTCACAATGCAACCCGTAGGGAGACACCACTCTAAGCATTGGACTACTAAATTCATTTTGTTAAACAATTATTTACATGGCCATAGATTAGCATCCTACATTTTATTTCCAAATGATTTCAACACATTATTAATCATGATACGCATTTCTTTTTGTTCACCAATTTCTACCAAATCGTTTCGTTTAAGTACGCTTCACATCACAGGTCATTTACGTGGGAAAACATTCCTCAAACTTCGTCATGCATTGAACTATGATGGTTGACATAACAGAATTCACCCAACCTCAATGTCAATTTGTTCTATTGTCTCTACCGAGTCCAAATCCGATTCTACACCAACCCCAGAATTTTAGGTGGAGAACACCTTTTGGACAACGACTTCGACCAGAGATTTTCGAGGCTAAAGGAATCCGGTGAAGGCGTGTAACTCGTTGGAAAGTCTTTCCATGAGTTACAACTTTCATGTTCAGACCATAACCCAGATCCGAGAATAACACACTTGAAATCAGCTTTAAAGTTCGCTGCGTACAGAACACAATTTCTGCACGCTTATTTTGTCAGCCGTCAACTTTCGTTCAGACTTTCCTGTGGATACAGACTTCGCTTGAAGTCGTGCAACACTTGTTGGAAAGGTATTTTCAAGGACTTCGACTTTCATGTTTTGTCAAAAGCCCAGTTCTGGTCATATCACACTTGAAAATGGCCAAGAAGATCATTGCGTGCAGAACACAGATTCTGCATGCATCTTAAGGCGGAATGAACTACAATGGTTCATCTTCCTCCTCAAGCCAATTTCCCCAAATCACATCCAGACTTCCTCCTCCCTTATTCACCCTTAAAAGGCCACTTTTCTTCACGAAACCATCCTCCATCATCACATAGAAAGAGGGAGAGGTTGAAGACTTCTAAATCCTAGAACACAAGTCCTAACATGGCCTTTCCTAGGAAACTTCTTATCTCCAATATAGACTCTCTTGAGTCGATATCTCTCCTAGGAAATAACTAAAGATCTAGCACCAAGGGTGTTGGAACCCTTGTTTGGATTTGTGCTAGGTTCACTCTTACGATGTCTTGACCCCCATGTATAGCCTGGGTCCTTATCTACTCTTAGTTAGATCCTTTTAGGTCAGGATTGTGCATACCAGCATTACAGTGGACTCATACTTAGATTCAGAAAGATTTTATGGATTATCTATATCAATTCGACTATAGTCGAACCCAGCTCGACGATCCTCGATCTCCCATCGACAATCTCAGAGTCCTCTACTCTGAACTGAGCTCGACGATCTACGAGTTCAGGTCGATGATCTCGTGCTTCTCAGCAGTTATCTCAGATCTACGATAGTTATTCTTAGGTCGACGATCTCTTAACCCAGTTCGACGATCTCTGAGCCAAGCTATACGATTTTATGTTGCCTTCAGTTATCAGTTCTCTCAGATCGGTCATAAGTATTTATTTTGGTTATGATAAATTATTTTAAGGCAAATATATTCTGATAATTAATGCTGACATTCTTAAGGTTGATAGCCATATTTCTTGAAGCATTAATTATGGTATTCACAGAATATTCTGTAAAGACTGTTATGGAAGTGCATTTATGATTGCCAAACATTCCAGCCGTTTGGGCTCCTAAATTCTTGCAGAGAATTAAGTACTGTCTTGGGAATTCAAATTCATGCTGTTGGTCATTCCGATTAAATAAGAGAACTCAAAAAGAAAGAGACAACAAGAATCACTGAGACAGTCAGTCAGAAAACAATCTTTTTGCTCTCAAGGTCTCTTGCATTGCTAAAATAAGGAAGAAGAAGAACTTGTTCAACACACAATTCTCTCTAGTCTTCTTCTTTCTTCAGGCTTCAAAAATCTACAGAGAGATCAAATCAACATTAATCTGAAGACCTACACCCTGGACAAAGCTTCCATCTTCCTGAATCCACTCAATATCTCAGGGGGAGCTTTGACATCATCAAATCCACATAGTCTTCTCATTGTGTTTGAGAAAGAGAAGACTGTCATCTACTTTTCTTTAACCTCTCTTATACAGGGTTATTACTCCCTTCAAAAGTGAACTCCTTAGTGATAGGGCACCTGATCAAAAACCTATTGGTTTTTAGGCACCTGATCAAAAGCCTGAAGGGTTTCTAGATCTACCTGAAGCAGATCTTGTGGTGATAGGGCACCTGATCAAAAACCTAAGTAGATTACTACCAAAGTGGTAGAAGAGTGGATGTACCCAGATTTGGGGAACCACTATAAAATTTCTTGTGTCGTCTGGTTGCCTTGTGTTTTCTTTTTGTATTGTGCTGTGATACTTTTATGTGTTTTTCCCTCTTTCATATAAGTATCAATATTTTAATTCCGCAATAAATCTAAAAAATATATTTTTTAAACTCTATTCACCCCCCTCTAGAGTAAATTCTATTTATCCCTCACTTTCAATTGGTATCAGAGGGCGTGTTTTTAAGGTTGTACAGGCTAACACCTGAACCTAAGATCTTTGATAGATATCTGTTTACTCTACTGTTTTTTTGTTATACCATGACACAGTACAAGGATTTTGCAAGCACCAGACCTCCAGTTTGCAACTTGCAAAAGTTTGGAATCTGGAAGGCAAGAATCAGGCTTTATATGAATTCTATTGATGAAGACATTTTTGGTTCTATCTTAACAGGAGTACCTTCACCACTAGCTGTCCTTCCAAGTACTTCCACAAACATGACTGCAGTACCTCCTCCAGACTACAATGATGCATACAAGAAAGCAAAGATTGCTGATGCAAAAGCCATCAACATACTGGCACAAACAATGTCTGATGATATATTTCAGAAAGAAGCTGAATGTGAATCAGCTAAGGCCATCTGGGATTCCTTAAACCAGATGGTTACAAGATCAACAGATGAAAGGAAGGACAGGAAAGCTCATCTCATCTCCAGTATGAGAATTTTAATAAGGAAGAAACTGAGCAAGTTTCTGAGATGTACAATAGACTCAGTATCATTGTTAATGAGCTGAAAAATCTTGACAAAGACATCTCAGTCACAGAAATAAATGACAAGATTCTCATGTGCTTCCCCGGCTCATGGGACACTAGAATCTGGCCTATCAGAGAGACCAGAAACACACATGAGATGACTACAGAATCAGTCTTAGGAAAGATGAAATCCTATGAACAGCTGCTGAAGACAAGAGAAGCTGAGCAACAAAAGATTGCTACACCAACTAGGAAGGAGCAGAATATAGCCTTCAAAGCTTCAAAAGAATCAGAAACTTCTCCATCAAATGAAGAGTTGATGAGTCTCTTTGCAAAGAGATTCTTCAAGATGGGGAGAAAAGAATTCAGAAGGAAATCATCAAGGAGTGATGATAAACCAAGGTATGACAAAACCCCTTCTAAAGAGATTATCTATTTTGGTTGCAGGAAACCTGGACATATTCTTCCAGAATGTCCAGAAAACAAGCATAAGGAAAGAAGAAAGGAGAAAGACTCCAAGAAGCACTCCAGCAAACCATCCTCCTACAAGCACAAGAAGAAGGAGAGAGGGTTTGTTGCAGAAATATGGAGTGACACTGAAGAATCGTCTTCCTCTAGTTCTAGTGAAGATGAAGAAGAAGCAAAGGCCAAAGAAATTTTCTTAATGGCCATCAATGCTTCAGGGCATGTCTCAGAAGAAGGAGAATCTGAAGAATGTTCAGATTGTGATCAGTTATTGGAAGACTTTGACTTTACCTTTGAAGATTTTAAAAATGACTTTAAATCTATGTGTAGTGATCTGATTAGATCTGAGAAGGAAATCAAACTTATCAGAGATAAACAATTTAATGATGATAGCTTAGTATCAGAAAACATTAAATTGAAAAATTAAATAGACATGTATAGTGAACAAATCACTTTTCTGAAAGTTAAATTAAGTAAAGCAAAACAGGTAGAGGAATCACTGAATGGAAGAAGCAAACTGCTAGTAGAAATTACCAGCACACTTAATGCTAGACTTAATAGAAGTAAGTTAGGATTAGGTGCATCATCCAGTGAACCACCAATTATTCAGAAAAATCACCTTTCACAACCTATAAAGTTTATTTCAAATAAGGGTAAGAAGAATACAAAACAAATTAAAACAGTTAATAATGTTTTAAAACAAGTTGAGATAAATAAAGAAAAACAAAAAGCTAAGTTTGAACAAAAATCGTCGAACCAAGATCGACGATCTCAGTATTATACGTCGAACGACGATCGACGGTCTCAGAACCTAGAGCTTGAGCCTAAACACTCTGCAAACGGGGATGGACGATATCATTATGTATCGTCAAACAGAGAGCGACGATCGTGGAACCCAGATAATAACCACTATTATTCTGAGAACCAAGATCGACGATATCAATGCTGGTCGTCGAACGCAGATCGACGATCTCAACTAAAATCATCGAACTCAAAACAATTTCATCAAAACTATAATTTCAACAAAAATTTCAATAAGAATTCTAACTCTAAATCTTTTCATCCCTTAACTTACTGGATAATACCACCTAGGAGATTTCATCCCTTAGGTTATAAAAGTCAACCTAAATACTCTTATATTTCAAGTTTTAAGTATGAAAAGAAGCCAGGACCCAAGGTTACCTGGGTCCAAAATAGATAAGTTATTTTTTCTTACAGATAAAGACCTATCCTACCATACAGGATAAGTGGTATTTGGACAGTGGGTGTTCCAAGCACATGACATGAAACAAGGCCAATCTAAGTAACTATAAGGCAAAGCTAGGTCCAAAGGTTATATTTGGAGACTCAAGCTTTGGTCAGACAGAAGGCTATGGAGAATTTACACTTAGAGCTGTCACTTTCAGGAAAGTGGCATATGTAAGTGGCCTGAAACATAACTTGATATCCATAGGTCAGCTATGTGATGCAGGTTATGAGGTATGTTTTACTGAATCTAAATGCAATATTTCTTTAAACAACAATACTGTGTTATCAGGTATTAGGTTAGACAATATTTATTTAGTTGATTTTAATTCTGCTTGTTCAGAAATCTGTTTGTTTAACCAGGTTAGCAATAATAATACATTATGACATAAAAAGCTAGGACATGTAAATCTTAGAAACAATGCTAGGTTATCTAGGGACAACCTTGTTAGAGGATTGCCCTCTTGCCCCTACAAGAAGGAAAGCTTTTGCAAGGCTTGTCAAGAAGGCATGCAAACTAAAAATAGTTTTAAATCAGTTAATAAGAGTGATTCACCTAGGATTTTGTATCTGCTTCATTTGGACCTTTTTGGACCAATTGTTATACAAAGCCTGAGAGGGAAGTTCTATACTTTAGTTATTGTAGATGACTTCTCTAGGTTCTCTTGGGTTTTCTTCTTGAGAAACAAGTCTGACAATTTCAAAGTTCTTACAGACTTTCTAAAATGCATAAAGATTGAGTACTCTACTACAGTTGTATTGATCAGAAGTGAGCATGACACTGAGTTCGAATCTCTTCCTATGCAAGAATTCTGTGAGAAGGAAGGTATCAGGCACTGCTTCTCTGCTCCCAGAACTCCTCAACAAAATGGGGTAGTTGAAAGAAAAAATAGAACACTCATTGAAACTACAGGTACATTGCTTGTTGATGCTCACATGCCTCTATCCTACTGGGCAGAAGCTGTAAGCATAGCAAATTATGTCCTGAATAGAAGTTTGATACACAAACTTAAAGGCAAGACTTCCTATGAATTACTCAAAGGGAAGAAACCTAAAATAGAACACTTTAGAATTTTTGGTTGTATCAGTTATATACATAATAACAACAAATATTATCTTAGAAAGTTTGAAGCCAAAGCTACAATGAGAATCTTTCTAGGATATTCCCAAGTTAGCAAGACATATAGGGTTCTCAATAAATCATCCTTGAAAATTGAAGAATCTATACATGTTACATTTGATGAAGCTAATATGTTTTACAAGGCGAAGGAAGCTTCTACCAGTAATTATTTGCAGGTACCAAGTCTATGTAAAAAGCTGGATGACTTAAATCTCACCCAGAAGGTGATATCTCATCCCTCACCACAAGCAAATGAAGACAGTGAAAAAGTCACTATGGAAGAAACAGAACTTCCACCAACAGCAGAAGTAATTCCATAAGAGGAATTCACTCCAATTGATGTTGCTGAACCAACTCCACCATCTGATTTTGTCACACTTAGGGATCACCCTAGATCCCAAGTAATAGGAGACATGTCAGCAGGTGTACAGACAAGGCATCAGCTCAACCATGATGTGATGCATGCTTGTTTTCTCTCTCAAATTGAGCCTCAATCTATAACTGATGCTAAGCAAGATCCCCATTAGATCATTGCAATGCAAGAGGAACTAAATCAATTCGAGAGATGTAGAGTTTGGGACTTGGTTCCAAGGCCTAAAGGCTATCCAGTAATTGGAACTAAGTGGATTTTCAGGAATAAGCTTGATGCCCAAGGTGTGATTGTGAGGAACAAGGCTAGGCTTGTTGCTCAAGGATATAAACAAGAGGAAGGAATTGACTATGATCAGACCTTTGCTCCAGTTGTCAGGATAGAAGCTATAAGGATTTTTCTGGCCTATGCTGCATTCAAAGAGTTCACAGTGTATCAGATGGATGTCAAAAGTGCATTCTTAAATGGAGAACTTAAAAAAGAAGTCTATGTTGAACAACCTCCAGGTTTTGTTTCTCCAACTCATCCCTCGTATGTTTTCAAACTGCATAAGGCTCTGTATGGTTTAAAGCAAGCTCCAAGAGCTTGGTATGAGACTTTAGCCAGCTTTCTTTTAGGGCATGGTTTTTCTAGAGGAATGGTAAATAAAACCCTTTTTATAAAATTGCATCATGATAAAATTTTATTAGTACAAATATATGTAGATGATATTATATTTAGTTCCACTGATCCCAAATTATGCAAGAGATTTTCTAATCTAATACATTCCAAATTTGAGATGAGCAGCATGGGAGAGTTATCTTATTTCCTTGGTCTCCAAGTGAAATAATCTCCTGATGGTATCTTCATTTCCCAATCTAAATATGTTAATGAGCTTATTAAGAAGTTTGGGATGGCTGATGCATCTTCTATGAAGATTCCCATGGCTGCCAATGTTGTATTAGACACTGATGAACATGGAAAACCTGTTGATCAGACCACGTATAGGGCCATTGTTAGATCCCTACTATATCTAACAGCAAGCAGACCAGATATTATGTTTGCTACATGTTTATGTGCTAGGTTCCAGGTGAACCCTAAATAATCCCATCTTATTTTTATAAAAAGGATTTTAAGATATATAAAGTGTTGTCCTAATCTAGTACTCTGGTATCCAACAGAGTCAGCATTTGAGTTGACTGGATTTTCAGATGCTGACTATGCTGGATGTAGAGTGGACAGAAAAAGCACTTCAGGAACTTGCTAGTTCTTTGGTGATAGACTTGTGTCCTGGTTTTGCAAGAAGCAAACCTCTGTATCAACATCTACTGTTGAATCTGAATATATGGCTGCTGGCAGTTACTGTTCACAGATTTTGTGAATACAAAACCAACTCTTAGATTATGGTTTCAATCTAAATAATTCAACCATCTTCTGTGATAATACTAGTGCTATATCTATAGCACATAATCCAGTGCATCATTCTAAAACAAAGCATATAGATATAAGGCATTATTTCATTAGAGATAATGTAGATAAAAAGAAAATTAATCTAGACTTTATCTCCACTGATTTTCAAAGAGCAGATATTTTCACCAAACCCCTTGATGAAAAGAAGCACCTGTTCTTCCTGAATCAGCTTGGAATGATCAATGGGTAGGATTAATTTAATTTGTGTCTTCAGTTTTTGGATCTGTTCCTAAATCGTCGAACGGAGATCGACGATCATCGAACAGCTCTTGAGCTAAATCGTCGACCTGAGTTTGACGACAGCTCTGTGTGAAGACAAAAATCGTCGATCAGAGATCGACGACTTTGCTTTAGTAAATTAATCGTCGAGCTATGCTCGACTATCAATTTTCGACTGAGATCAGAGACCAAGGATATTATTTGTTCATAAATTAATCTTTGACCTAAGATCGACGTTTGGTTTGATTTTGTCGTCGGACAGAGATCGTCTTTTCATATTCCAAAAACTTATATGTAGGTTTCTCTTCGATCTCTGTCCCGCGCTTTCATATTCTATTTTCCCTTTGCCCTTGATCTCTTCTCTCTTGAGTCTATAGATCTTCCATGGCGATTTCTGCAGCGGCTCTTTCAGCGATGAAGTTCGACACTGGTTTCGACATCGACTTCGAATCGATCAGTCACTGTGATCCTATTTTTCAAGAAATGTTACAGTTATTTGATGATCAGGGCCTGAAGAAGTTCATGTCTACAAGGATCAAACTATCTGTTGCTGAGATCAAAGAATGGGTTTACTCTTCTTCAGCAAATGACTCTTCAATGATCAGTTTTATTTCAGGACAGCAGGTGATTCTAAACCCTGCAATTCTTACTGAAATTTTTGAGTTGAAAAATGGAACAAACGAGATGGAACAGGATAGTTCTGAGTATAGCAGGATGTTAATGGAGATGGGTCATGCTGAGGGCATCCCATCTAAGCTCTTAAAGAAGAATTTATCTGTTGGTTTTAAGTTCCTTACTGATATTGTGGGCAAGGTACTGCTGGGTAAGCATTCAACCCATGACAACATCAATAGGCAACAGTTTGCCATTATGTCCGCTCTAGTTAATAGGAAGTACATAGATTGGGCTAGTTTGTTCTTTGATTTGATTAAGAGAAAGAACAGTAAGAAGGAAGTCTGCTTAGGAAGGATTGTAGGAATCTTCCTTCAGAAGAAAGCTCCAGAGCTACTGGTTTCCACAACCATAGCTATCAATGCAAGCAAGAGGTTGGACTCCTCTCTGTTTGGGAAGTGGTAGAGGATGATTCAAAAGCCCTCCAAGGCTGGAACTTCCTCTAGTATATCTGAGGACACAAGGGCTGTAACAGCCACTCCTCACCCCAATGAAGAAGTTCCTTCTCCTCCACCTCCAGCCACCCCCGTCAATGTTGTTCAAACTCCTCCTTCATCCTCAGTCATCCCTCCTTCTCCACCTACTCAGTCACCATTTACCTGTCACACTGTTGAACCTCAAAACCTCCACACCATATCTTTTCCCAATTTTGACCTACTCTCACCTCACTCATCTCCTTCTCGTCAAAATGATTCACCCATCAACATTGAAGACTCAACACCACATTCTCCACAAAATTATTCAAGAAACTCCCCTATTCAGGATGACATCATGACTGATTTCACTCCTCCTCCCTCTCATCATTCTGTCTCAACTCAGACTCCAACTGAGTTTTTTCATGATGATCCCTCTTTTCTGTTTCATCTTCTGGAACTCCTCAATCCAACTCTAAAATCCTTAATAGCAGAGGCTATTTCACCTCTTGCTTAATCTATCTCCTCTCTTTTTGCCTCTCTATCTGCTTCTTTTTCTGCTTCCTCTGTCCCTTCTTCATCTAGGGGCCTGATTCCAGTTCTTACTGAAACCAGGCAGGGGGAGATGTCCAATGAACATGCAGCAGGTTCAGCCTCAGCAGAACTTCAAGCTCAGTCTCCTCCAGCAGTACAGGAAGAAGAAGTTTTTCAGAAATTTTGTGTAGATATAGTTCCTTATTCAGATTTGCTTATGTCAGATTAGGACACTGATGTGTCAATCCCTGACATTTCTAGTGGTTACTGCTTTATAAATCCCTCCATTGATTTACAATTCCTTTTGCATTCTTTCTCTATGTTTAGATCAGTTTGGACTTCAGTTGAGATACATTCTTCCAAGGCCATGGTCTGTTATACCAGACCCATGAGTCCTTTAGTTGTGAAACAACTCTTCCAGCTTCAGTCAGCTCCAATTGCTCAAATTTGTACAGTTATTCAGTCAGTTACAGTTTGTACAGATACGACATCCCCTATGGCTGTTGAGCCTATGCCTGTTACAGAAGATAAGGATGAGCTTGATGCTCTCTTAATTGCTGATGCACTGCTTGATCTAGTGGCTTCAGGAAATCTGGCCTTAGCCATAGAGACTTGTTTAATAAATCTCTGTGAGCCTTGTGCTCCTCCTGCTGACATATATTCTATGGATATTGATCTAGTCCCAAGTCCCCTTGGACCTTCCTATTCCATAGATGATAGTCCTCTTCCCTCTTTGGATGATCTTATTGCTCTTGACATTCAGGAAGAAGCTAAAGAAAAAGCTGCTAAAAAGATTTATGATAAACAACTGAAGGAAATAAATGACCTATATGACAATCCTCCTGATTCATCTGATGATGATGAGGATGATGATTCAGAGGATGATAATTCTAAGAAAAAGAAAGTGTCAAAGAAAAGAAAAGCTTCTCCCAAGGCAGCTCCCAAGCCAGACAATACTAATGATACTCCTTACTACATCTTGAAAGGGATTAATCCATACCCTGGCATGGAAAGCTGGATGTGGTTGTCTAAAAATGAACAGAAAGCCAGGAAGAAGAGCAGGAGATACTCATCTTCTCCTCAGAAGTTCAGAAGAGATCCTCCTCCTCCTCCTCCTGCTGGTGCTTCAGGAGTTGTTCCTCAAGCTTCTAATGCATCTTCCAAGCCTTCCTCATTCTCTAGAACATATCAAAGGCAGGATAGATCTTCCAGATCTCATTCCCAAGGAAGCAGTCAGCAGCATAGAAATCAAAGTTCTACAGAGCAAGTAAAGGAAATTATTTATCGGAGCCCCTCCTTCTCTCCTCCTCAACAACAAGTTCTTCCCAAGGTTCAGAAGGCAGCTGCTTATTAGTCCAGAAGACATGATGAATCTCATAAGCCCAAAGGAAAGTATAGTGTGGTTGCTCCTCCAAGATCTATCTATTCTCAAAGTGATAAACAACATAGCACAACAAACTTTCAGGCTCAATCCACTCAGTTCAAAGCAGTTACAATGTTGCCTCCTCAAGATGATCAGCCACCTATTGAACAGGAAGTTGATCCTAACTTTAGGATGGCCAGGCTTCAAGAACTGATTGGTCTCTCTCAGATAAGAAAAGCTGTAGCAGAAGGAGAAGATCCATCTAGGTTTTCCACCATGTCATCCTACAGAGAAAAAGTGCTGGACAAACTCCAAGTTAGCAAGAAAGTCTTTAATCCAGCTGAATATATGACATTGCATCCAAAAGCAATTGTGCCCAGGACTAGTGCTCATACAACTCTTGGTGGACAAGACCTGATGACTTCTAAGAAGGATATACCAGATCCACTCAGAAAGATAATCTTTTCTAAACCCTCCTCTGGTCCTTCATATGATAAGCTATAGTTTGTATTTCTTTTTAATGCTTAACTGATTATGTACAATGCATTGCTATAACATATCTGCTGATGTTATTTCATCCATACAGATATTTATGGTCTTTGTATTTTTATTTCTTTTCAGTCTTGTTTTTGAGTGACCTCACACAAATAGGGGGAGATTGTTGGAACCCTTGTTTGGATTTGTGCTAGGTTCACTCTTAGGATGTCTTGACCCCCATGTATATCCTGGGTCCTTGTCTAGTCTTAGTTAGATCCTTTTAGGTCAGGATTGTGCAGACCAGCATTGCAGTGGACTCAGACTTAGATTCAGAAAGATTTTATGGATTATCTATATCAGTTCGACTATAGTCGAACCCAGCTCGACGATCATCGATCTCCCATCGACGATCTCAGAGTCCTCTACTCTGAACTGAGCTCGGCGATCTACGAGCTCAGGTCGACGATCTCATGCTTCTCAGCAGTTATCTCAAATCTACGATAGTTGTTCTCAAGTCGACGATCTCTTAACCCTGTTCAACGATCTCTGAGTCAAGCTCTACGATTTTATGTTGCCTTCAGTTATCAGTTCTCTCAGATCGGTCAGAAGTATTTATTTTTGTTATGATAAATTATTTTAAGGAAAATATATTCTGATAATTAATACTGACATTCTCAAGGCTGATAGCCGTATTTCTTGAAACATTAATTATGGTATTCACAGAATATTCTGTAAAGACTGTTATTGAAGTGCATTTATGATTGCCAGCCATTCTAGCCGTTTGGGCTCCTAAATTCTTGCAGAGAATTAAATACTGTCTTGGGAATTCAAATTCATGTCGTTGGTCATTCCGATTAAATGAGAGAACTCAAAAAGAAAGAGACAACAAGAATCACTGAGACAGTCAGTCAAAAAATAATCTTTTTGCTCTTAAGGTCTCTTGCATTGCCAAAATAAGGAAGAAGAAGAACTTGTTCAACACACAATTCTCTCTAGTCTTCTTCTTTCTTCAGACTTCAAAAATCTACAGAGAGCTCAAATCAAGATCAATCTGAAGACCTACACCCTGGACAAAGCTTCCATCTTCCTGAATCTACTCAATATCTCAGGGGGAGTTTTGGCATCATCAAATCCACATAGTCTTCTCATTGTGTTTGAGAAAGAGAAGACTGTCATCTAGTTTTCTTTAACCTCTCTTGTACAGGGTTATTACTCCCTTCAAAAGTGAACTCTTTGGTGATAGGGCACCTAATCAAAAACCTATTAGTTTTAGGCACCTGATCAAAAGCCTGAAGGGTTTCTAGATCTACCAGAAGCAGATCTTGTGGTGATAGGGCACCTGATCAAAAACCTAAGTGGATTCCTACCAGGGTGGTAGAAGAGTGGATGTACCCAGATTTGGGGAACCATTATAAAATTTCTTGTGTCGTCTGGTTGCCTTGTGTTTTCTTTTTGTATTGTGCAGTGATAATTTTATATGCTTTTCCCTCTTTCATATAAGTATCAATATTTTAATTCCACAATAAATCTAAACAATATTTTTTTAATACTTTATTCACCCCCCTCTAGAGTAAATTCTATCTATCCCTCACTTTCAAAGGGAGAGGGGAGGAAGCTCACATCATTTCCGGCACTTCCACCATTTCTATCCAAGGATCTTGTCACTCTTCTCGGCGGCATCTTCTTCTCCTCGGCGGCGGCGGATCTTCACGGGATGAAGACTTTCTCCAGCACCTTCTTCCTCCTCTCCAGCAGTTTTTCTAGAGAAAGGGCTTGGAATGAAGAATGAAAATGGCTAGGGTTTCATTTCCCCCTTATATGTGGAAATGATACGGGTAGGGACACGCCCGTGTCCTTACCCGTGTCCTGCTCGAGCTAAGCGTCGTCGACGGTTCGACTGCTGTTTCGATACACAAACACAGGTAGGGACACGCCCGTGTCTCTACCCATGTACAAGTGACACGCCCGTGTTTCTTTCCCATGTTCTGCTCAGGGAACACTTCGTAGGGTTCCACTTGACGCACACGGGTAGGGACACGCCCGTGTCTCTACCCGTGTCCTGCTCGAGACACACTTCGTCAAGCTCTGTTTGACACACACGGGTAGGGACACGCACGTGTATCTACCTGTGTCCTCCTCGGGACACATTTCATCGAGCCCTACTCGACACACACGGGTAGGGACACGCCGTGTCTCTACCGTGTCCTCATACACACGGGTAGTGATACGCCCGTGTCACTACCCGTGTCCTTCGCTGGAATAACTCGAGTCGTCGAGTCGAGTACTGGGTGGACACACACGGGTAGAGACACGCCCGTGTCTCTACTCGTGTCCTTCTCTGTCCTAACTTCACCTCCCCTACACAAGTGTAAGCCTAGCTTCCAGTACTTCCCTGAGCCCAAATCAGATCTTCTGACTCAAAAGCGCGCACAAGGGGCCTAGCGCGAATCGGGACGTTACAAATCCTATAAATAAAATAAAAGATTTCATCCCCGAAATCAGGTTAAGGCTATGGGGAGAGAAAAGTATAAAATAAAATAACATAAAATATGTTTTTAAAAAATACCTTGAGCGAACAACTCCGGGTAGCGCTTTTCATCAAATCCACGGCTCCCGTGTCTACTCCTCCTTCTCATGATTAGACCACAACACCTTTACCAAAGGGACACTCTTGCGGCGCAAAATCCTCGTCTCGTTATCTACAATCCGCATTGGCTCTAATCGCACAGACCTATCAGTCGCTACTGCACCATCTGTGGTGGGGATATATTGATCGGGCCGCAACAATGCCTTTCGAAGTGACGACACATGGAACACGTCGTGAAGATTCTCTAGCTCTGGTGGTAACTCCAACCGATAGGCCAAAGGGCCAATTCTTTCCAATATAGTGTAAGGCCCAATGTACCTTGGGCTAAGATTTTTCACACCTCGTACCCGTGACACTCCATGCATCGGCCGGATTTTCAAAAACACTTTATCACCCACTCGAAATTCCACCATCCGGTGCTTTGCATTATAATATTTCGCTTGCAGACATTGAGCCTCAAGCATGCAGTCCCGTATTAGTCTAACAGCCGCATCAGTATCACCAATGTACTCAATTCCCAAAGCCTTCAGGTCTTCATCTTGCACCCAAGACAAGGGGGTTCTACACCTTCTTCCGTAAAGGGCTTCATGGGGCGCCATACCGATGCTAGCTTGATGGCTGTTGTTGTAGAAGAATTCTACCAGGGGTAAGAGCCTTTCCCACGACTCTCCTCTATCCAACATACACAATCTTAACAGGTCCTCCAATGTTTTGATGGTCCTCTCAGACTGCCCGTCCGTCTGAGGATGGAATGCTGTGCTAAAGGTAAGGCACGAACCCAAGTACGCCTGTACAACTTTCCACTCCTTAGAGGTAAAATGATCATCCCGGTCAGAAATGATTATCTTTGGCACACCATGGTACCGCACAAACTGCTCCATAAAGAGGTGTACCAAGACATCCACGTGAGACTCTTTCTTCATAGGGATGAACCTGGCTACTTTAATCTGGCGATCAATAATCACCCACACTGAATCATTCCCTGAGCGTGAGCGAGGTAACCTATGAACGAAGTCCATGGAGATATCCTTAAATTTCCACTCGGGTATGTGCAATGGTTGTAACAAACCACCAGGGCTCTTTCACTCCGCCTTCACCCTTTGATAGGCCTCGCAATGTGTAACAAAGTACCTGCCGTCTTTATTCATTCCCGACCAACACATGGTCTTTCGCAAGTCAGCGTACATCTTAGCAATATCGGGATGCACTGAATACTGAGAGCAACGTGCCTCCCTCAAAATATCTTCTTGAATCTTACTACCCTTGTGAATGTAGAGCCGTCCATGAAAATGAACGAGGCCATCTTTTAATGTATACTCCTTGGTGGATCCACCCTCAACTGACTTTATCACGAGGGCAGCGTAGCATCTTTTCCTTGTTCCGCCCGGATTCGGTCCCGAATGTCACAAACTATGTTCATGCTCGCCAAGTACTCCGTATATTTTTCCAAAGGAACTTTATACACCAAGGTAATCTCCATTTCCTCGAGCATTCGAGCTAACTCCATACTCATAAACCGAGACTCTGAGCTCGAGTCCGGTACTTTTATGCTCAATGCATCAGCCACCGAGTTCGCTTTTCTTGGGTGGTAGTTCAAGGTGAACTCATAATCGCACAAAAACTCTAACCACCGCCGTTGTTTCAAGTTATGTTCCTTCTGAGTGTGAACATACTTTAAATTTTTGTGGTCCGAAAATATATCGCAATGAACTCCATATAGGTAGTGTATCCAGACTTTGAGGGAAAACACCACTGCCCCCAATTCTAAATCATGAACCGGATAATTGAGTTCATGCTTCTTTAGTTTCCTTGAGGCATAGGCAATTACATGGTCGTGCTGCATCAGTACCGCTCCCATCCCTTGATAAGATGCATCGGTGTAAACTTGAAATCCTTCCTTCCCAGACGGAAGTGCTAGGATGGGGGCGGAGGTAAGTCTATCTTTCAGCTCTTGGAACACAACTTCACACTGGGGTGTCCACTCATATGGCACACCTTTCTTTGTCAAAGTAGTAAGAGGAAGGGCAATCTTTGAGAATCCTTGTACGAACTTGCGATAGTACCCGGCAAGTCCAAGGAAGCTCCGCACATCGGCCGCTGACTTCAAGGGTGACCACTCCTTCATGGCACGCACCTTGGCCGGATCCACAGCCAGTCCAGCCCCACTGATAACATGGCCCAAGAAGGCAACCTCTTTAAGCTAGAATTCGCACTTGCTAAACTTGGCAAACAAAGCGTGCTCTTTTAGTTTCTTCAGTACCAAGGTCAGATGTTCGGTATGCTCCTCCTCCGTCTTTGAGTAGACTAAAATGTCATCGATGAAGACGATGATGAAGATGTCTAGATAAGGCTCAAACACCTTGTTCATCAGACTCATGAAAGCCGAAGGGGCATTTGTGAGCTCAAACGGCATTACTGTAAACTCATACAAACCGTACCTTGAGCTGAAAGCCATTTTCTGGATGTCCTCCTCTCATATCCTCAACTGATAATACCCCGAGCGCAAATCCAACTTGGAAAACCAATACTCCCCTACCAGTTGATCGAACAGCTCGTCGATCCGGGGTAGCCGATAGGTGTTCCGCACCGTCAGTCGATTGAGCTCTCGATAGTCGATGCATAATAGCAAGGTTCCATCATTCTTCTTGACGAATAGAACATGGGCTCCCCAAAATGAAAAGCTGGGGCGAACAAACCCTGACTCCATCAGTTCTTGCAACTGAACTCTAAACTCTGCGAGTTCCTTCGGGGCCATCCGGTAAGGGGTCCTGGAGACGGGCTTGGCACCCGGTACTAGCTTAATTTGAAAATCTACCTCTCTATGCGGGGGTAATCCTGGCAATTTCTCAGGAAATACCTCAGGAAAATCTCGCACCACCCGCAAATTCTTGATATCCAACGTCAACTCCTTTAAATCTAAACAAATCATGAAGACTTCTTCACCCTTCATATGGGCTTTTACAGCCTGAATCGAAGATAATAACAGACGAGGTGCAAATTTTTTACCTTGGAAGATAACATCAGTGTCCCCATGTCTTAAGTAAATTCGTTTCTCCGTGTAGTTAATTCTTGTGAAGTGCCAGTCCAACCACGCCATGCCCAGAATGAGATCAAATTCTGGCATCCTCGAGACTATGGCAGGGGTATCAAAGGTCTTTCCCCCAATGAATATCTCTAACTCGCACTTAGTAGTTGCGGTCATCTCAGAGCCGTCTGGGAGGCGTACTCGTCGAGCAATACCAGTGAAGTATTTCACTTCTTATACATCTTTAATGAAGTCCTCAGACACAAAAGAGTGCGAGGCACCGGTATCGAATAACATATAGGCTGGTTTCCCGCCGACCACCGCGGTACCTAAGTACCAATAACAATCCTCAGTGTTAAATATCTAGTACGTCTTAAATAACTTAATGTTTAACAATGAAAATATGATAATAACTGTAACATACCTGCAATCACCTCCTGAGGGTTCCACTCTTGTGTCATTTCCAGAGCGAACACTTGATCCCCAGATGGTCCTGGGTTTCCTCCTCGTGGTCCTCGTCCTCGACCACGCATGCGTCCCCGCCCTCGAGGAGCTGCCGGAGGGAGAGCAAGAGGAGCATTCCCAAACAACTATGAGTAGTAACGTTGGATGTGGCCCGGTTAATTGCATTCGAAGCACACCCGCCCATAACGCCCCACTGGTTTCTGAAACTGTTGAGGCTGTGGAGGTGGAGGCAATGCTGGCGGCTGTGGAACCGGGTGCTCCACTCTAAAATTCCGGTGGAAACGTCCGCCACCTCTCTGATGTCCTATTCCTCCTCTCTACTTTTGTCTCCTATTGCTAGGGCCAACTTCCATCATGCCCTCATCAAGCCTCTTACCACTTCCCAGGTGGTCTGCTTCTAGCCTCTTTGCCATGTCAATTATTTCCGCCAAGCTGGAGTCCGCTATAAACAAAAGGGCCTGCCTCAGTGGGTCCCGCAGCCCTTTGTAGAAGCGCTTAGCGTACCCTCTGTCATCCAATTCATATGAGTCCGCAAATCTCGCGAGATGTTGGAACTCTCGCTGATACTCCGTAACCAACTTCGATCCTTGCTTCAGCAGTAGAAATCTCTCTTCGAGTTCATCTCGAGAGGACGAGGGAATGAAGTGCTCTAAGAAGACTCCTGAGAACTCGCTCCAGCTAATCTCCATATAAACTCGCCCTTGAAAGGTGGAGCCCATAAGGGACTTCCACCGCCTCTTGGCGTGCAGTTCCAGGACGGACACTGCCAATGTTACAACCATGTTGGCTGGGCAACGGATTCCTATCAATAGCTCCTGCAGCGTATCAAGCCATTCTTCTGTGAGCAGGGCCGACTCTGTCCCGAGGTAGGCGGGAGGGGAGAGGGGCCAAAAAGTGCTCAACCAGTTTGATCCTGGAGCCTGTACCTGGACTAGGGTCTGCTGAGACCTAAAGGCATCCAGGATGGCCGTGAGCATCTGTCCCAATTCTGATTGTTGGAACTGAGTAGGTACGGAAGGGGCAGGAGTGCCCCCCACTAGCTCAACGTGCACTGGAACCTATATGTAGTACAAACCTATGGTAAGGTTGGCTAATCTTAAGGTCAAAGTTGGATATACTTAGTGTGAATTACATATGGGCACACCACTGCTTCCACTAAGTCAGTTTGCCCCCAAACTGACTTATCGAACGGGGGTGGTACCATTTTTGAATGACTTCTTTAGTTCAGGATCGGAGCAAGCTGATACCATTTGTAAGACCCCCCCTACCGGAACACAAAATACGGCACGAAGGGGGTATTATGCCCAGAACAGCCGCATTGCGGTAACATTAGCACACAGGCTAACCTGTACCACAAGACGCCTATCCTACCGGTTATAACCAATATCAACCAATGTCAACCCAACCAAAGTATAATATAGAAGCCAATCCACATATAAGCATAATAAGTCCAAAAGTACATCAAGACAAGAAGCTACAAGAAGTTTCTAAAGTATCAGAGTACAGCAAAACATGCCCAAAGGGGATACATCAAAACCTCTCAAAACTCACATCGGTGACTGACGGTAACGACGACACAGTCCCTTCAGGCCCGATCATCCTGGCCTGGCTGTCCTGCTGCATAGTCTGCGGCTGCTCTACCTGCGGGGTTTCCTCCTAAAATGGAAGACGTAACGACCGTTAGTCAAAAAGACTAAGTGGATTTCACATCCGCTCCCCCGGCGACTCCGCGGCACCAGGCGGAGAAAGGAATCGGGGTATAATATATAATAAGTAATATAAGCAGGTACAAGCAGGTGGATTAAGTACACATATCGGGAGCAGTAATAGAAGAAATGTATAACATGATCAATAGTAGTCTACTCTAGAAATTCTACACAAGCTATATCAATCCATCAAATATATAAATCTAAAAACAGGAAGGTATCTTAACTTATAAGGATGTCCATACAAGGTTATAAGTTAAGGATCAGTTTAACATAAAGTAACTCATCGTGTAGGAGTGCCCATACAAACTTATATGATGAAGATCTTGTTATGCAATGTATTGTAATGGTATGTATGCAATGCAATGACTCACCCATGATCACGCACATGCAATCGCTATGTCGACACAGACTTAATGTTCCCACTTTTCGAGCAGGTAGCTAACCTCTCAGGCGTCAACCGTCGTGGCCAGGTGGTGATAGTAGACCGGGCTTCTCTACTACTAAGCGGGCATCCACGCTAAGAACACAACAGAGCTCACATGCGTACTACGACTCAGTGGGAGTCTCGGGTAGATGTGCACCGAGAATCAAGCCCCGATCTGGCCTATATTGTGACCCAAAAGGAGCCTCAGAAAAAGTACGAGGACCAAGACCAACTGTTCACTAGGCACGGATGGAGCCCCGGGAAATGAGCACCGGGGACCAAACCCAACTGCCCAAGGTCTAACTGTCAGCTACCGTCGGTGTGACGACTGGCGAGCCCGTAGACCTGCCACACTATCCTTAACCAAGGATTACGACACTGCATGTCGACTCACGCCGCATTCAATTTCACATTATCATGGCACGGAAGGAGCCTCGGGAATGAACACCGAGGACCAAGCTCAACTGTCCATTTATGTCACTTCTCAACACTATCCAAACCAGTGCGATCAACACCCGCACTTACATCCTTTCACAATGCAACCCGTAGGGAGACACCACTCTAAGCATTGGACTACTAAATTCATTCTGTTAAACAATTATTCACATGGTCATAGATTAGCATCCTACATTTCATTTTCAAATGATTGCAACACATTATTAATCATGATGCGCATTTCTTCTGGTTCACCAATTTCTACCAAATCGTTTTGTTTAAGTACACTTCACATAACAAATCATTTACGTGGGAAAACATTCCTCAAACTTCGTCATGCATTGAACTATGATGGTTAACATAACATTGTTCACCCAACCTCAATGTCAATTTGCTATATTGTCTCTACCGAATCCAAATCTGTTTCTACATCAACCCCAGAATTTTAGGTGGAGAACACCTTCTGGACAATGACTTCAACCGGAGATTCCTGAGTCTATAGGAATCCGGTGAAGGCATGTAACCCCTCGTTGAAAAGGTCTTTCCATGGGTTACAACTTTCATGTTCAGACCACAATCCAGATCCGAAAGTAACACACTTGAAATCGGCATTAAATTCCACTGCGTACAGAACACAATTTCTGCACGCTTAGTTTGTCAGCCGTCAACTTTCGTTCAAACTTTACTATAGCTACAGACTTCGCCTGAAGTCGTGCAGCCACTCGTTGGAAAGGTATTTTCAAGGACTTCGACTTTAGTGTTTAGTCGAAAGCCCAGTTCTGGACATATCACACTTTAAAATGGCCAAGAAGATTGCTGCATGCAGAACACAGATTCTGCGCGCATCTTAAGGCAGAATGAACGGCAACGGTTCATCTTCCTCCTCTAGCCGATTATCCCCAAATCACATCCAGACTTCCCCCTCCCTTATTCACCCTCAAAAGGCCACTTTTCTTCACGAAACCATCCTCCATCACCACATAGAAAGAGGGAGAGGTTGAGGACTTCTAAATCCTAGAACACAAGTCCTAGCACGACATTTCCTAGGAAACTTCTTATCCCCAATCTTGACTCTCTTGAGTCGATATCTCTCCTAGGAAATAACTAAAGATCTAGCACCAAAGGAGAGGGGAGGAAGCTCACATCATTTCCGGTGCTTCCACCATTTCTAGTCAAGGATCTTGTCACTCTTCTTGGCGACATCTTCTTCTCCTCGGCGGTGACAGTTCTTCACGGGATGAAGACTTGCTCCAGCACCTTCTTCCTCCTCTCCAGCAGTTTTTCTAGAGATAGGGCTTGGAATGAAGAATGAAAACGTCTAGGGTTTCATTTCCCCCTTATATGTGGAAATGACACGGGTAGGGACACGCCCGTGTCCTTACCCGTGTCCTTCTCGGGCAAAGCGTCGTTGACGTTTTGACTGCCATTTCGATACACAAACACGGGTAGGAACACGCCCGTATTGCTACCCATGTCCAAGTGACACGGTCGTGTTTCTTGCTCGTGTACTGCTCGGGGCACACTTCGTCGGGTTCCACTTGACGCATACGGGTAGGGACACGCTCATGTCTCTACTCGTGTCCTGCTTGGGACACACTTCGTCGAGCTCTGCTCAACACACACGGTTGGGACATGCACGTATCGCTCCTCGTGCCCTCATCGGGACACATTTCGTCGAGACCTACTCGACACACACGGGTAGGGACATACCGTGTCTCTACCGCGTCCTCATACACACGGGTAGTGACACGCCCGTGTCACTACCCGTGTCCTTCTCTGGAATAACTCGAGTCATTGACTCGAGCACTGTGTGGACACACACGGGTAGAGACACGCCCGTGTCTCTACTCGTGTCCTTCTCTGGCCTAACTTCACCTCCCCTACACAAGTATAAGCCTAGCTGCCAGTACTTCCCTGAGCCCAAATCAGCTCTTCTGACTCAAAAGCGCGCACGAGGGGCCAAGCGCGAATCAGGACCACTCCAGTCTCGAATCAGGACTAGCTATTTCAGCACCCCTACACAAGTGTAAGCCTAGCTGCCAGTACTTCCAAGAGTACATAAGGTTGTACGTTAGGGCCTGGGGTTGTGCGGTATGACCACCCCCAAAAGTGGCAGGACTGGACACTGTCACCGACGACCACATCGGTGAGGCCCGTGGGGCTCGCTACCCTGCTAGAACAGAAGCGGTCCAAACTATGTCGACATAGGGTTTGTGTGCGCGGCTATGAATGTCTGCGGTGTGTGCGCGGTTGTGAATGTCTACGATAGAATACAAGATGTGAAATCCTAATGTGCTGATGAGCTAGTGGAGTCTTGTTATAACTGATTTATATTGCTGCTGCTTTTTCCAGTTATACTATCATGCACTCTTTTATAGTTGCTCCTAGCTATACATATATGAAATGTTGTGTTAACCCTCTCTTGCTTCGGCTATTTACTTTTTTTGGGTGGGTGTGTGCTCGTCCCCGAGATATGGATCCGAGGAGGAGATTTGTTTCCACTTAGTTCTGTGACTAACAGTTATCTAAATAACCATTCACAGGAAATGGAGCACCGTAGTGACCCGCTGCCGCAGGAGATTACACCAGCGGCTAGTACTACTCGAGCAGATGCACCCTCGCCGTCCTCGGAGTTTAGAGACGTTAGTACCGCCGAGCAGCATAGGGAGTGAGTGTGAGGGTTAAATGTAGTACATGTATAGCCCACGAGCTTATTTAAACGCTTAGGCTTCGACCCTAGAACCTCTGTATTATTATATGATGTGTTTTATATATCTACAGTGGTTTCCTGTTAATATTTCCGCTATATTCAGATGGGTTGTGAATGTTGTAATTCGAGCCGAGCAAGGCGGACATCTAGTGCTTAGATTGGGTGGATCGTTTCCCTTAAGGAGCACTGGGTGGATGTCTTGGGCCAGTAGTACCCCTCCGGCCCGACTCGGGTTAAAGGTTAGGGGGAGTTTACAGTGTCGGCCTAACTCAACCCTAACTCCATGGTGCTGCGACTGGCCTTCGCCTGCTACATGCTCATGGAAAGGATCAAATTCAACCTTTCCATCTCCCGCAAGTTATTCAACTTCTGCGCCAAAGGAGGGGTCGTCTTCTTCTCAGGCCAGATGGTGAAGACCAGCGGTCTCACCTGTAACGCCCCGAAACTCAAAAGAGCGACGGGTGGCGTTTTGAGCCAAGTTTGGAACTTGGTAGGGGTCATACGACCTGGGACACAGGCGTGCCCCAGGGGAGTGTCATGCTCGGGTTCGAAAATGGCCGTGTGGTCGACGAATTTCAGTCGACGATCGTCGAGCAGCGAACACATCCTGAGGCACGGGCGTGTCCCAGGTCGTGTCCTCCTCGGGTGGTTGGCCGAGTTGTGTTGGGGGTGAAGCACGGCCTGGAGCCCAGGCGTGTTCAACCTGTAACAACCCCATCCGTTTACATAGTATATACTAGAAGGTTCGGCCGGGACCCCACACCATATACCACAAAACAGACGGTGAAGTCACTGAGTGATACCAGAGTTGCGCATCCAACTCATTACATTCTAGCGGAAGCCTATAACACTACACTGAACTCTACACCTAAATGTCCACCATATAAAAGCTCCATATCTATATATATATTATAGGAATGTTCCCCAAATACAAAACAGTTGGCCTTTTGGCCTTACAAGGCTTTGCACAACAGTGGCCTCAAACAATGCCGCGCAGGCCGACCACGTATAAACAAACACAACATTTTTAAGCTTAGCCTTCGATGGCTAGCAGTAGCAATAGCAGCAGGGTCTTCAGCTTTTATGTGTCCCGCTTGGCTCTCCAACACCTGCACAGGGACAGCCCACCCAACGGTGGAAAACAGGCAACGGTCAACATTCAGCTGACCAAATTATAACGACCCTACCCCTTTCCTGGGGCAGTGGTATTCCTTCCCTGCAGGCATAGCATTTCACAGGCAAATATATATGTCATACAATATGCTCACACGCACATACATTCCATCACAACCGTCAGCCACGCAGCCCGATGATCCGTGCACTCAGGGCACATTCTTGGCGTACCGGCGAACCAGTTGCCCACCACCGTATCAGGGTCGCAACCCAACGGTAAAACATTGAGCATTTACTCTATAGCGTGCAGCCGGAGATTTAGTCTTAGTGACCCGGGATTGGCCCGTATCCCCCCATAGTGTCATGGCGTGAAGGCCTAAGACTCTCGCTATGCGCTCCAACATACCGCACTTTCAGGTCTCACGTCGGACGGACATAACGCAGGTCGGATCATCCACCCCTCGTTGCTCAAATCGCCTTGCCATCACCGAGTACGACGTACTCGCGGCTAAAGAAAAGATGCAGGTCGGTTTCACCTTACCTGTTTGGTATAAAGCCTGGGTATTTTCCTGGGCACACCAGTACTTGCTGTTCCACCTATTGCGTATCACAACATCAGAGGGTCTTTCCTAAACGTCCAATCCAGTACTTCCTGCTACTCCCTTTCGCAGGTATAACCCCACAATTATCACAAGTATCAAAGGTGTTTTCCTGGCTTACCACGCCAGTACTTCCTGCTACTCCCCTTTACGGGTACCACCCATGAACATCAAGCATTACAAAGGGTATTTCCTAGACTTCCAATCCAGTACTTCCTGCTACTCCCCATCACAGGTATAACCCAATAACACAAGCATCGCAAATGGTATTTCCTGGACTACCACTCCAGTACTTCCTGCTACTCCCCTTCATAGGTATAACCCATCGACTCCTAACTACACGTTTATCACGGAGCCTTCTCCGGTGTGTATATGCAACATCACCAATCCAGACCAACCTGTCCAGATGGGCTTCACACAACATGCATATTCCGTACTCCATTTCCGGATCTATATGCCAACTTAATGGGGATCCCAAGAATCATCCCAAAGGACTCTCATAACAAGCCACCCTCTTGTAGGGGAATCACGTGCACATGCCAAAAAGGAAGCCTTCACATGGCTAGGAATAAAAGTCGTTACCCTTGAAGACCGCTTCGGAGCCATGGATTCCTCGCTGCCTGGAAAGAACCGCAACTACTTTTCCTCCACAATGCTGGCCTCGGATCTCTAGCCGGAACTCCGCAGCACCACCGGTGGTCGGCTCTCCTTCCTCCTCCTCCTTCTTCCTCTCGTTCTCTCTCTCAAGGATTGTAGAAAGATGAAGACCAAGGCAAAATGAGAATTTTCCTTCTCATCCACGGCCTTAAGGAAGCAGGGAGGCACCTCAGCCCTTAGATCACAACTTAAGATTTGGACAGCCATGATTTTGCCAGAAAAGCATATTTTTTGCCTGACATGGCCTGTGACACGCCCGTGTCACAGGCCGTGTACCCCAAGCGGTGCTCAACCGACTTATACTGACCAGTACACGCCCATGTGACATGCCCGTGTCACGGGCCGTGTCACCTGACACGCCTTTAGACACGTCCGTATCTGTGGCCATGTACTTCAGGCTGCACAAAATTAAAATCAACCCAATCAGGATACGGCCAGTGACACGCCCGTGTCACATGCCATGTACCCCAAGACACACCCGTATCATGTCCGTGTTCACCAGGCCTCAAATGTCTGGGCACATCCCGCAAAGGACACGACCTGTGATACGTCCGCGTCCCAGGCCGTGTGCCCACATACGGCAGCTGACACGCCCCAGCTCTACTTCGTCGAGCTGACTTCGTCAACTAGAGGAGGACACGGCCTCTGACACGCCCGTATCAGAGGGCGTGTGCCCTCATTCTTTCGCAGAACGGAAATTCATCGAACACTCGCCGACTGCTCACCCGAGCAAGACATGCCCTAGGACACGCCCGTGTCCTAGGCCGTGTCACCATTTTTCCCAACTCTGAAATTTAGGGTGTTATATAACCTGACACGGGCATGTCAAATCCGACACGGGCGTGTCAAATACCTGTGTTCTTCTCGGGTGGGTGTTGGTCCTGTGTCGAAGGAGGAACACGCCCATCTATACGGGCGTGTACTGGACGACACGGGCGTGTCAAGCCTGACACGGGCGTGTCGAGAGCCCATGTACTTTTTGGGACACGATGGTTTCGACGGCGAATGGGACACACGACCTTGGACACGGGCGTGTCACTAGCCGTGTTCGGCCCAGGTCTTGGTTTTCAGTGTGAATCGTGGTCGTCTGTTTCCTTATTTTGGGATCCAATGGTTCAGGGCTGTACTGGTTGGGTTATACCCGATAATAGGGTTTGAATGCCTTCATTTCTCTTGAGCCATCTCTTTCTAAAGTTCTAGAGAGAGGGGAGAGCAAGGAAGAAGAAGGAAGATAGATCCGGCCGCCGGCGGAGCTTCGGAGCCCCAAATCGCAAGCCGACTTCGGATCTATAGAGGCGAGGACATTGCGGTGCTTTTCATCCGCATAGATTTTCATGGAACCGAAGAGGAATGCTAGGGTAATGATTCTCATCTTAGGACATGTGAAGTCCTCTTTTCCTTTGCATAGGAAGCCCGCTCTCGCGAGTTTTCGGTGAGTGTGAGGCGTTCCTTTGGGTAGGCATGAATATTCCTCGTTGTTTTGCATGAAAAGTCCGTATTCGAGAAGCGAACATAAGCATGATGTGTGAAGCCTACCCAGACAAGTTGGTCTGGATCGGTGATGTTGCATTGCATGAATGGCCGGAGAAGACTCCGTGCAGTTGTTTGTTTTTCGGGTTTTCTACGCGGTAGATTGCAACAGGAAGCCTTGGGGACTAACTCCAAGGTGCACCCGAAAAACTGGGTAGATGCATGATTCTGCCATCTTGGTGGCCTGGGAGCCAACTTGCACATAACTGGGTTATGTGAAGTGTATGATCAAATTGGGACTCGAGAAAGATAACCTGCGCATTTGGCTTAAATTAACGTTGCGATGTGAGCAACGGGTTAGGCGGAACCGTACCCACTCTATGTCGTTCGGTACAGGCGACCTAAAGGTACGTGGGACTTGCCGTTGGTATAGATTGTAGGTCTCGGGCTGTTTATGGCTTAAATTGACGTGACATCGACCAGAAAGACCTATTTGCTCACGAGAATTTGTCGTCCAAGGGGAGGTGGTGAGATAACGGACTTTGACCGTTGTTAACCCAGAAATTGGCGATCCTTCCCAAGGCAACCAGCTGGCTAGTCGCGACCTTCAGATTCTCCCTGAAGTTCGCGACAAGTCCAAGTGTAGACGGACAGATTTCTCTGCCCGCCTGGTTCGCGTAGCAACCGCGTGCCCTGCGGGACTGCGAGTTGTTCCCATAGCTCACCCTCGCAGGCCGCGCTGTTAGGCCCACTAACTGCGCAGCATTTTTTCCTCGCAGGAAGCGATCTAAAGCAGCAGGAGGTGATCTGCGCGATCTATGTCTACAGTCCGCCAGGTCGCCCAATCGGCATCAACCCTAGACCGACTCAACCGTCGCGAGCTCGGCGGACTCACCCTCCGGCTCGCCAGAAGAGATTCCATCTCTCATATAGGGAGGGCCTCCTGGCCCAGGCTTACCACCAGGGGCGACCCCCATGTTCCAGGCCGCCCACCAGGGGCGGCCTCCCTGCTCCAGGCCGCCCACCAGGGGTGGCCTCCCTGCTTCAGGCCGCCCACCAGGGGTGGCCTCCCTGCTTCAGGCCGCCCACCAGGGTCAGCCTCCTGGTCCAGGCCACCCACCAGTGGTGGCCTCCTTGCCCAAGCTGCCCACCAGGGGCGGCCTCCTTGCCAGGCCGCCCACCAGGGGCGGCCTCCTGCTCCTCAGGCTGCCCCATATGCCTCAGCAGCCCAAAGGATGCGGCCTGCCTTCTCCCAGTCCACCCAGCCATGCAGCTTGCTCGCTGAGTCCGCACAAGTCTCCATGATGACGTTGTTGGACCCCGCTTCTAGAAGATCCTTCCCTGGGCATATAAATAGCACCTGATACCTCTCATTGGGAGAGAACGCACAAGAGGAAAACTGCCGCTGCCAGCAAGACCTGCGGACTTAGTTTTCTAGTCCTACACAGCTTGTCAGCAAGACCTGCGGACTCAGTTTTCCAGTGCTCCAGAGCTTGCCAGCAAGACATACGGACTCAGTTTTCCAGTCCACCACAGCTTCCCAGCAAGCCCTGCAAACTCAGTTTTCTAGTCCTCCACAGCTTTCCATCAAGCCACGCAGCCTGCCAGCAGCCTCTTTTCCTTAGCCTCTGGCAACTCCTTCTTTAACCGCCAGCTTCCCCCATTGTACCCTTTATTTCTTTCTCATGTAAAGGTACTTTGAGCAAGATGTAATCTTGTTTCTTGAATAAAGGAAAGTCCTTCGCAAGAGTGGCATTTAAGCCACGACGGGCAAAGTTTGTTGTTGCCGCTGCTAGCGGCCCCTCGCTTCTTCTCTGCTCAGCAAGCTTCTCCTCTGCTCAGCAAGCTTCTCTGATCAACACGTTTTTTCTCTGCTCAGCAAGCTTCTTCTCTGCTGAGCAAGCTTCTCTGCTCAGCAAGCTTTTTCTCTTCTCAGCAAGCTTCTTCTCTACTCAGCAAGTTTCTTCTCTGCTCAGCAAGCTTCTTCTCTACTGAGCAAACTTCTCTGCTCAGCAAGTTTTTTCTCTGCTCAACAAGCTTCTTCTCTGCTGAGCAAGCTTCTTCTCTGCTCAGCAAACTTTTCTGCTCAACAAGCTTTTTCTCTGCTCAGCAAGCTTCTTCTCTGCTCAGCAAGCTTCTTCTTTGCTGAGCAAGCTTCTCTGCTTAGCAAGTTTCTTCTTTGCTTGACAAGCTTCTTCTCTGCTGAGCAAGCTTCTCTGCTCAGCAAGTTTCATCTCTGCACAGCAAGCTTCTTCTCTGCTGAGCAAACTTCTCTGCTCAGCAAGCTTCTTCTCTGCTCAACAAGCTTCTTCTCTGATCAGCAAGCTTCTCTGCTCAGCAAGCTTCTTCTCTGCTCAACAAGTTTCTTCTCTGCTCAGCAAGCTGTTGGGTAATGTATCCACAATTACCTGGATTTAAGAAAGCCACCTGTCAAGCTAAGATGAATACACAATATATTTGATAAAATCCTTCAAGTTGTGCTTGCAGTTATTCCACGCTAAGTACACACCAATGTCAGGGTGCAGTAGGTCAATATACACGGGTCTGCGCTACGTAATCCCTCGTTGAGCAGATCAATGTGTTGGCCTACATGTACTCTCTCTATTGGAGTGTACTTATTTTCAAGTACAGGGCTGTGATAAAGCAAGAGCAGACAAGGAGCAAGGATGGGTCCAAGAGCAGCTCATGGGTGGAAAGACGAAAAATCGTCTAAGTAACAATCGACGAGAATCACTAAGTGATTCTCGCCGAATCGTCGAGAATCACTGGCTGATTCTCGCCGTCTCTATCCGGCTACATCAAAGCGTGCAAATCTGGCGCCAAGTCATAATCGTCGAGAATCATCAAGTGATTTGGCGAGAATCACCAGTGATTCGGCGAGAATCACTAGTGATTCTCGCCGAATCGTCGAGAATCACTGGCTGATTCTCGCCGACTCGTCGAGAATCACCTTCGATTCTCGCCGATTTTGACTTGGGCGATTTTCTGGATCCCGCTGGACCGGATCAAATGTTAAGGCGCTGTTTTGAACCGGTATTAGAGTTTCTTCTGGTGGGACCCACAACGGTCATAAAGAGGTATACTACTGTATAAATACTCGCGTATTTTTGAATAATACAGTGAGCAATTTGAAAAACAAAAGGCGAGCCGCCGACCTGACCTAGATCGCGAAATTCGCTCCGCCGCCGTCGCCGCTCGTGCCAGTAGATCGCCAGCTTTGATCGTGGTTGCTTTCAGATCTCCCGGCGAGAGAAGCTCAGCCAAGCACAGCGTCTCACGCGTCTAACCAGAGATCCCTTATCTCTTGATTCGTTGATCGGGAAAACCTTCCCCTTCCGAATCGATCGAGACGATCGATCCTAGTGTGACCGTTGGAAGACCTTGCTAGCTTTGCTACGAAGATTGAATCTCCAAAGTACAGCAGCCGCACACCGTTGTCGCCGCCGATCCCGAGAACCAAGCCGCCGCCCTTCTTACCGCCGCCGGTTTCGGGGAGATTCTCTCCAAGAGAGATCTAGGGTTGTGGACTCTTCGTTGACTTCAAGAACACGTCAACGAACGAAGAGGGACACCTTAGTCTCCAAAAGTTGTTTGTATTTCTTGTACATTATATTTTCATTTTTGTTGTAAAGGAACGTTGGTTCCTAGTTGTAAGGGTTGGGTGCAACCCGTGTTGTGGGAGTGTTGTCTCCTACGTGTGGAAGGGTTCCTTCCGTTAGTGCAAGGATTGGATTTCAATCCTGTTGGTGAAGTGACCGAGTCGTCCCTGGTTGGGAGATAGGTCGAAGGGGGAAAGTGGATGTATCCAAATCGGGGAACTACTATAATTTGCTTGTGTCCTTTCTGTGCTATGCTGTTTTGTTTTCTTGTGCAGGTACAATTTTAATTCCGCAAAAACGCTGCACGTCACCTATTCCCCCCCATAGGTGAAGGTAGTTGACACTAGGTGGACTTTCAAGTGGTATCAAAGCGAGGTTACTCATCAAATAGGTTAACACCTTGAGTAGAATCCCGCCACCAGTGTCAAAAGCATGGAGCTGGATCATGGGATCTCTCCACTAAGACTTCCCACGTGCACTAAGGAGTATTATCCCGTCTGGAAGATGAGAGTGTCCTATCACCTGGAGGCTATCGATCCTCGAGCATCTCTCATCTTAGAAGAGGGTCCATTCATTCCTATGAAGACCTCCGGCTCTGGAAAGGATATCCAAATCCCCAAGTGTATTACTGAGATGTCGGAGACTGAACTCTCATTGTTTAATCTGGACAAGATGATTCGTCAGATCATCATGGATGTCTGGTCTGAACCTTCTCGATCTAGATTGGAAAAGTGTGGGACGGCCAAATCTATGTGGGTAACCATCTCAGATCTCATGGGGGGATCAAAGAAAGCAGGGATCTGCTGTCAGCAAGAGGATGAAGCCTATGTGGGGGTCGTCGCCTCTAAAGATGAAGGCAAGGATCAATCGGATAGCATCAGGGCTCCGGTGTCCTTGTTAGAGACTGAAGAAGAAATTGAGGAAAGCAGTTCTGATGAAGCTGACACAATGGTCTCTGGCACTAGTGACAATAACTCTGAAGAGCAGGTAACTTCTTCATCTTGCCCCTTCTCTCTTGAAGTTCCTGAAGACAGGAATTGTCACCCTTCAGAATATCCTGATTCCCTGAAGAGAGCCCTTCAGAAAAGCAACCTACTTGTTGAGGAGCAAGCTTAGGAGATTGCTCGGCTGAAGATCTTGTTGGTTCTCCAATTGGCATCCAACAAGGTCAAGGACTCTAAAATCTCAGATCTAGAGAGTAGTCTAGAGAATGAGAAAAGGATAGTATCCAACTTTTCCAAGGTTGATGCTATAAAGAGAAAGGAAGAAAATGGGTGGATCTCCCGAATTATCAATTCATGGAGAAATGGGGAAACGGTATTCAGACCCCCCACTCTAGGCAGGAAGGATAATCATCATGCCTTCAGGTATGATCACAGGAACAATCGTGGTCACTGCAAGGGTGATCTATCCTCATGTGGAGACACCCAAAGTGCAAGGGCTGTCATGGCCACCCATGAGAGAATACCTAAGGCTCATTCTAAGCCCTTTGTATTCTCGGCCACTGCCCCAACTCGGCATGAATCTGCTGATATCAGCTCTCAGAACGCTTCTCACGACCCTAGGACACAGAAAAGGGAGGTTAGAAGTCATGCAGTAAGTTCTCATGGGGCCTCTGGAAGGGTGCTGACTGAAAGGAAGGCACCACCTCCCAGGCCTCATGACGCTCGCTACATGCATTCCTTCCACCCTTCCAAGTGTCACGGTGGAAGAGGAAATTTTGGGAGCAGATCCGGATCTATCCCGTTTGGACCTAGGACCATGACTACCTCAGTCACTGGATCAGGTCAGAAACGGAGGTACAACATTCACACGTGTTGGTGCTGTGGCAAGGTGGGACACTTTGCCATAGACTGTTGGCACAACCCCTCTGTGTCAAGGGCAAGGGCCTATCCACATCTTCTGGGCAGAGGTAGTTTTCCTGACAGGATTTCTGAGGGAAGGCATTCGAGTTTTTATGCTAACAAGAACCTAGGACCCAATACGTATTGGGTTCCTAAGGTAAGGTAACTCTCTTTTGCAGGGTAGTCTAGGTTCCCGTAAATATGATGGGAACTAGACAGAAGATGTTTCAAGACTGAATTGTAACAAGTATCTGGAATAACAGAAGTACTATCTACAATGGTATACTCATATTGAACACCTGGTATGCTTTAACCCGAGGGGCTAAATGATAAATCTCATAATCCCAGGTATTTTTGATCAGCTCCAATACTTGAGTCATATTGTGTCGACATTTACATATATATATATATATATTTATATATATACACATATATGTGTGTACACCTAAGGAAAGGTCAACACTGTAAAAATAACCCTTAGATACATTATTAAAGATTTATCTGTAAATTCACTGGTAGATTCGAGAATAAACATCTACAGGCACAAATCAGTTCACTGAAAATTAAAGAAGATACGTCATTGGAAATCACTAAAACTTACAATTGACATCAAGCAATGTATGGAAAAACCCAGTTCAAACCCTAAATAGATTGGTATTAAGAAATATATATATTTAAAAGATTTTTAAACCGTCTTAATATCAGAAGATTTCGAGAATCCGGCATGCCTCTTAACCCGTAGATTCCTATTGAAGAATCCCTCCGATTTCGACTTAGAAAAACTCCCGTCGATCCCTCGTATTTCGCTTTTCGCACGAAAACCCGTCGATATCGCGCAGGAATCCCGCCGACCCTTCATATTCCTCATTTCTGTCGAAGTTCCTCATTTCCGTCGATATCCCGCAGGAATCCCGCCTCCTCTTCCGTCGATATCCCGCAGGAATCCCGCCGCTTCTTCCGTCGATATCCCGCAGGAAACTCGCCGATTCTTCCTTCCGTAGATCACTCCTCTCGCATCTAGGGTGCTCGTCAAGGGATTTCTCCGCGGTTTCGATCAAACAAAGTCGCGAGCGCCTCCCGGTTTTCCGTCGTCTCCGTCGATTCTCACCTTCTACGCTTTTGGGTAACCACATCCTCACCCTTACAGTGACTTACTGTTAGTGTAGCTTCCCTCTTGATTTCTGATTAGGCGTAGTTTTGGGATTCCCTCCCTAGGTTTGCAATGGCTCCAAGGACAACCGCCGGTCTGGTCACTGGATGTGAGTTGGTTCGAACCGGGTTCTCACATGCCTCGAATGAGTTTAGAAACATCATCATCATGCTTGAAGAGGCTGGCCTCTCTTTTATACTGGAGCACTCCTGCAAAATTTTGGACAAGGAAGTGATGGAGTTCTTCGCAACCGCCAAACTTCGGAATGAAGACTCTATTATCAAGAGTAAGGTTGCAGGTGCCAGGATCAAGATGTCTGCAAGCAAACTGACCCAATACTTGCAGCTCACTAGTTCTGAGCACGAGGATTATCTGGAGGAACATGATAAAGCCAGGGCATTATTATTCTGTGGACTAGCTAGAGGAACCAGATCGATAAAGCGAAAGGAAATGAATGAGGAGGGGAAACTTTTGTCAGACATCATTGGGAAAGTACTGATATGCAAACCAGGCTCACATGACCACATCTCAGCTGACATGTTCAAGATCCTTGTGGCGATTTGAAAGTGCAGCTAGATCTGATATACTCTAGAGGGGGGTGAATAGAGTATATGGTGCTTTAGCAGTTTTTACAACAATTGTTGTAATATAAGTGAGCAGGGAAGCAATAATAAATCTAATCACAGAACTAAACTAATCAAAAGCTAATCACAGAATAATCAAGGCCAGAAACAAAAATAAAGACAAGCAAAACCAGAAGACACGAGGAAATATAGTGGTTCCCCTAAACTTGGGTACATCCACTCTTCTACCACCCTAGGTAGGAATCCACTGCAGGATGAGTTGATCAGGTGTCCTGGGCACTAATGAACTTTTGATAAGTTGCTCAAAAACCAAAGCAGATTTTTTGGTCAGGTGTCTTGCCACCAATGAGCTTTTGACAAGGTGCTCAAAAACCAAACTCAAACTTTTGAAGGGAGTTTGAGAAACCCTTTACAGAGAGGGGGTGAGAGATTGATGGAAGTCTTCTCTTTCTCAGATCAGCTGAGAAGACTATGTGGATTGATGGTGTCAAAGCTCCCCCTGAGTCCTTGAGATCTTTAGGAAGAGAAGCTTTGTTGTAGGGTGATAGGCCTTCAAACGTTGAGCTCCAGCAAAAGATGATTTCAGCAACAGCTGAAATGTTGAATGTCTGGAGTCTTGAAATATGTTGGCCTTGAACACTTGAAAACTAGAGAGATCTGAAGATTTCAGAAAAAGTTGATCTCCTTAGATGAGTGTTCTTGAGAATTCTTTGAGACAGTATATTTTGTTCTTGTTCTGAAGAATACTGATATCTGTCTATGTATCTTTGTAATCTGTGTGTCTCACAGAGATTCAAAAATTCTTGTCTTTTATTCTCTGGTACTGAATGGAAAGACATTCTCTGAGAAGAATAGCCGTTGGTCTGCATTAATGGCATCCTTAATTGCAAAATCTCTTCTGGAGGAAAGTCCATAGAAATATTCCTTGACAATCCCTTGAAACTTGGTCCAGAAATGAATGAAAACGGCTAGGAAATCTTCAGAATTAATTGCAGAATAACTCCTTAACTGATTTGAATTTGAATCTAGAAACATCCTTGAAGTTATCTGAAAACGTCGAACTGAGCTCTGCTATCGTCGGACTGAGCTCAGCGATATGGACTTATACAGCAGCAAAATATCGTCGATCTGAGCTCAAAGATCGTCGAACTGAGCTCAGAGATAGAAATCCAAAGCTGAGTCAAGATCGTCTACCTGAGCTCACCGATCGTCGAATGGAGTTCGACGATATGATGAAGTTGAGCTCAGCGATCGTCGAATGGAGTTCGACGATCTGTCGAAGTTGAGCTAGACGATCGTCGATCGGAGTTCGACGAATCGTCGTGCTGAGCTCGACGATATGACTTGGTCTCCAAACAGAAAATCCTAGTCTTGAGGGCAGCTTCCAAACCTAGACTTCTAACCCTTAGACTCAATTCTAATTGACCTTTTGATCTATACAGGAGGTCAAACATTTGTTTCCTAGAGATATAGTGATCCTGACCCAAATTAGTAATAGAGTGTTTCAACAATCTCCCCCTATTTGGGTTAGGATTACTATTTACAGACTTTGGAAAAATTTAATTAACAACATACAAGCAGCAATATAGAAAGACAAAAAGAAAAGCTGGACATGCAGAACCACAAAGATATATATATATATATATCATCCCAGATAATAAACAGAATTCACAGAGATTGTCACCTTACATTGTCATTTCTTTTCCTTGCCCTTAACAAGTTTGATTTCTCTGTTGGGATTGAGGGCTTATTTCTTTGATCTGGTATCATCTGTTGCACCAAAAGATGTTTGCTGTTTAGGCCTGGGAACTACAGCTTCAGGATGCAGTTCCATATACCTGTCAGAATCAAAAAATTTGCTTGATGCATATCTTTCTAGCTCTTTTTGTCTCTGTTCAGACATTGTAGAGATATTAGAGGAATCTCTTCCTTGCTCTTTAGCCTTTTTGATCTGATCCAGTGCAGCAAGTTCTTTCATCCTTGCAGCCCAAGCAGCTGGATTGTTCTCAGGATCCTCAAAAGGTACTGGTGGCTCATATCTGTTAGAAGGATTGTCATGAGGAGGCCCGGAAGATACAGTTTCCCTTAATTTATAGGGAAATGGACCAGATGTGGTATCAGTAGAAACTTGTCCTCCCCTGGAGTATGGGTGTTGCCTTGAGTATCCTTTGGAGTAGACCTGGAAATCTCTTTGGTTGCCTCTGTATCCTCCTCTCCTAGATTGAGAATCCCTGGATTGGCTTCCCCTATGGTAAGATCTAGCATGAAGCTGATAGGGGGCCTGACTTCTGGCAGGGGGTTGAGCTGCAGAACTTCCACCTGCACCTGCATCAGGAGGAGGTGGAGGAGGAGGATGAGAGTGTTGGAATTGTGAGGAACCCTTTTCATATTTCCTCTTCTTTTTCATTGCTTTCAGTTGGTTCTTAGAGTACTACATCCAGTGCTCAGTGATAGGGCAATCATGAAGAATGTAGTATGGAATATCATTGTTATCTTTGACCTTGGCAGGAGGTACTCTCTTCATGGCTTTGCTCCTTGCCTTTCTTTTCCTGGCAATGGTAGCAGAAGAGTCATCAGAGTCTGTTCTGTACTCATCACTTTCAGAACTCTGGTCATCATACAGGGCATCAATTTTCTTCATCAAATCCTTCTTGAGCTGTACAGAAGCAGATGAGGCAACAGAGGGTGTAGCAGCAGATGTTGAAGCAGTAACAGCAGCAGCAGATATTGCAGGTTCAGTAACAACAGCAGCAACAACAGATTCTGGAGAAGTGACAACAGCAGAAACAACAGTTTCTGGAGAAGTAACAGCAGCAGCAATAGTTTCACTCACAGTAACATCAACAGTAGAAATATCATCAGAAAATGCAGGAGGCTCAAACTCAGGTGCCTCTGTCATAAGGATTTCCTTGGAAATTGGTTCATCAGCAGTAACAGAAATATCAGCAGCAGTATCAAAATTTTCAGCAGCAGTAGAGGCAACAACATCAGAAGCAGCAACAATGCTTTCATCAGAAGAAGCAGCAGCATATACTGAGTGAACAAAAGAGGTGATGATACTGGGGTCACAGCAAGAGAATGGAACAAGGGCCTTGGACAGATCCTCTGGGGGCTGGACAGCAGCTGGCTCTGGTAGAAATCTGAAATATAACTGATCAAAGTTTGAAAGCAAAGACTTGAGGTCTATTGCAAAGACTGCAGCAGGAGGAATTTGTTCTTGAGACACAGCAGCAGCAGCAAGAGCAGGAGCTGAAGAAACAGCAGTAGCAGCAGCAGCAGACAGGCTCACAGAAACAGCAGCAACAACAGCAACAGGAAGACTCACTTCATAGGGCATCTCCACCTACCTAGATTCAGACAAGGCTGGATCAAGGCACATTGCTGTAGGGGCTACCTGAGGGAATAGAGATGAGAGCCTGGCAGAGAGAGCTGCCACTGATAGGTGTAATGGAGCCAAGGAGGTCTCCAAAAGAAGAGAGAGCCTGGGGGCTAGCAATTCATACAACCTGTCAGCAAGGGCTGGAATGTCTACTTGCTCAAGGGTGACTGGAGCAGAGGTAGAAGAAAGAGGAGCAGCTGTAGGTGATGGTATTGGAGAGCTGGTGAATGGGGGAAGAGATGGCTGAGGTGTGGGTAAGGTGGATATGGAGGATAGTGGGATGGAGATGGATGGGTTGAATGTGGGTTGGTCAATGATTTGTTGTAGAAGATCATGATAGGAAGTTGAGGATGAGGGTAGCTCAGGAGGAGAGGATGGTGAATCATCCATAAAGGAATCATCAATGAGGGTGAAGGATGGAATGGAGGGTGATGAAGTAGCATCTGGTTGGGGGTAGGAGAATAATGGATGAAACTGGTCTTCTGTTGTTGGTAGAATAGGTACTGGAGATGGTGTAGATGTTGGAGAGGGGCTGGAGATGATGATGGTGGATGGAGTTGGAATGGTAGATGGTATGGGAAGAGAGGGAATTGGAGGAAGAGGAGGAGCAACAACAGCAGGCAGGTCATCTGCAGGGGCAGAGACCTGTGGGGAAGTGACTCTGAGAGTCCTTGTGCCTGAAGGAGTGCTGGAGGAGGGCCTGCTGGGCTTGCTGATTTGTCTGTCCCATTTTCCAAAGAGGGCACAAGACAGTCTCTTGGATGCATTGATATGGATTCCAGAAGAGACCAGCAAAGCAGGGCACCTGTGCTGCAGAAACACCCCTATGATTCTACCAAAGTTTACAAAACCTTTGTTTATCTTCTTCTTGATAAGGTCAAAGAATACTTCTCCCCAATTCAAATTCTTCCTGTCTACCAGGGCTCCCATTAGGCAGAGCTGATACCTTGAGATTGTATCATGAGCAGAGTGCTTAGCCAGTAGCACTTTTCCGACAACATCTGCCATGAATCTGTATTCCATAGACAGGTTCCTTTTCAAGAGCTTGCTAGGGTTAGCCTCTGAATGACCCATTCTGGCAAGCAGGTCAGTATACTCTTCTCCAGACAAGTCAGCAGAATCTCCACCATTTCTCAACTCAAAAACTTCTGTTAAAATTGCTGGGGTTAAGGGTACCTGAGTGCCAGATATAGACCCAACAATGGTGGAGTTGTCTTGATTGTGGGCAGTGTAGACCCATTCCTTAATCTCATCAGATGCAAGCTTGATCCTTGTGGTCATGATTGCTGTAAGGTTCTGCTCTTTGAATAACCCCAAGATATCCTGAAAGACCTGGTCAGTTGTGCTGAAGGATTCCATGTCGATGTCGAAGCCAGCATCAAACTTCATGGCGGCGAGAACAGCAACAGACACAGCCATGGGTACCTGAAAAAATTCAACAAACAAAACGACCAAGTGCAGAACTGTTTGGAGGGAAAGAAAGTTCTTGCAGAGAAATCGAAAGCGCAAAGGAGAACGACGGCGAAAAATGAATTTTATATTAGGGTTCGACGCAGAATTGGAAAGATCGTTGAACTCAGTTCGACGATCGAGGCTTCTAAAGGAATCTGAAGAGTCTTCAACATCGTCGATCTCCGTTCGACGATATTGGAGAGCGTCGAGCTCTATTCGACGATCGTTCAAAGCACAAAATCGTCGAGCGTCGTTCGGCAATCGTTGACCGGAAGAGATAGTTCATACTATCTGAGAAGCGCTGAACTCAGGTCGACGATTTCAGATATCGTCGATCTCCGTTCGATGATCTGGGGGAAAATCGTCGAGCGCAGTTCAGAGACCAGAAAAATTCTAGAAACTAAGAAAAATCAAGATGTTTGCCTAGTCTTGGTCAATTTTTAAGCTTTCAAAATCTTGGAGATTATTTAAGACTTGCTTCATCTAACATTCCTAACTGATTTAGGAAGAAGGTGTGTTTTATTTTCATCCAAGGGCTTGGTGAAAATATCTCCCCTTTGTAAATTAGTTGGGATATATTGTAGTTCAATTTTATTCTTTTCAACATTATCCTTTAAGAAATGATGCCTAATCTCTATGTGTTTTGTCCTACTATGGAGGACTGGATTTTGAGCTATAGAAATAGCACTGGTGTTATCACAAAAGATTTTAGACTTCTCTAAGTTGTAGCCATAGTATAGGAGTTGGTTTTGAATCCACAAGATTTGTGAACAACAACTGCCTGCAGCCATATATTCAGCTTCAGCAGTTGAAGTTGACACAGAAGTTTGTTTCTTACAAAACCAATAGACAAGTCTGTCACCAAGGAACTGACAAGTTCCACTGGTGCTTTTCCTGTCAATTCTGCATCCAGCATAATCAGCATCAGAAAATCCAGTTAAGTCAAATGCTGAATCTTTTGGATACCAGAGACCTAGATTTGGACAACTTTTAACATACCTGAGAATCCTCTTTACTAGTGTTAGGTGTGACTCTCTAGGGCTTACTTGGAACCTAGCACATATACATGTAGCAAACATTATATCTGGTCTACTAGCTGTAAGATACAGTAAAGAGCCAATCATTGCTCTATATGTTGTCTGATCAACAGGTTTCCCATGTTCATCAACATCCAATACAGCATTAGTAGGCATGGGTGTTTTCATACAAGATGCTTCAGACATGCCAAATTTCTTAACCAGTTCATTTGCATATTTGGTTTGAGAAATAAAGATGCCTTCAGCATGTTGCTTGACTTGCAATCCTAGGAAAAAGGATAGCTCACCCATGCTACTCATCTCAAATTTAGAATGCATTAGGTTGGAAAACCTTCTGCACAATTTGGAGTCAGTAGAACCAAAAATAATATCGTCTACATAAATCTGTACTAGTAGGGTATGAGACTTATGGGTTCTAATGAAAAGAGTTTGGTCTACTCTACCCCTTATAAAACCATTTTCCAAGAGAAAGCATGCTAGAGTCTCATACCATGCTCTAGGAGCTTGCTTGAGACCATATAATGCTTTATTCAATCTAAAAACATAATCAGGATAAGTTAGAGAGATAAAACCTGGAGGTTGTCTGACATATACTTCCTCTTTGATATCTCCATTTAGAAATGCACTTTTTACATCCATCTGATATACCTTGAAGCCTTTATGTGCTGCATAAGCTAAAAATATTCTGATGGCTTCCAATCTTGCAACTGGTGCAAAAGTCTGGTCGTAGTCTATTCCTTCTTCTTGAGAGTATCCCTGAGCAACTAGCCTTGCCTTGTTTCTTACAATTACTCCTTGATCATCCAATTTATTTCTGAATACCCACTTTGTTCCAACAATGGAGTGATTCTTAGGCTTTGGCACTAGTTCACATACTTTGTTCCTCTCAAATTGATGCAACTCTTCTTGCATTGTAATGATCCAGTGTGGATCTTGCTCTGCATCTTGAATGGACTGAGGTTCAATTTGAGATAGGAAGCTGGTGTGCAACAGGTTTTGGTTGACCTGATTTCTGGTTTGCACACCAGCTGAGATGTCTCCAATTATTTGGGAAATTGGATGGTCTCTTGATGTTACTAAATCAACAGGGGGTGTTGATTGTTCACCAACCTGTGTTGTTGTTTCCTCTTGTGGTACAACAACTGGCTCTTCAAGTTGTTATTCAATATGTTGAGCACTTTCTTCATCTTCACTGCTTTCATCCCTTTGGGTAACCTACAACTTGTTCAAGTCTTCAACTAGAGAATGTTCCTGCAAGGGTTCTATGGTAGAAGGGATCTTCTCCTTGAAAGACATGTTAGATTCATCAAATGAAATGTGAACAGATTCCTCAATTTTTAGAGATGATTTATTATAAACCCTATAAGACTTGCTGATTATGGAGTATCCCAGAAACACTCCTTCATCAGCTTTAGCTTGAAATTTTGCTAAATATTTCTTATCATTATTATGTATATAGCAAATACAACCAAAGACTCTAAAATAATCAACTTTAGGTTTCTTCCCTTTGAGTAATTCATAGGGAGTCTTTCCCTTTAGTTTATGTATCAAACTTCTATTCAGCACATAGTTGGAGGTGTTCACTGCCTCTGCCCAAAAGGATAGAGGTAGATGAGCATCTGACAACAATGTAGTGGCAGATTCAATAAGGGTTCTATTTTTCCTTTCAGCTACCCCATTTTGTTGAGGAGTTCTAGGAGCTGAGAAAGTATGCATGATTCCTTCACTCTGACAGAACTCTTACATAAGAAGAGAATCAAACTCTGTCTCATGATCACTTCTGATCAGGGCAATGTGAGTATTGAACTCAATCTGTATACATTTGAGAAACTCTGTCAGACACTTAAAGTTATCAGACTTCTTCCTTAGAAAGAACACCCAAGTGAATCTAGAGAAGTCATCTACAACTACTAAAGTGTAAGATTTCCCTCCTAGGCTTTGTACTGTGATGGGTCCAAAAAGATCCATGTGTAACAGATACAATATCCTAGGTGAATCACTCTTATTAAGTGACTTAAAGCTGTTTTTAGTTTGCTTGCCTAATTGACAAGCCCTGCAGAGTCCTTCCTTCTTGTAGGGGCCAGAAGGTAGTCCTCTAACAAGGTTGTCCTTGGATAGCCTAGCAATAGTTCTAAGGTTTAGGTGTCCTAGTCTCTTATGCCATAAAATATTTGGTCTACAGACAGAATTAAACAAGCAAATATCTACATCAGTTGAAATAAAATCTACTAGATAGATGTTACCTTTCCTTTTACCTGTCAGCATAATTGTGTTGTCCTCTGACTTGATTTTGCATAAGACTTTACTGAAGGTCACCTGGTAGCCTTCATCACATAGCTGACTGATGCTTATTAAGTTGTGTTTCAGTCCTTCCACATAAGCTACCTTCTTGAAAGTTACTGATCCAATCTGGACTGCACCATATCCTTTAGTCTGTCCAAAGTTTGAATCACCAAAGATAACTTTGGGTCCAAGCTTGGCTCTAAAGGATGTGAGGTTGTCCTTGTTCCCTGTCATGTGCTTAGAGCACCCACTATCTAAGTATCATTGTTGGTTAGATGTTGGATAGATCTTCACCTGCACATAACACAATTCATTTGTTTTTGACCCAGTTTACCTTGGGCCTAAGTTGATAGCCTTTAAATTCTGAAATAAAAGACATCCCAGGTTGGCTCTTATATCCTTCAAGATGATATCTCCTTGGAGGTATAATCCATTCAGTATAAGGGTTAAAGATTTGGGATGAAGGACCCTTAGGATTGAATTTTGATTTGCCTTTGAAAACATTTCCAGAGCTCTGACCTCTGTTCGATGATCTTGGAGCTGCGTTCGACGATCTTGGGTCAGATCGTCGAGCTCCGTTCGACGGTCGACTATGGCTGAGTTCAGGACCTTGAGATCGTCGACCTGAGTTCGACGATTTTGGCTGAGATCGTCGATCTGCGTTCGGCGATCGTCGATCTCCGTTTGGCGATCGTCGATCTTCGTTCGACGATTTCTGCTGGGACTTGGATTTCTTGGGCAGATCAGAATTTTTCCTAGCAACCTCTACAACTCCCTTTCCTTTGTCAGAAATGAATTTGATTGGAGTTGTTAGAACTATGGGTTGGCTGGATGAAGCACCCAAGCCCAGTGTACTGTTAAATCTGGAGTTTACTGTGCTTGTGATGTCCATCAGCTTGATGCTTCTCCCATTAAGGGATTCTTCAAGCTTCTTGGCCTCAGACAGCTCACTTTTCAGTGAAGCTATCTTCTCCCTACAACATTCCAACTCCTGAGAGAGTTTGAGGTTTTCTGATTTTAAAGTATTATATTCAGATAATTGATTTCTGAGAGAGATAATTTCTTTCTCAGATTTTAGCAGGTCTAAACATAAAGCTTTAAATTCAGATTTAAAGTCTTCTGAATTGAAATCAAAAGAACTGATTACCTGATCTTCTTCAGGTTGAGTCTCTGAATCTGACTCTGACTCCTCTTCTTCTGAATTGTGCTGTGAGGCATTGATTGCCATCATGCAGAAGTCTTTCTCTTCTGCATCATCCTCATCATCACTGGAGCTGGATGAGGCTTCTGACTCTTCTTCAGTCTCACTCCAGGATTCAGCAACAAACCCCTTTCTTGTATGTTTGTTTTTGCTTGATGAGGGTTTGCCATTGCCATTCCTTTTGGAGTCTTTCTCCTTTCTTCTTTCTTTCCTGTCCCTTCTGTCCTTGTTTTTGTTCTCTGGACAGTCAGGAACTATGTGCCCTGGTTTTCTGCAACCAAAGCAAACAATTTCTTCATTATTATTAATGGACATGTCATACCTTGGCTTATCATGCTCCATGTATGATCTTCTTCTGAAGTCCTTTCTGGCCATCTTGTAAAATCTTTTGGCCAACAGACTGAGCAGTTCATCATTGTCTGTGGCTTTGTCTTCAGGCAGATCTTCAGTTGCCTTGAAGGCTATGGTCTTCTCTTTTCTTGTGGCTGGTGAGGCAGCCTTCTGTTCTTCCTCTCTATTTTTGATGAGTAGCTCATAAGATTTGAGCTTACCCAATAGAGCTTCAGTAGTGATCTCATTCAGACTTCTGGCATCCTTAATTGGCCAGATTCTTGAATCCTAAGTGCTGGGGAAGCACATTAGAATTTTGTCATTGAGTTCAGTTAGTGAGATCTCCTTATCCAATGTCCTGAGTTCACTGACAATTAGACTGAGCCTGTTGTACATATCTCCCACTGACTCAGTTTCTCCCTTCTTGAAATTCTCATATTGAGATATGAGGTGGGATCTCCTATCCTTTCTCTCATCAGCTGAGCCTGAGACTATTTCAGAGAGTTTATCCCAAATTTCCTTTGCTGAATTGCATTCAGCCACCTTTTGAAATATGTCATCAGACATTGTCTGGGCTAAGATGTTCATAGCATTGGTATCAGCTAACTTCCATCTCTTGATGTCAGCATCTGTTCCTGATGGAGGTGGAACATCATTTGAACTGGAGTTCTCTGGAGGTCTTGGACATACTATCAAAACAGAGTTAAAAATATCTTCGTCAATAGAATTCATATACAGTCTGATCCTTGCTTTCCAAAGTGCAAACTTGGATAGATTGCACACTAGAGGTCTGGTGCTAGCATAATCTTTGTTTTGGGCCATGATTTGTGAAAACAAAATCTAATAATAAACTACAAAAGAAAAAAGATCTAACTATGGATCTTTGGGTTCAGGTGTTAGCCTGTGCAACCACCAAGGTGTGGTATGTTTAACCAACATGGCTTTGATACCAATTGAAAGTGCAGCTAGATCTGATATACTCTAGAGGGGGTGAATAGAGTATATGGTGATTTAGCAGTTTTTACAACAATTGTTGTAATATGAGTGAGCAGGGAAGCAATAATAAATCTAATCACAGAACTAAACTAATCAAAAGCTAATCACAGAATAATCAAGGCCAGAAACAAAAATAAAGACAAGCAAAACCAGAAGACACAAGGAAATATAGTGGTTCCCCTAAACTTGGGTACATCCACTCTTCTACCACCCTAGGTAGGAATCCACTGCAGGATGAGTTGATCAGGTGTCCTGGGCACCAATGAGCTTTTGATAAGGTGCTCAAAAACCAAAGCAGATTTTTTGGTCAGGTGTCTTGCCATCAATGAGCTTTTGACAAGGTGCTCAAAAACCAAACTCAAACTTTTGAAGGGAGTTTGAGAAACCCTTTACAGAGATGGGGTGAGAGATTAATGGAAGTCTTCACTTTCTCAGATCAGCTGAGAAGACTATGTGGATTGATGGTGTCAAAGCTCCCCCTGAGTCCTTGAGATCTTCAGGAAGAGAAGCTTTGTTGTAGGGTGATAGGCCTTCAAAAGTTGAGCTCCAGCAAAATATGATTTCAGCAACAGCTGAAATGTTGAATGTCTGGAGTCTTGAAATATGTTGGCCTTGAACACTTGAAAACTAGAGAGATCTGAAGATTTCAGAAAAAGTTGATCTCCTTGGATGAGTGTTCTTGAGAATTATTTGAGACAGTATATTTTATTCTTGTTCTGAAGAATACTGATGTCTGTCTATGTATCTCTGTAATCTGTGTGTCTCACAGAGATTCAAAAATTCTTGTCTTTTATTCTCTGGTACTGAATGGAAAGACATTCTCTGAGAAGAATAGCTGTTGGTCTGCATTAATGGCATCCTTAATTGCAAAATCTCTTCTGGAGGAAAGTCCATAGAAATATTCCTTGAAAATCCCTTGAAACTTGGTCCAGAAATGAATGAAAACGGCTAGGAAATCTTCAGAATTAATTACAGAATAACTCCTTAACTGATTTGAATTTGAATCTAGAAACATCCTTGAAGTTATCTGAAAATGTCGAACTGAGCTCTGCTATCGTCGGACTGAGCTCAGCGATATGGACTTATACAGCAGCAAAATATCGTCGATCTGAGCTCAAAGATCGTTGAACTGAGCTCAGAGATAGAAATCCAAAGCTGAGTCAAGATCATCGACCTGAGCTCACCGATCATCGAATGGAGTTCGACGATATGATGAAGTTGAGCTCAGCGATCGTCGAATGGAGTTCGACGATCTGTCGAAGTTGAGCTAGACGATCGTCGATCGGAGTTCGACGAATCGTCGTGCTGAGCTCGACGATATGACTTGGTCCCCAAATAGAAAATCCTGGTCTTGAGGGCAGCTTCCAAACCTAGACTTCTAACCCTTAGACTCAATTCTAATTGACCTTTTGATCTATACAGGAGGTCAAACATTTGTTTCCTAGAGACATAGTGATCCTGACCCAAATTAGTAATAGGGTGTTCCAACACGATTGTCTGCAGAAAGAGATTCAACTGGGGAGCTATGCTTTTTGAGAAGATTAAGGACACTCTCAGATCTCCAAGTTTTGGAAGAATCATCAGCCTATATCTCAATCAGCTAAACGGAGATAGGTTCGACATGAGTAAAGGAGTTCCATTGCATTATTTGAAGAAAATGGACTCCAGCGTATTTGACAGATGGGAGCGACGCATCGGGCAGGCTGCCATGGTAGTAGAACAAGAAGAATCTCCTGCCGAGGACAGAACCGTAGCAGATTCTGTGGATATTCCCAGTGAAATTCCTGATGCACTGACTGCAGGAATTGAGGGGGAGCCTCTACCCGCTTCTGCTAATATCATATCTGACATCTCTCAGATAGCTAGAGATGTAGTTGCGGATCTGCAAGAAGAAAGTGAAGATGTGATGGAAAATGAGGCGGCCCTGAACGTGAATGATCTAGGAGCCGGAGGTAATGTAGAGGAGAATGATGAGGGAGGTTTGGAAGATGATGCAGCTGAGAATGAGTTCATGGATGATGAGGATGAGGAAGAAGGAAATGAGAGACAGGAAGTAATGGAGCCTCAGGACAACACTGAAGTTCCATCTGAACAGCAAGCTCCTGAGATAGTTCCTGAGAAAATTAGTGCAACAGTGGAGGGGGAGTGCTCTCAGCAGAGGCTGTTAAGTACTTCCGAGAAATCTACTGAGGCTGCAAGTATTCCGCCTTTAGAGACTGTGCTAGTGTCCAGCTCTACAAGTGAATCTGCTGAAGAGCAAGACCAAGGAATGCCTCAGGATCATCCACTACGAGCTGATCTAGCTAATCACACGGTGAATGTTATTCAAGGTATCGTGGATGAGCTCAAAGCGTCTTTTGAGCAAGCTCAAAATAAAATGTTAAAAAGAATTAAGAAATCTGAGAATCTAATGCTCAAGAACGTTGTGGAAATCAATCACAAACTGGATTTGATGGAAAAGAAGTTTGAAGACAAGTATACAGCAGCCGTCAAAGCTGTAACTCTTCTTATGGACGGATTGAAAAAGAACACAGATACACTCGTAGTCGTTAATCATAATGCTCATGTCGTGGCAAATAACATCCAAAAATTTGATGCCAACATGGTGACTCTTAACAACAATCAACAAGCCTTGATTACCGAGTTCTCCAAGACTACAAAGCACATTGATGAGTCACTGTATTCTTATGCAAACTTCATTGCCGTCGAAGCCAAAAAGGGGGAGAAAGACTATACAGCTAAGATGGCCGAGCTTCAGGAAATCATAATCAAAAATTTTGAACATTCAAACATATATGTTTATGACAGTTGCTGGTGGATGCTCAAACAAGCGTTAGGCGCCAATATCCCTGAAAATCCTGAGGGTAATCCTGCTCCTGAAAATAATACTGCGGCTGATGAGGGAGCAAGTGCTGAAGAAGTTCCTTTATGTAAAACTGATGCTCAAAGGGCTGCTAGGGCCACCTCCAAAGCAAAACTGATGGCCATGTTTGACCAAGGAGCCTTAGCAAAAGCTAGGGACAAGAGAAAATCTCAAGAAGGGACATCTAAGGAAACGCAAGCTGAAAAGAAAATCAGTTTGAAGGAGGATGAAGTGAGGAACGAAAGGTGGAGTCCGGTATCAAAGAGTATTATATTGGACACGTTCTGGCTGCAAGAAAAAGGGGAAATCAATCGGAACGACGTATACAGCCAGCATGAGTGGGAGCTGCACAAGACATATGAAGCTAAACGGAACATCTTCTTCAGGACCAACACTGCGGCAGATAAAGCTCCTCCTCCCAGATACTATCCAAAGCCCAAGGAGTACGTTGAGAGGCAAAGAAAGAAGTTCCTGGCTCAAAAACACAAGGATGACCTAGCCAAAGAGAAATAGACAGAAGTTTATAGCTTGTCATTTTCTCAAGAACACATTTATCTTTTCTTATTGTTATATGAACAATCTTGGGAATATATATATATATATATATATATATATATATATATATATATATATATATATATATATATATATATATATATATGTATATGAATTTATGATTGACTCAAGCTTTGATCTGTTTGCCTCTATTTCCTTGTGCCGTATCTTTAAATTCTATATGCTGTATATATTATCTGGATGGTGGTATTCATCTTAGCTAGTAGGATTTTGGCTTCGTCAAATAGGGGGAGATTGTTGGGTAATGTATCCACAATTACCTGGATTTGAGGAAGCCACCTGTCAAGCTAAGATGAATACACAATGTATTTTATAAAATCCTTCAAGTTGTGCTTGCAGTTATTCCATGCTAAGTACACATCAATGTCAGGGTGCAGTAGGTCAATATACACGGGTCTGCGCGACGTAATCCCTCGTTGAGCAGATCAATGTGTTGGCCTACGTGTACTCTCTCTATTGGAGTGTACTTATTTTCAAGTACAGGGCTGTGACAAAGCAAGAGCAGACAAGGAGCAAGGATGGGTCCAAGAGCAGCTCATGGGTGGAAAGATGAAAAATCGTCTAAGTAACAATCGACGAGAATCACTAAGTGATTCTCGCCGATTCGGCGAGAATCACTAGTGATTCTCGCCGAATCGTCGAGAATCACTGGCTGATTCTCGCCGTCTCTATCCGGCTACATCAAAGCGTGCAAATCTGGCGCCAAGTCATAATCGTCGAGAATCATCAAGTGATTCGGCGAGAATCACTAGTGATTCTCGCCGAATCGTCGAGAATCACTGGCTGATTCTCGCGGACTCGTCGAGAATCACCTTCGATTCTCGCCGATTTTGACTTGGGCGATTTTCTGGATCCCGCTGGACCGGATCAAATGTTAAGGTGTTGTTTTGAACCGGTATTAGGGTTTCTTCTGCTGGGACCCACAACGGTCATAAAGAGGTATACTACTGTATAAATACTCGCGTATTTTTGAACAGTACAGTGAGCAATTTGAAAAACAAAAGCCGAGCCGCCGACGTGACCTAGATCGCGAAATCCGCTCCGCCGCCGTCGCCGCTCATGCCAGTAGATCGCCGGCTTTGATCGTGGTTGCTTCCAGATCTCCCGGTGATAGAAGCTCAAGCAAGCACAACGTCTCACGCATCTAACCAGAGATCCCTTGTCTCTTGATTCGTTGATCGGGAAAACCTTCCCCTTCCGAATCGATCGAGACGATTGATACTAGTGTGACCGTTGGAAGACCTTACTAGCTTTGCTACGAAGATTGAATATCCAAAGTACAGCAGCCGCACACCGTTGTCGCCGCCGATCCTGAGAACCAAGCCGCCGTCCTTCTTACCGCCGCCGGTTTCGGGGAGATTTTCTCCAAGAGAGATCTAGGGTTGTGGACTCTTCGTTGACTTCAAGAACACGTCAACGAACGAAGAGGGACACCTTAGTCTCCAAAAGTTGTTTGTATTTCTTGTACATTCTATTTTCATTTTTGTTGTAAAGGAATGTTGGTTCCTAGTTGTAAGGGTTGGGTGCAACCCGTGTTGTGGGAGTGTTGTCTCCTACGTGTGGAAGGGTTCCTTCCGTTAGTGCAAGGATTGGATTTCAATCCTGTTGGTGAAGTGACCGAGTCGTCCCTGGTTGGGAGATAGGTCGAAGGGGGAAAGTGGATGTACCCAAATCGGGGAACCACTATAATTTGCTTGTGTCCTTTCTGTGCTGTGCTGTTTTGTTTTCTTGTGCAGGTACAATTTTAATTCCGCAAAAACGTTGCACGTCACCTATTCCCCCCCCCCCCCATAGGTGAAGGTAGTTGACACTAGGTGGACTTTCACAAGCTTCTCCTATGCTCAGCAAGCTTCTCCTCTGCTCAGCAAGCTTCTCCTCTGCTCAGCAAGCTTCTCCTCTGCTCATTAGCCTTTTCCGCTGATCAACCGTCTACTCGACAGCTCCTAATCAACCTTCCCAACCATCACACTCGAATCAACGCCCTTCTCCCCTCTATCCCTGCAACCCTTGAACAAGCATTTGCTCCACTCTCGAGCACTCAGAAGCTTCCTTCTCCCCTCTATCCCCGCAACTTTCCTCAATCACATTGCCCGTGAGATCGAACACACCCCGTTAGCTGCTGGTGCCTGCGACAACCTACCCCCTTATGTTTCCGAGCATCAACAGTTAACACACGACCTTCAGATCTCGAACAAACAGTGAAATCAGCAGTTACTCATGTCATACCATCAACCAGCCGAGAACCTTGCTCCAAGTCCCGGTGAAGATCCTCTTTGGGAGGCATTCGAGCAATCGCGTCGTGAGAATGCTGAGCAGTTCTAAGCGATCAACCAAATTCTTGCTGCAATCACACAACGATTATACACTCATCCTGCAGCAGCTCCAATTACTCCAGCTGCTCCGATCAATCCAGCATCTGAGACTCCTCAAGCTTATCCTCCGGCTTGCCCACCGTTCTATCCTCCTTACACTCTAACCTTTTCGCAAGGGCTTGAAACCCCTTTGCAACCTCAGGATGAAGAGTTTGCAGCTCATCAAAACGTCTTCCGGGAAGCAGCCCGGGGAAGTCCTGCAAGGTTTCTCAACTTTCAAGGAAGTCATCCTTACCTATCAGCCCATGTCTTTGCTCCTCCTGCAGCAGCTGCTCCCTTCTATCCTTCTGCTTCTTTTGCAGCCACAACCTATGCCCCCTTCTATCCTTATGCTGTAGGAGAGCAGGAAGAGCCTTCACCGTTTTCAGAAAATGTTCTGCATAAAGCTACTCCTGCAAACTTCAGAGAGCCTCGACTACCAATCTACACTAGAGAGACTGATCCAGTGAAACATCTTCAAGCTTTTGAGTCCACCGTTGCTCTCAAAACTCTCTCAGATGCAACAAAGTGCAAGCTCCTTGTAACAACCTTTGATGGGCAAGTGAGGGATTGGTTCTACGGTCTTCGACCTCACTCCATCACTTCCTTTGCTGATCTGCAAAGGGAGTTCTTGCTCAGATTCTCTACTTCAACTAAGAGAAAGGGCGGTCCAGAAGCCCTCTTTGAGATCAAGCAGCGAGAGAATGAAACTTGGTCTCAATTTGTTGATCGATTCTAGAGAGAAATCTTAGACACCAAAATTGTTGGTCAAGAGATGTATCGAGTGGCTCTTATCCACGGTCTCCGTAAAGGGCCTCTCAAGTTTGAAGCCAATGTCTGAGCGCCAAGAACATATCAAGAATTGATTGCCTTGGCCAACTCATACATTCGAGGCGAAAAGAGCAACCCCGGCTTCGTCTCCAGGCTGGTATCAGAGAAAGATCCTCCTCATAAGCAGCCTCCGAGGACTCCTCGCAGAGACTTCCCACCTCATTCATGGAGGGAAAGAATGTTTCAACGCCATCGACACTCCTTCCCAAGCCGTGATCGTCCTCAAGATCCATTACTGCCACTAGTTCCATCTTCGCAAATAGCTGCAGTTCATCAGCAGCAAGACGATGACTTGCATGAGTCGGAGCTAGATGAAGCCATGCAAGAAGTAAGCCAAATTATGAAGGATAGGTCTAACTACAAGAGGCCTTATCGAACAGCCGATCAAAGAAATAGAAATTCAGACCCGTACTGCGAATTCCATAAAGAGCCAGGCCACCTAACAGAAGATTGTCGAGCACTCCGCCAACTAGTGCAAAAGATGCTGCGGCAGGGTAAGATGCGTGACCTGCTTCCCAAATATGATCGCCCTGATCCAACCACCTCAAAGGGAAAAGAAGTTGCAGACATCCCTTGCAGCTCAAGAGGAGTGAGCCTAGTCGAAGAACCCCCTCTCCTCGTTGTTCGCAAACTCATTGAAACCTTCGATGTCGATGATGAGGGCGCGCTTGGAAGACTATTCTAAGTCATAAAAGGACTTCATAGTTCTTCAAATTTTTTCACAACCATGGTTGGTTATCTCTACTCTTACTTTTCAAACATTCTCCTTGCAAAATGCTTCTAAGTGTTCATTATTGCTTTTCAATAAAGTTTTCATTAGGGATCTTGTACTGACACAGTTCCCTTCTTGTAATGCTTCTTCCTCCATTTTTCTCTTTGCCAAAGAGATCACTGAACCACTGAGATATCTCCTTGTCTTGCTATAGGCGCCCTCGAGATTGGATTCCGGCGTAAGGCCACAATGACCACATATTGCGTGGAGTGTTCGCATATGTGTAGTGGGAGCTATCCAAATCTCATGCTGTGGAATACGGGACTTCGGATCCTATACAGTATCTAACACAAAGTGTGCGCCAGGGAGGCCCCATGTGTTAGCTCTGCTGTGCTCAGTGAAGGATACATTATAGTTACGGTGATCTTTGCGTGACAAGCAATGACGACCAAGCGTAGCATTGTCTCTTCGATCATCTCATGACTGTGATGGCCGAACACTCTATGTTACTCTCAATCTGTGCCTTCCCGGGATCCACAACTCCACTAATCAACCTACAGACAAGCAATAGGCCACTTAGCGCAACTAGTCTCATTGATCAGTGATGATGTAACCCGAGGCATGAGATCAGTGTATCTAACGATCCTTCTCAGGATTTCCCGTGCTTTTCTCTTTTGTGCCCTTCTAAAGGATGTGCGGCCAACTCGCTTTTAGTATGACTATACTCGTGACGACCTTTCTCAGGCAAGCGATGCATAAGTCCCTCGGGGAACACCTGTGGCAGCATCCAGCCTCCTTTGGTCCCTTCCGAGTATAGACCTCTTTGTTATCAACTGCCTCTTTCGCAGGTGAACAGGTTAATCCGACCTACCAAAAGGATTGGCGAACATTCATTCTACTTATTCTCATCTTTTATGCACTGCTTGCTCAAAGCTCTATCAGATGGTCACTTATAAGCTTCACTACTCTTTTTTGTCGCAAATGACCTCAAACATTGATCAAAGAGTCTAACTCTCCGTGATCATTAAGCCTTGCTATTGGAATCTAATTCAGATTGGCAGAATGCATCAGACATTTCCTCTGCTATGTGATCATATACACCCTATTAAATCAACAGTCAGCACTCGACTCATTGATCTTGGCTACATATTAGAGACGTCATCTCTAATGTAGCAAGAAGATAACTACTCTGGTTTAATCTTCATTCAAATTATTAGCAGAGTGCATCAGACATTTCTTCTGCTGTTTGCCCCTATCTATTTTATCTTATCAACAGTTAGCTTTCGCAAGTTCCATTCAGGTACTTGCAGTTCAGCTCACTATATTATTTCTTCTGCTCACTCTTCTCTTTGCAGTGATTAGCAGACACCTGCAAGTTATATCCAGGTACTTGCAGCGTAATGTTTTCATCATGTCTGCTCCTAACTCTTCTTTTTGTAGAGATCAGCAGACACTTGCAAGCTTCTTCACTGGTACTTGTAAACTACTTTCACATATTATGCCTGCTACTCACTCTTCTCTTTGCAGTGATTAGCAGGCACCTGCAAGTCATATCCAGGTACTTGCAGCGTAATGTTTTCATCATGTCTGCTCCTAACTCTTCTTTTTGCAGAGATCAGCAAACACTTGCAAGCTTCTTCACTGGTACTTGCAAGCTACTTTCACATATTATGTCTGCTGCTCACTCTTCTCTTTGTAGTGATTAGCAGGCACCTGCAAGTCATATCCAGGTACTTGCAGCGTAATTTTTTCATCATGTCTGCTCCTAACTCTTCTTTTTGCAGAGATTAGCAGACACTTGCAAGCTTCTTCACTGGTACTTGCAAGCTACTTTCACATATTATATCTGTTGCTCACTCTTCTCTTTGCAGTGATTAGCAGGCACCTGCAAGTTATATCCAGGTACTTGCAGCGTAATGTTTTCATCATGTCTGCTCCTAACTCTTCTTTTTGCAGAGATCAGCAGACACTTGCAAGCTTCTTCACTAGTACTTGCAAGCTACTTTCACATATTATGTCTGCTGCTCACACTTCTCTTTGCAGTGATTAGCAGGCACCTGCAAGTTATATCCAGGTACATGCAGCATAATTTTTTCATCATGACTGCTTCTAACTCTCATTTTGCAGAGATCAGTAGATGCTTGCAAGCTTCTTCACAGGTACTTGCAAGCTACCGTCATATCTCATATTTGCTTCTAACATCTCTTTTGCAGAAAGCAGCAAACACTTTCAAGCCCCCTTCAGGTACTTGCAACGTGTTTTACTCTTCACGAATGCTGCTTACTCTTCTTTTTTGCAGAGAATAATAGGTGCTTGCAAGCCTCTATCAGGTACTTACAAGTTATTATGCATCCATTTTTTCTCCTCACCTTCATTTTGCAGAACTCAGTAGAAGACATATCTTCGTTTTGCAAAGGCAAACTCAGGTACGCATGAAGTGTACCTTCCATACATGCCTACACTAACTTTTCCTTCACAGGAAAAAGACGGGCAGGAGAAACCATGTTAGGAGAGAAATCAGGTTCTATCTCCCCTTATCTCCTCTTCCTTTGGGGTGGATCATGATTTTCATGGGACTCTAACTTTTTCGAAGTTCCCTTCAGAACTTGAAAAAGTGCGGGGATTATGTTAACCCAGAAATCGGCGAACCTTCCCAAGGCAGCCAGCTGGCTAGTCACGACCTTCAGATTCTCCTTGAAGTTCGCGATAAGTCCAAGTGTAGGTAGACAGATTTCTCTGCCCTCCCAGGTCGCATAGCAACCGCGTGCCCTGCGGGACTGCGGGCTGTTCCCATAACTCGCCCTCGCAGGCCGCGCTGTTAGGACTGCTAACTGCGCATCATTTTTTCCTCGCAGGAAGCGATCTAAAGCAGCAGGAGGTGATCTGCGCGATCTATGTCTTCAGTCCGCCAGGTTGCCCAGTCGGCGTCAACCATAGACCGACTCAACCGTCGCGGGCTCGGCGGACTCACCCTCCGGCTCGCCAGAAGAGATTCCATCTCCCATATAGGGAGGGCCTCCTGGCCCAGGCCACCCACCAGGGGCGGCCTCCCTGCTCCAGGCCGCCTACCAGGGGCGGCCTCCTTGTCAGGTCGCCCACCCGGGGCGGTCTCCCTACTCCAGGCCGCCCACCAGGGGCGGCCTCCTGGTCCAGGCTGCCCACCAGGGGCAACCTCCTTGCCCAGGCCGCCCATCAGGGCGGCCTCCTTGCCCAGGCCGCCCATCAGGGCGGCCTCCTTACCAGGCCGCCCACCAGGGGCGGCCTCCTGCTCTTCAGGCCGCTCCATATGCCTCAGCAGCCTAAAGGGCGCGACCTGCCTTCTCCCAGTCTGCCCAGCTAGGCAGCTTGCTCGCTGAGTCCACATAAGTCTCCATGATGACGTCGCTGGGCCCTGCTTCTAGAAGATCCTTCCTGAGGCCTATAAATAGCCCCTGTTGGGACCTATGTCCACATTAACCTAGATTTAATGAAGTCATCCTGGAACTAAGATGAATTAGGTTGTATTTGATGCTTTGTTTGAGTTATGTGGTTGCAGGATTCTAATGGGAAGTGTAGACCAATTTCAGTCTACAATGGGTCACCAAACACATGACCATACAATGTAATCCCTCATTATATGACCCAAGGTGTTGACTCATGTGTAGCCTCTCTATTGGGATACACTTCATATTTAAGCACTTGGACTATGTGAATAGAGTTGGATGCTGATTTCTCCAAAGAAGAAAGAATTTCCGCCTTGAAAAATTTTCTAAGTATTCTACTCGTGTAGGTCATTAACTAATCGAGTGAAATACTTGCTTCATACTCGAGTAGACTGTCACTTACTCGAGTAGCTTACTTGACTACTCGAGTAGATACTTCTTCTTACTCGAGTTGCACAAATTTCCATCTCCAAGTTTTTCTAAGTAAACACTCGAGTAAGTATCTATATACTCGATTAGTTATAATTTCTGACTCGTGTAACTGTCTTCTATCTCAAGAGTAAATTTTATATACTCGAGTAGTATAAGTTATCTACTCGAGTAGTTCACTTACTACTCGAGTAGTTCATGCTTCATACTCAAGATAACTAAATTTATCTTCTTCTAAATATATTCCAAGTCATTTACTCGAGTAAGTCTTTTCATATACTCGAGTAGACTATATCCTCTCGAGTAGTTCAGTCTGACTACTCGAGTAACTCATTTTCCAGTGTTCAGAAATTTTTCTAAGTCCTATCACTCGTGTAACACCTCCCCTGTAGTGGACGTATAATATGGGTCCGGCTGGGGCCCCACAACATACGAACGCCACAGCTTTAGTATTATAAGTTGATATAGCTACCCAAACTCAAAACACTTGCACAACACAGCGGAAAACCAAGCACAACCAGAAGTTATCCACTAACCAAAAGAGTACAACTAAGGCCTTAAGGCCTACCACAAATGTCCAAAAGTAAATAGTACAATCAAACATGAATGTGCTCAGCAGTCCTAGTCTACCTCGGCATGCAAGCCGGACAAAATAGTCTCAAACAACATCATCATAACTGTAGTGCTACAAAAGAGGGAAAAACACTTCATGGGGCTTAGGCCTTCTTGGCCGGCGTGCTAGCTCCTGCGTGCGATCCTTGCCCTGTAAAAATTATTAGTAACGTGGGTCAGCAAAGGCTGACCTCAAACTGTGTAACAACACATCTCCTCCCGGCCGCCCCTAACGGACCCCGGGGAACCCTCCAACCTGCAAGTCAGCACTTCATATGCAAATAAACATCTATAATTAGAAAAGCGTTAAAACAGGCTTGGATGTCTCAATCATCAAACATGTTCTCTATTGGTTGAGCATATAAAGAAAAGGGCCTACTATGCAACATGAATGCAACACCCGGGATTCACCCAAGGTACCCTACAACGTATGCATCTAGCACAACATCACATCATTTGGGTACTCACATTTCCCCAATTGGCATAAAGCCGCAAACATTGAGGGAGACACAACTCCCTCACACGGCGCACAAGCCGCCACATGGAATTCTTGCCAAGGCCCCACCCGCTCGTGGGCTTGGCCCCGAGCTTGCCTGCAAGCTCTGACGTCTCATGTCAGGATTCCAACAACCACAGACTGACCGATTCTAAGAAGCCTTGCTGGACCCCACCCGCTCATGGCCTCTTTGCCCGGGCTTGCCCCAAGCTTGGCATTCTCGTCAGTCTCACAGAAGGGGACTAGTCTCGCCGGGACACTCTCCACACATGACGCACATGTCACGGGATAGCCAGCCGACCACGGAGATATAGCCACGCCTTGGCACAACACAAACCAAGACTAAATACATCGCAATCCCTCTTTGTACCGCAGCGTTCCCGCGCACCAAGGAAAACATCTCCAACTCGTGCGGAGCTAACCTTGTCCACCAAGGAAACCATCTCCATTCTCATACGGATCTAACCTTGTCCCTCAAGGAAACCATCTACCGCCACGAGGAGCTAACCTTGTCCGGGTTCGACTACACGTACCTTTTCAAGCAAACGGGACAATCACCACCACAACACAAACGACATCTTGCCGCAACGGAAATCTCTACGAATCCCTAAGTTCGTATGCAACATCACCGGGCCGGACTAACGGTCGCGACCACGGCTTCACCCACCATGCCTAATCCACTAGCGAAGCGGATCTCTAATGCAAAATATGCCGGGGACGGACTCAATCAACCCGGAAGTTCCTCTTGAAACTTGGCAAACCAAAACCCCTCTCATTTGAGAGTTCGGTGCCCAGAAATTAGGGAGAAAGAAAACTAAATGATGCTAATACATGCATCCTAAGGACCGAGAGGAGAGATGTCGTTACCTTCCGACTCCTCTTCCTTGCCATGGCAAAAATGGTCGGTTGGAAATCTTCGCAGCGGTCTAAGCTTCACGGATCCGGACTCGGTTCGCGATTTGGAGCTCCGAAACCCTTCCTACAGCCCAAACCTTCTTCTTCTTCCTCCTTGCTCTAGCTTTTCTCAAGATCTTAGAAAGAGAAAACTTGGAAAACTATGAGGGTTTCCAACCCTGAATTCGGTCTTAACTCCCCAGGAGATGGCCTGAACTGTTAGATCCTAAAACCAGAAAAAGAATGGCCGCGATTCGCCTGGAAAATAGAAGACCTGGGCCGAACACGGCCTGGCACACGCCCGTGTCCAGGGCCGTGTGCCTCATTCGCCGTCTCAAATCGACGCGCCTGGAATCAGACACGGGAATTCGACACGCCCGTGTTCAATCCGACACGCCCGTGTCCCCAGTGACACGGCCATGTGGCCTGCCGTGTGTCTCCAACGACACGGCCCCAACACCAACCCGAGAGGTGACACGGCCTGGGACACGCCCGTGTCCCAAGCCGTGTGCCAAGTCTCGACACCAGTCGACAGGCTTTGTGTCGACACCGCGGAAAAAACGTCGAGCGAAGATCGTCGACCAAGCGGGACACGCCCTGTGACACGCCCGTGTCACAGGCCGTGTGCCCAAGTCTCGACACATTGTCGAGCGAGAGTGTCGAAACTTGGGCCGAGTGTCGACACGGCCTCGACACGCCCTGCGACACGCCCGTGTCGCAGGCCGTGTGCCCCCCTCTCGACACTTTGTCGAGCGAAAGTGTCGACACTTTGGTCGAGTGTCGACACGGCCTCGACACGCCCTGCGACACGCCCGTGTCGCAGGCCGTGTGCCTCCTGCCAGAAACCCAAAAAATTTCCAGAACTGCAGACTGAACCTCTTGCCAAAATCTGGGGTGTTACAACTCGAGTATTTCATCAAATCACTCGAGTAGTTTTTCTCACCTACTCGAGTAGTACAACTTGTACTCGAGTAGTTCAACTCCACTTCCCGTGAAATTTTCTTTATACTCGAGTAGATCTTTCTAGTACTCGAGTAGTTGATTATATGCACTCGAGTAGTTGTCTTCAAACCTACTCGAGTAATCATGAATTATATTCCCGAGTATTTTCCTTCACTTACTCGAGTAGTCCTTTACCTACTCGAGTAGTTATATTCCCACTCGTGTATATCTCTTCCTTTTCTTCGAAATTTCTTCTAAGTCCAGATTTGACAGATTTTCAAATTCCGCGACATGATTGGTCCACGTGTACGTCATTAAAACCAATTATGACTGTTATTAGTGTTCTTATATAAAGGCCTGTCTAATCGACAAACCCTAATAATAAGACGAATACAAGCTTTCAAGATTATTATTGGAAAAAGTTCTGCAGCCGTATCTCTCTCTAAGTCGTTGTTTCCTCTCTCTCTCTCTTCATGGAACGAAAGCCGCCGCCGCCGCTATTCTTCTCTGGCAAGGGCTTCGATTTTCAGAGGAAATAGACTGAAGAAGTTTTACAGATCGAGATCATTTCTCAACTGCTCATCCTTTTTCCTGATCGTGTAAGACATGGAAGATTCCAGATCTGTTGCCGAGATTTTCTTCATCTTTTCTGAAAGTGCCGCAAAGCTTACAAGAAGAAGATCCTGGTTGTTGTTTGCAGATCTGACAGAAAAAACATTGTTTGTATTTTCGTAAACAATTTTTCATTCTTGTAGGAGAAGTTTTCTCCGAGTGTAGGAGTTTTCAACTCCGAGTTTGTAGGAAGTTTTTCCTTCTGAGTTGTAGATCCAGTTGGTTGGATTGAGTTTGTAGGAACTTTGTTCCGAGGGTAGGATTGATTTTCAATCCGAGATAGTGGAGTAGGCGAGTATAGTATATTGCTAGATCGGTGAGGGAAAGTGGATGTACCCAAAATCGGGGAACCACTATAAATCTTGTCTCGTCTGTGATAATTTGGTAGATAGATCTGTGCTGTGTTCTGAGATTTTTTATTCCGCAAAACAAGCACAACTCACATATTCACCCCCATCTAGGTATTTTAGGTTGACAATTATTATCTTTCAATTGGTATCAGAGGGAGGTTGATCGTTAAAAAGTTAACACCTTGATCAGTTCCTGCAATAGTTGTCATTTGAGATCTACCTATCATGGACAAGGCAAAGGATTTTGCCAAGCTTCCTCTATGCAACAAGAACAACTTTCCCATGTGGAAAGAAAGGATTAAATTCTTTATGGAAGCTGTGGATCCGAGGATATTCATGATAGTTGAAGAAGATCCTTATATCCCTATGACTGTCTCCACTATAGATCCTACCAAGAAGGTTCCAAATAAGCTGATGGATTTAGACAAGGATGAGATTGCACTTGTCTCACTAGACAAGAAATCCTAAAACATTATAGCAAGTGCAGTTGATGACTCAATGCTGCAGAATTTAATCCACTGCCAATCTACAAAGGAGATGTGGCAGTCCTTGGTTACCTTGATGGAAGGTACAGAAGAAGTAAGGGATGATCGGAGATCCCTCCTCAATCAGAAAGATGAAGCCTTCCGATAGGGAAGCAAAGAGACCATTGCTGATATATTTGATAACTTTTTCAAGATAGTGAATGGCCTAAGAGTCTATGGCAGAGTATTCACTAATGGAGAACTGAATGACAAGTTCCTGAGATCCCTGACCAAAGAATGGGACAACAAGGTCTGTGTCATCAGGGAGTTTGGGAAGCTGGCCGAGACAGACCCACAAAATCTCTTCGGGAAGCTTATGTCATATGAGCTTCAACTCAACACCAGAAAAGCTGAAGAAGAGAAGAGCAGGTCTGCTATCAAAGAAAAATCTATTGCTCTTAAGGCAGGCACTTCTAGAAAGACAAAGGCTGCCTCCCCTGCTCCAGCTCCAGAAATTAGTGAAGAAGAAGAAACTTCTGAGCCTAGTACCTCAGGCTCTAAGCTATCAGAAGGAGAGTTCTCACTGCTCTCACGTCAGTTCAAGAAATTCTTGAACAAGAAGAAGCAATGGAAAGGCAAGGATGCCTCCTATAGAAGATCACGACACGATGGTGATCGACAAATAAAAGGCTCAAGCAGCCATGACAGGTATAATGCTAAACAGAACAAATATGTTTCGACTGACATTATTTGCTATTATTGCAATAAGACAGGTCACGTCATCGCCGACTGCCCTCATAAGAAGAAGGAGGGTGGTAGAAGAGAAGAAAAGAAATTCTCGTACAACAAAAATAGGAAAGAGAAGAGCTTGATAGCCAAAAAGAGCAAGACTCTCAGTGACTCCAACTCATCTGAGTCAAATGAAGAAGAAGAAGCTTACTTTGGGCTTATGGCTCAAGCAGATGATGATCAAGAGCCCCAGTTCACTAGGAAGGTAAACTCTCATACCCCTCTCTCAGATTCTGAAGTCTTTGAACATGATTGTGAGGATAGCTCCTCTGACGATGAGTCAGAACTAATGGCCCAGTACAAGGAGTTAATCATGGCTTACGACAAATGTCGTCGAGTCGTGAAGACTCAGGCTAAAGAGATCAAATCTCTGAAAGCCGAAGAGAGCATCTTGAGAGATAAAATCGCGAAGACTGACTCCCTCGAAGAAAACTTCAATAATATTATTGAAGAATATAACAAGGCTCTTGAGCACCTTGACCTCAAAGAGAAAATCATCAAGGAATTGGAGGGACAACTTACCGCTGAAAAGAAACTTGTTGAAAGTTTCTCGAAGCCCAAAACAGTTCTTCCATTTGTTGCTGAATTCTCAGCAAAGGCCAAGGGAGCTGGGCTAGGCCATGAAGAAGCTCCTAGTAAATCCTCCAGGAGAAATAATTCTCAACGGAAGAATAAGGCCGCCAAAAAGGCCTTAGCCAAAGAGAAGGGGAAAGCCCACCAAGATCAGACTACATTCAAGAAAGTCATCTTTCCATCAAATGAGTTTGATTTTGACTTATCCTACGGGCACTTTGCTAGGCCTACTTATATAGAGCCAAAGTCCCGCTATCAAGGATGGACTCGACACAGAAACTTTGGCGAGAGTGTCTTCAAGGCACCTTATGAAGAAGTTGTTCTTAAGAGCTATGTCCCTTTTAATCATGGTCATAACTTCAAGAAGGCACCAAAGACATGGTCTGTTGTAGAAAAGCCTATAAAGGAGAAGAAGCCATGTGATTGCCATCATCATGAGGCATCTTCCTCCAAGAATGTTGCCCCTGCTAGACCACAGTTCCAAAAGGTCAAGCAGGAGATCATGCGGCAAAGGTACAACAGATTTGACTGTTGGTGCTATGGCAAGGTTGGTCACTTCGCCATTGATTGCTGGTTCAATCCTAGAAACACTGTAACTCCTCATGTCAGCAATATGAGAAAGACCGCTCATAATGCTAACACTCGTAGGGGGAGCACTCTAACCCGAGACCAAGGACCCAAACGTGTTTGGGTTCCTAAGGCAAATTGATTATGATTGCAGGTATGTCCAAAGGCCAACAAAACGCCAATCTGGTATTTGGACAGTGGATGCTCTCGGCATATGACCAGGACTAGAAGCCTCATTCAGAATTTTACTCCAGTTGTGAACGGACCAAAGGTCATCTTTGGAGGTTCAGACCGTGGAATTACGAGAGGCTATGGTATGATTACTAAAGGCAATGTATCCTTCTCGGATGTGTCTTATGTCGAAGTATTGGAACACAATGTCATAAGCATAAGCCAACTCTGTGATAAAGGATACATAGTTGAATTCCATGCTGATAAGTGCTTGATAAAATCCGTTGACAATATGGAAACGATTCTATCCGGCACTCGAAGCAGGAATATTTTCTGTTTAAGATTCATTTGTATAGATTCCTCTACACCAGTGTGTCTTTTAGCAAAAGATAGTGCGTCTCTTGGTGACCAATGGCACAAGAGACAAGCACATATTAATTTCAAAACTATTAATAAATTATTCTCAATGAACTTAGTACGTGATGCCCCAAATATCCAGTGCGTCAAAGATAGACCTCGTCATGTGTGCGTAAAAGGCAAGCAAACAAGGTCTACCTTTAAAAGCATTATTGGAAAAGATTCTAATAGATGTCTTCATCTACTGCACTTGGACTTGTTTGGTCTACTGCAAATTAGAAGTTTAGGAGGTAAGGATTATACGTTGGTAATTGTTGATGATTACTCGCGTTTTGCGTGGGTGTTCTTTCTGAAACACAAGTCAGATACCTTCGACATCTGTACTAATTTTGTCAAGCAAGTCCAGAATGAGTACAACTGCTCCATAGTCAAAATCAGAAGTGGCAACGGAACAGAGTTCAAATCTGGGGCCATGACAGAATTCTGTGAAAGCTTAGGTATCTTTCATGAGTTTTCCTCTCCTCGTACTCCACAACAGAACGGAGTGGCTGAGAGAAGGAACATAACACTCATAGAGGCCTGCAGAACAATGTTGAGTGATGCTTCACTTCCGGAGTACTTCTGGGCTGAAGCCGTCAACACTGCATGTCACGTGCAAAATCGAGCACTCATAAACAAAAATCACGATAAGACACCTTACGAACTTCTAAAGGGCAGGAAGACAACCATCTCATACTTTAGAGTCTTTGGCTGTAAATGCTTCGTACTTAACAATGGTAAGTTTCATACCACCAAGTTCAGCGAAAAGAGTTTTGAAGGTATTTTTGTAGGTTATAGTAGCCATAGTAAGGCATATAGAATATTTAATAGAAAAAACCTGGTGGTAGAAGAATCGATACATGTTGTATTTGATGAGACGAGCTTGCTGCAAAGCAATCCGTCTAGTGTGCTCATTGAAGATACAGGTGCAAAGCTGAAAGAAACTAGCTTGGATGAACCGTCCGAAGACAAAGGCGAAAAGTTCATCAAAATCACCACTCCAACCCCTATTGGAGAGGCTGATGATCAAGATGAAGAAGTCATCCAAGATGAAGAAATCACTCCGGTGATTGAGGATAATCCAGATGCAAGAACTTTAAAGCTCAGTCATCTGAAGGATCACCCTATGGACCAGATCATAGGATATCCCCGGGACGGTGTCTGAAATCGAAGAGGTACAACTAATGAGAATTTATATTTGAGTTTTCTCTCACAGGTTGAACCGAAGAAGTTTGAGGAAGCAAACTCAGACGCATCGTGGATAATGGCAATGGAAGAAGAGATAAATCAGTTCAAGCGCTGCAATGTATGGAAGCTTGTTCCAAGACCCAAAGGAAAGAACGTCATTGGAACAAAATGGGTCTACAGGAACAAGATGGACGAAGACGGGACGATCATAAAGAACAAGGCCAGACTTGTAGCTAAAGGCTATCGTCAAGAAGAAGGAATCGACTTCGACCAGACGTATGCTCTAGTGGCAAGGCTGGAGGCAATAAGGTTGTTCCTAGCATATGTTGCATTCAAAGGCTTCACTGTCTATCAGATGGACGTGAAGTATGTCTTCCTTAATGGTAACATAAAGGAGGAAGTGTACGTGGAACAACCTCCAGGTTTCGTTGATCCTAACTTTTCTGATTATGTCTATTTCCTGCATAAAGCACTATATGGTCTGAAATAAGTTCCTCGAGCTTGGTATGAGACGCTGTCTAGCTTTCTACTTGAGAACAAGTTCATAAGGGGAAAGATAGACAAGACATTATTTCTTAGGGAAATTAAATGCAAGATTTTGCTAGTGCAAATCTATGTCGATGACATTATTTTTGGTTCTACAGACGACAACCTCTGCAAAAAGTTCTCAAAACTTATGCAAGGGAAGTTCGAAATGAGCAGTATGGGCGAGCTGAAGTATTTCTTAGGGCTTCAGGTGAAACAATCTGAAGATGGATTTTTCATCTCGTAGACCAAGTTCACCAAAGAGCTGATTAAGAAATTCGGAATGGAGAACGCAACCTCTATGAGGACTCCAATGGGCTCAACTATGTCTCTGAACAAGGATGAAAAAGGGAAACCTTTTGATGAAACCAAGTACAGAAGCATAATTGGATCCTTGCTCTACCTTACTACCAGTAGACCTAACATAATGTTTTCAACATGTATCTGTGCTAGATTTCAGGTGAACTCTAAGGAATCTCACTATGCTGCTGCAAAGCGGATTTTGAGATACCTTAAAGGTACACCAAATCTTGGCTTATGGTACCCAAGAAGTAATGACAACGAACTAATTGGTTTTTCAGATGCAGATTTTGCAGGTAGCAAAGACGACAGGAAAAGCACCTCAGAAACTTGCCAATTCTTTGGAAGAAGGCTAATCTCCTGGAGCAGTAAGAAGCAGAACTGTGTCGTAATCTCAACGGCCGAGTCAGAGTACATTTCTGCAGGCAGTTGCTGCGCATAGTTACTCTGGATCAAGAATCAATTTGAGGATTACAACTTGAAGTTCAAGAATGTCCCATTGTTTTGTGACTCTTCCAGCGCAATTGCAATAGCCAACAGTCCAGTCTTGCACAGCCGGACAAAGCATATCGAGCTAAGGTATCATTTCATCCGGGAGCATGTAGAGCATGGGGACATAGATCTCCAATATGTCTCCACAGACAGGCAAGTTGCAGATATTTTCACGAAGCCGCTGGACGAGACCAAGTTCTCATTCTTCAAAACTGAACTTGGGATGCTCAACAAGGAAGATTAAAGAAGTTTGGATTTCAAGAAAGCAAAGGAAAATAAAGGGTTAGTCAACTTGTCATTTCAATTTATTTTTATAAACTTGACCTACTCGAGACATTAAAGGACCTACTCGAGTAGTCCATTCAACTCACTCGAGTATGGTAGTTCAAGTACTCGTGTAGTACACCTCATCTACTTGAGTCAGCCGATACATCTACTCGAGTAGTTAAGTAATCTACTCGAGTACCCCTTTATCTCTCGTGTAGGTCTCTCTTTGGTTTTTCAAATTTTCTTATAAGCCAACCCAAGGCTTATGCCGCCTTATCCTTTTTAAGTTATTTCCTTCTAGATGATTAGACATAAACCTAGGGTTTATAAATTCGAAATTCCAAATTAATTCTACACAAAATCATTTCCAATCTCCCGAGTACCTGTCTACCGCTTCATCTTCCTTCGCGAAGTTGCAGAGCCGCAACTTTTCCTCTTTCCCCCGACAGATCTTTTCTCAGTTTCTGGATCATGGCCGCCGTCTCCAAGATTGGTGTAGGTTCAGAACTTGTTACCACCCGGATTACCGAGCTTTTAGATGATTTCCGCAACTTGCTGATTCTTCTAGACACCGCATGGCTCTCCTTCATCCTGCAAGAACCCTGCCGGATTCTCTTCCCCGAGGTAGCAGAATTCTTCTCCAATCTGAAGGTCAAGCGACATGGACAAGTTCTGAAATCCAAAGTGAGAGGTATGAAGATCAAACTCACCAAGACCATTGTCTCTCAACTTCTCTGATTACCGATAGTGGATGAAGAAGACGAACTAGATGATGAAGATTCTGACAGAACGAGCTTATTCTGTGGTATTTCGGCTGAAGCTCAATATCTCAAACGGTTAGAGATGAATGCAGAAGGAAAGTTTCTGGTTGATGTTATTGGAAAGATTTTGCTGTGCAAGACCAACTCCATAAGTGACATTCTACTGTATTTCTTCGACATAATGCAAGTCATTGTCTGTCGCAAGAAATATCAGTTTGGCATGCTGATTCTGGACAAAATCAAGGACAACTTAAAACCCCCCAACTTCGCCAGAATAATCTCTCTGCTCCTCCATGAAACAAATCCTCAGGTATTTAACTTCTCCAAAGGGACCCCTCTTCACCACATGAAGAAGGTCTCCATTTCTTCTATTCAGAGATGGGAGCTCAAACTGAAAAATGCTGCCCAAGCTGTTAAGACTTCAGAAGTTCTAGTATTAGAGGATAGAACTCCATCTCCCTCTCCTCATCATGTGGCCAGCTCCTCTGGTGCACCAAGTGAGGGGGAGCCTGCTCCTTCTATCTCAGTCAGGAAGCCCTCTCCACCAAAAACCACCTCATCTCCTCAGCCAACAACTTCTTCCCTACCTCATACTCCACAAACTCCAGCAACTCCTTCAGATCAGATACCTTAAGAATCTCTTCTCTCAACAGATGCTGCAATAGATGCAATGATTGCAGAACTCACTGAAGATGTGCTGTCTATTCCTCCTCCTCCTCTATCTCCTCCAGCTCCATCCTCTGAAATTCACAGGGACTCAACTCCTGGTCAATCTCCAGATATTTCTCCAGCCAGGACTCCAGCAAAATCTCTTGCTGCCCTCACAGACCAGCAAGACAAAATTCTTATTTCTGATGAGCCCTCTCCTGAGCCAGCAAAGGCTCCTCTTAGAAACCTAGATTTCTCTATCTCTTATGATACAGAAGAAAGGGATGCTATCATTCATACAACAAGGGCTGCAAGCTCTGTGATCATTGAAGAAATAGCTCCATGGGTAGCTCTTCCTCTCTCATCTGCTACTCCTTCAACTGCTGCTGTTGTTGCTTCTGCCTCACCAGACTTGCTGTCCCAAATCTCTCTCCTACTGCAAGACCAGAGAAAATACTTTGATGAATCTCTAGCTGTCATTACAGCCAAGATAACTGCTCTTGAGACTGAGATGAGCAGAGGGTTTGCTGAAATCCAGCACAACACTGACAAGCTCAAGTACCTATTTCAACTTGGTGGAAAATCCCTAGACCACACTATCACTAGTGTTGGAGAAGTTATGGAACAAGGTGTCACCCTTGCAAACAATCAAATAGAGCTGGACAAGAAAAATGAAGCCAACAAAATGAAAATGTGTGAAGAAGTTGGCCTTTTTAAAGAAGATGCTATAGAAAGGTTATCTGTTGAAATCAGAAAGGGGGAGGGCTTGATCAAAGAACTCAAAGAACAAGTAGAAAAATCAACTGCTCAGAAGTCAGAGTTATGGGAAACTCATGTGCAGACAATTCATGATGATGTGCTAGTCCAGATACAGAGTGTCAAATTTCATACCTATGACACTGCTGTCTGGATGCACAACCAGATTCTGCCAGACCTTACTGTTGACCCCAACATCATTCCTCATCATTTAAATTCTCTAGCTACAGATGCCTCTGCCCCAACTGTTCCTCTGCAACCTACCTTCTCTCCCAGGCCTGGAGACTCAGTTGCTCCTCCAGACACCTATGTTCAAGGCTGGGAAGAAGATCCTGCTGACATTTTCCTTCATGCTCCTCCAGAGATCAAAACCTCCAAGAAGAAAAGGAAATATGGTGAAGGCCCTTCTACTAGCAAGACTGTTCCTGCTAAAGCTCCTGAACATGCTGAAGTTTGGTCTCCAACCTCCAAATCCATGATTCTGGAAACTCTCAGATTATTTATGGAATTCCATGAGAGCAGGAATATTCATTACAGCTCATATGAATGGGAACTTTATGAAAAATCCATGACCAAAAGAAGAATCTATGACAGAGAATATGGGAGGAACAACCCTGCAGCCCCTCCTAGACCTCCCAAGTATTATCCAAAACTTTTTTGTTACCATAGGAGACAACAAGAGAAACTGGACAGACAACAACATCAAGGCTGATTTTCAAGGATATTTGGGAGTGTGAAATGATTGACTGTAGAACTGATAATTTTGGATATTCTTATTTATATAATTCTAAGTTTTTGCTCTTATTATTTTTTCTCATAGTTTATTGCTTGCTTGCACTAATTTTTCTACTTAGATTCTTTTTATGTCTTTAATTCACCTTAGTGTAAAGGGTTCTGACTTCAACAAATAGGGGGAGATTGTTGAGACCTATGTCCACATTAACCCAGATTTGATGAAGTCATCCTGGAACTAAGATGAATTAGGTTGTATTTGATGCTTTGTTTGAGTTATGTGGTTGCAGGATTCTAATGGGAAGTGTAGACCAATGTCAGTCTACAATAGGTCACCAAACACAGAACCATACAATGTAATCCCTCATTGTATGACTCAAGGTGTTGACTCATGTGTAGCCTCTCTATTGGGATACACTTCATATTTAAGTACTTGGACTATGTGAATAGAGTTGGATGCTGATTTCTCCAAAGAAGAAAGAATTTCCACCTTGAAAAATCTTCTAAGTATTCTACTCGTGTAGGTCATTAACTACTCGAGTGAAATACTTGCTTCATACTCGAGTAGAGTGTCACTTACTCGAGTAGCTTACTTGACTACTCGAGTAGATACTTCTTCTTACTCGAGTTGCACAAATTTCCCTCTCCAAATTTTTCTAAGTAAAACACTCGAGTAAGTATCTATATACTCGAGTAGTTATAATTTCTGACTCGTGTAACTGTCTTCTATCTCAAGAGTAAATTTTATAAACTCGAGTAGTATAAGTTATCTACTCGAGTAGTTCACTTACTACTCGAGTAGTTCATGCTTCATACTCGAGATAACTAAATTTATCTTCTCCTAAATATATTCCAAGTCATTTACTCGAGTAAGTCTTTTCATATACTCGAGTAGACTATATCCTCTCGAGTAGTTCAGTCTGACTACTCGAGTAGCTCATTTTCTAGTGTTCAGAAATTTTTATAAGTCCTATCACTCGAGTAGTTCATCAAACCACTCGAGTAGTTTTTCTCACCTAATCGAGTAGTACAACTTGTACTCGAGTAGTTCAACTCCAGTTCCCGTGAAATTTTCTTTATACTCGAGTAGATCTTTCTAATACTCGAGTAGTTGATTATATGCACTCGAGTAGTTGTCTTCAAACCTACTCGAGTAATCATGAATTATATTCCCGAGTATTTTCCTTCACTTACTCGAGTAGTCCTTTACCTACTCGAGTAGTTATATTCCCACTTGTGTATATCTCTTCCTTTTCTTCGAAATTTCTTCTAAGTCCAGATTTGACAGATTTTCAAATTCCGCGACATGATTGGTCCACGTGTACGTCATTAAAACCAATTATGACTGTTATTAGTGTTCTTATATAAAGGCCTGTCTAATCGACAAACCTTAATAATAAGAAGAATACAAGCTTTCAAGATTATTATTGGAAAAATTTCTGCAGCCGTCTCTCTCTCTAAGTCGTCGTTTCCTCTCTCTCTATTCACGGAACGAAAGCCGCCGCCGCCGCTATTCTTCTCCGACAATGGCTTCGATTTTTAGAGGAAATAGACTGAAGAAGTTTTACAGACCGAGACCGTTTCTCAACTGCTCATCCTTTTTCCCGATCGTGTAAGACAAGGAAGATTCCAGATCTGTTGCCGAGATTTTCTTCATCTTTTCTGAAAGTGCCGCAAAGCTTACAAGAAGAAGATCCTGATTGCTGTTTGCAGATCTGACAGAAAAATCATTGTTTGTATTTTCGTAAACAATTTTTCATTCTTGTAGGAGAAGTTTTCTCCGAGTGTAGGAGTTTTCCACTCCGAGTTTGTAGGAAGTTTTGCCTTCCGAGTTGTAGATCCAATTGGTTGGATTGAGTTTGTAGGAACTTTGTTCCGAGGGTAGGATTGATTTTCAATCCGAGATAGTGGAGTAGCCGAGTCTAGTATATTGCTAGATCGGTGAGGGAAAGTGGATGTACCTAAGATCGGGGAACCACTATAAATCTTGTCTCTTCTGTGATAATTTGGTAGATAGATCTGTGCTGTGTTCTGAGATTTTTTATTCCGCAAAAGACGCACAACTCATCTATTCACCCCCTCTAGGTGTTTTAGGTTGACAATTATTATCTTTCAGCCCCTGATACCTCTCATTGGGAGAGAACGCGCAAGAGGAAAACTGCCGCTGCCAGCAAGACCTGCGGACTCAGTTTTCCAGTCCTCCACAGCTTGCCAGCAAGACCTGCGGACTCAGTTTTCTAGTCCTCCACAGCTTGCCAGCAAGACCCGCAGACTCAGTTTTTTAGTCCTCCACAGCTTCCCAGCAAGCCCCGCAGACTCAGTTTTCTAGTCCTCCACAGCTTTCCATCAAGCCGCGCGGCCTGCCAGCAGCCTCTTTTCCTTAGCCTCTGGCAACTCCTTCCTCAACCGCCAGCTTCCCACACTGTACCCTTTATTTCTTTCTCATGTAAAGGTACTTTGAGCAAGTCGTAATCTTGTTTCTTGATGAAAGGAAAGCCCGTCGCAAGAGTGGAATTTAAGCCTCGGTGGGCGAAGTTTGTTGTTGCCGCTGCTAGCTGCTCTTCGCTTCTTCTCTACTCAGCAAACTTCTCCTCTGCTCAGCAAGCTTCTGCTCTGCTCAGCAAGCTTCTCCTCTGCTCAGCAAGCTTCTCTGCTCAGCAAGTTTCTTCTCTGCTCAGCAAGCTTATTCTCTGCTAAGCAAGCTTCTCTGCTCAGCAAGCTTTTTCTCTGCTCAGCAAGCTTCTTCTCTGCTGAGCAAGCTTCTCTGCTCAGCAAGTTTCTTCTCTGCTCAGCAAGCTTCTCTGCTCAACAAGTTTCTTCTCTGCTCAGCAAGCTTCTTCTCTGCTGAACAAGCTTCTCTGCTCAGCAAGCTTATTCTCTGCTGAGCAAGCTTCTTCTCTGCTGAGCAAGCTTCTTCTCTGCTGAGCAAGCTTCTCTGCTCAGCAAGCTTTTTCTCTGCTCAGCAAGCTTCTTCTCTGCTAAGCAAGCTTCTTTGCTCAGCAAGCTTATTCTCTGCTGAGCAAGCTTCTCTACTCAGCATGTTTCTTCTCTGCTCAGTAAGCTTATTCTCTGCTGAGCAAGCTTCTCTGCTCAGTAAGTTTCTTCTCTGCTCAGCAAGCTTCTTCTTTGCTGAGCAAGCTTCTCTACTCAGCAAGCTTCTTCTCTGCTCAGCAAGCTTCTTCTTTTCTCAGCAAGCCTCTCTGCTCAGCAAGCTTCTTCTCTGCTCAGCAAGTATCTTCTTTGCTCAGCAAGCTTCTCCTCTGCTCAGCAAGCTTCTCCTCTGCTCAGCAAGCTTATCCTCTGCTCAACAAGCTTCTCCTCTGCTCAACAAGCTTCTCCTCTGCTCATCAGCCTTTTCCGCTAATCAATCGTCTACTCGACAGCTCCTGATCAACCCTCCCAACCATCACACTCGAATCGACGCCCTTCTCTCCTCAATCCCCGCAACCCTTGAACAAGTATTTGCTCCACTCTCGAGCACTCAAAAGTTTTCTTCTCTCCTCTATCCCCACAACTTTCCTCAATCACCTTGCCCATGAGATCGAACACACCCCGTTAGCTGCTGGTGCCCGCGACAACATGCCCCCTTCCTTTTTCGAGCATCAACAACCGTGTTCACCGTGAATGTGCCCTAAGAGCATGGGATGTATGGTCGTGCGTGCCTACGCCTGTGATGAAGTGTTTTTACACTATACTGCTTGGTTATGCTAACAAAGTGCAGGAAAGGAGCATCGCCGCCCCGAGTTTAGGGGCAGTGTCGTTATAATTTGGTCAGCTTTAGCTGACCGCTGCTTTTATTTGCCACCGCTCGGTGGATTGTTGCTTGCAGGTGCTGCGAAGCCAAGTGGAAAATAGTGGGCTAAAGCCCTTGTTGCTGAGCCGACCCTCAAAGGCCTAATTATTGAGTGTTTTTTATTCTCATGTATGACCGTCCTGCATGCCGAGGTTTAGAAGACACTTTAATTTGAGTAAACTATTGTAAGGTCATAAGGCCATGTACTCGTGTATTTGTACGTTCATTCCTGTTTTGTTTGAGTAGTGGACATTCATGCTTTTGGCTGGGTTCTTCATTTGCAACTTTTAAATTGCTTCCGCTAGAATGTACTTTGTGTAGGACGCTGGTTATTGGCAGGATGGCTTCCATTGAGTAACCTTCCGATCTGTCTGTGGTATATGGTGTCGGGCCCTGGCCGGACCTACTGCTATATGCTATGCAACGGATAGGGGGTGTTACAATTTGGTATCAGACTACTGGTTTCGGTCAACTTAAATGAATTCGTGGACGAATTCTTTTAAGTGGTGGTGAGCACATGTGTGTGCGTCATTGTTATAACATCAAAATAACCTATGAATGTCCCCTTAGGAATGAAAATACACGTGTTTGAGGAACCTGTGTGTTCCTATAATTGATTTTTGCAATTTTGTTCGGTCACTTAATGATGTTTTGTTCGCCTATAGGTGACCATGAGTGGTGTAAAGCCATCAGAATGCTCGCTTTCTGAGGTATACAGTGCACCCAGCGACGTGCTTAAGACCCCTCCTTTGTTTGAAACCATAAGAAGGGTCGTTGAAGCGGTGTTCACTGTGACTAATGCACAGCATGTAAGGAATGTGCAACCCCTTGCCCCTATTGTGGCTTCAACGCCGGGAGGCGTGATGAAGCAAATGACATTTGGTAGACCATCGGGTCAGCAGTTGAACATGCTTTTAGTGCAGGGAGCGCTCTCAGTTGACGAGTATTTGCAAGTAATTCTTATGATAAGCCTCTACCCATGCTTTGAGTTGGAGAACGAGCAGTCTATAGTCGATAGATTTTATAATGGTCTGCATAGCAGGCTGCGAATTTTACTTCTAGGACCAAAATTATTGGGATTCCGAGCCTTGGTGGAGTCGGCTAGATCTTTGGAAGTAGATTTGAGGAAGACTCACCAGATGTCAGTGAGCAGGGTATCGAACTCTGCAAGCCCTATGAGAGCTGTATCCCGCAGAACGCTGAAAAAGAGAGCTAGAACATCGACGAGCAAAGTTACTTACAACTGTCATACTTGTGGCAAGAAAGGGCACCCTGCCCGAGATTGTCGGGATGGTACTCATAAGACAAATTAAGCTATGTCAGGAGCAGTTGAGGATTCTAGTGCAAAGGAAACGGGGTTCAAAATGCCGAACTCCTCAAAATCTGTGTTTCGTAAGTGGTATAAGAAGGCTGGGACTTCGGGTCCAGCCCCTCCTTCTAGTGCATCTGGGGTGACTACGAGCTGAACCCCGGGAGCATGCTATAATTATGGGAAGCCGGGGCATTTTGCCCATGATTGTTGGAGCGGACGCTCAAAGTCTGAGAAGAAGCCTAGAGAGTACAACCTGGTCCAGCAGGAGGCCAGGAAGCACGCTGACGGGGAGACAGGTACGGTTTGAATTTATAGCAATTTAGCTTTAAATACTTGTTGCTCTTGCGCGTGTTAGCTTAGGACTATTTTGTGCGAGGCTATTTTTTCTTGTATTTATCCGGCGAGTGCACCGTTCGATTCGTAAGCTTCGCACTCCCTTTTTTCCAAAGGATTTGTATCGTGCATCGGAGTACCTTCTTCGATGACAAAAGACAAATTAGATGCGTTGTTGTGTAATGGGTGCTCAATGCGCGCGGGTAGAGTCTGTTGCGTTTAGGTATGGATTGGGAGTCAAGAGTTTGACTTGCAAGCGTCGTTACTACCGCTAGGGGAGCTCGACGTGATCTTTGGTATTGACTGACTCTCGGAGCAACAAGCATACATTGATCGAAATCGCAAGGAGGTCAGTTGGGAACTGGTCGTGAGACGACATTTGCGGGCTTGAAAGGGGCGAGCAAGATGTTGATGTTTGACCTTCAGGTGGTTAAGGTGGTTCGGCGCGGTGCCAAACCTGTGTCACGCTCTCCTTATCGGGTAACGCCTAAAGAGATGGCAGAACTGAAGGTTCAATTCCAGGAGTCGTTGGAACAGGGTTTTGTGCGTCCAAGTTCGTCATCTTGGAGCGCACCGATCCCTTCTATTAAGAAGAAGGACAGAAGCTTGAGACTTTGTATCGATTATCGAGAGCTGAACAAGCTAACGGAAAAGAACAAGTACTCGATCCCAAGGATTGATGACCTGTTTGATCAGTTAGTCGGGTCATCGATGTACTCGAAATTGGATCTTAAGTCTGATTATTATCAACTGAGGATAAAGGAAAGTGACATCCCTAAGACAGCTTTTAGCACGAGATACGGGCATTATGAGTTTACGGTCATGCCGTTTGGGTTGACTAATGCGCTGTCTGTATTCATGGATCTGATGAACAGGACTTTCAGAGAGTACTTGGACCACTTTGTTATTGTCTTCATCGACGATATATTGGTGTACTCGCAGAGTGAGGAGGATCACTTTAAGCATCTACATTTAGTGTTGGAGACACTGAGGAGGAATCAACTGTACGCCAAGTTCTCCAAATACGAGTTTTGGTTGTCCTCAGTAGCATTCCTTGGTCACATAATCAGTGGAGAGGGAATTGCGGTGGATCCGGCGAAGATTGTTGTTATACGAGAGTGTCCTGTGCTGTCTACGGTAACGGAAGTCCGGAGTTTTCTGGGGCTTGTCGGCTATTACATGCGCTTCGTGGAGAACTTCTCGCGGATAGCGTTACCCCTCACGACTCTGACGAGGAAAGAGCAGAAGTTTGTTTGGATGCTGGAGTGCGCACGAGCTTTTGAGGAGTTGAAGAGTCGGTTGACCACGACGCCAATTCTGAGTTCGCCGAGTGGGACTGAAGGCTTTGAGATCTATAGTGATACTTCGGGCAGTGGATTGGGTTGTGTCCTACTGCAGCATGGAAGTGTGATAGCGTATGGCTCGCGACAGCTGAAAGGGTACGAGAGGAATTATCCATTCCATGACTTGGAGTTAGCGGCCGTGATTTTTGCCTTGAAGCTGTGGAGGCACTACTTGTACGTGGTGAAGGTCGATATCTATACCGACCACAAGAGCCTGAAATACTTATTGGATCGGAAGGATTTAAACATGCGACAACGGAGATGGATTGAGTTCCTGTGGGACTACACATTCAAGATTCATTATGTGGATGTGTTGAGTCGCAGGGCCCCAGCTCAACCCAATTAGCTGTCGGTTCATGACGAGCATTTGGTTCGAGAGTTGGAGGCATTGGAGATCTCATGCGTAGACAAGAAGTCTAGTGCCGAGGCGTTATTGAACTGGTCGGAAGTTCAGTGTGACCTGACTGATCGGATTCGGCAGGCTCTAGATTTGGATGGTCGCATGAAGCAAATCATGGTTGAGGCTTTGGATGTGTCAAATTCCTAATTTGAGGTCGTGGATGGATTACTATGGAAAGATGGTCGTCTGTGCATCCCAAATGTGGGCAAATTACGGGTGGAATTGTTGTACGAGGCGCATCATACTAAGTACTCGATTCACCCGGGGAGCACGAAGATGTACCGTGATGTGAAGAGATTGTTCTGGTGGCTAGGACTTAAGAAGGATGTGGCACTGTCGTGGCGAAGTGTCAAACGTGCGCCTTAGTGAAGGTGGAGTGCCAAAATACTGGGGGATTCTTGAAGTCCTTGCCTATTCCGGAGTGGAAGTTCGACGACATTACTATGGACTTTGTGTATGGTTTGCCAAGGTCACAGAAGGGAAACGACGCCATCTGGGTGGTCGTGGATCGTTTGATGAAAGTGTCGCACTTCATTCCGCATAGGAAGGATGATTCTGTGGAGAAATTGGCAAAATTATATGCGGATAATATTGTACGGCTTCACGGTGTGCCCCGCAACATCGTGAGTGACCGAGATGGGCGGTTCACGTCAAATGATTGGAGGTTGGTGCATCAAATGTTGGGAACAAAGATGAGTTTCAGCATAGCCTTTCATCCGCAGACGGATGGTCAGACCGAGAGGGTCAACAGGATGATGGAAGACATGCTTCGCATGTGTGTTCTGGATTTTAGGAAGCAGTGGGAAGATCACCTATACTTGGTGGAATTCGCGTACAACAATAGCTACCAGGCTAGCATTCAAATGGCACCCTTCGAGACCCTTTATGGTAGAAGATATCGCACGCCGTTGTCTTGGTTGGAAATGGGTGAGTCAAAGTTGTACAAGCGACAAGATGTGGAAGTTACAACGTCATTGGTTCGAACGATTCGAGAAAGATTGTTAATCGCTCAGGACCGCCAAGCTAAGTACTATAACGCCAAGTATAAGAACATGGAGTTCGTAGTCGGTGACTGGGTGTACTTGAATATCAAGTCGTTCACGGGTGTCTCGCGGGTACGGCGCTTGAATAAGCTAAGCCCGAGGTACCTTGGACCGTTTGAGGTTCTGGAGAGGATTGGCGAAGCAGCTTATCGATTGAGGCTATCAGTGGAGCTAAGCGGTCTACACGACATATTCCACATATTGGTGCTGCGGAAGGTGATGCAAGAGCCTTCACAAGTGATTGCGGTCGATCAAGTGTCGGTCGATAATGGGTTAACGATGAAGGTCAAGCCCGTTCGCATTGAGGACTCAGAAGTCAAGCGATTGCATAACAAGGATATCAGGATGGTCAAGGTCAGTTGGGACAACTGCGGTCGGGTGGAGCTCTCGTGGGAGCGAGAGCAGACCATGCTTGAGGAGTACCCGGAGTTATTCCACTCAGGTACCGTTTAAGTTTTGTTTTTTTTTCTTTCCTTTATATAATTTCGGGATGAAATTCTTTTAAGAGGGAGAGAGTGTAGCACCCCGAAACTCAAAAGAGCGACGGGTGGCATTTTGAGCCAAGTTTGGAACTTGGTAGGGGTCACACGGCCTGGGACACAGGCATGTCCCAGGGGCGTGTCGTGCTTGGGTTCGACGATGGCTGTGTGGTCGACGAACTTCAGTCAACGATCATCGAGCAGCGAACACGGCCTGGGACACGGGCGTGTCCCAGGCCATGTCCTACTCGGGTGGTTGGCCAAGTTGTGTTGGGGGTGAAACATGGCCTGGAGCCCGGGCGTGTTCAAGCTGACACGGGCGTGTCAAATCCGACACGGACGTGTCAAATACCCGTGTTCTTCTCGGGTGGGTGTTAGTCCTATGTCGAAGGAGGAACACGCCCAGCTATACGAGTGTGTACTGGATGACACGGGCGTGTCAAGCCTGACACGGGCGTGTCGAGAGCCAGTGTACTTTTCGGGACACTACGGTTTCGGCAGCGAATGGGGCAAACGGCCTTGGACACAGGCATGTCACTAGCCGTGTTGGGCCCAAGTTTTGATTTTTCAGTGCGAATCGTGGCCGTTTGTTTCCTTATTTTGGGATCCAACGGTTCAGGGATGTACTGGTTGGGTTATACATGTGAATAGGGTTTGGATGCATTCATTTCTCTTGAGCCATCTCTTTCTAAAGTTCTAGAGAGAGGAGAGAGCAAGGAAGAAGAAGGAAGATTGATCCAGCTGCCGGCGGAGCTTCGGAGCCCCAAATCGCAAGCCAACTTCGGATCTACGGAGGCGAGGACATTGCGGTGCTTTTCATCCGCATAAATTTCCATGGTGCGAAAGAGGAATACTAGGATAACGATTCTCATCTTAGGACATGTGAAGTCCTCTTTTCCTTTGTATAGGAAGCCCGCTCTCGCGAGTTTGCGGTGAATGTGAGGCATTCCTTCGGGTAGACATGAATAGTCCCCGTTGTTTTGCATGTAGAGTCTGTATTCGAGAAACGGATATAGGCATGATGTGTGAAGCCTACCCGGACAAGTTAGTCTGGATCGGTGATGTTGAATTGCATGATTGGTCGTAGAAGACTCTGCGCAGTTATTTGTTTTTCGGGTTTTCTATATAGTAGATTGCAACAGGGAACCTTGAACACTAACTCTAAGGTGCACCCGGAAAACAGGGTAGTTGCGTGATTCTGCCATCTTGGTGGCCTGGGAGTCAACTTGCACATAACTGGGTTATGTGAAGTGTATGATCAAATTGGGACTCAGGAAAGCTAACCCGCGCATATGGCTTAAATTGACGTTGTGATGTGAGCAACGGGTTAGGCGGAACCGTACCCGCTCTATGTCGTTCGGTACAAGCGACCTAAAGGTACATGGGACTTGTCGTTGGCATAGATAGTAGGTCTCGGGTTGTCTATGGCTTAAATTGACGTGACATCGGCCAGAAAGACCTATTTGCTCACAAGAAATTATCGTCCAAGGGGCGGTGGTGAGACAGCGGACTTTGACCGTATTCACCGTGAATGTGACCTGAGAGCACGGGGTGTGTGGTCGTGCGTGCCTACGCCAGTGATGAAGTGTTTTTACACTATACTGCTTGGTTATGCTAACAAAGTACGGGTAAGGAGCATCGCCGCCCCGAGTTTGGGGGCGGGGTCGTTATAATTTGGTTAGCTTTAGCTGACCGTTGCTTTTGTTTTCCACTGCTCGGTGGATTGTTGCTTGCAGGTGCTGCGGAGCCAAGTGGCAAATAGCGGGCTAAAGCCCTTGTTGCTGAGCCGGCCCTTGAAGGCCTAATTTTTGAGTGTTTTCTTTTATTCTCATGTATGACCGGCCTGCGTGCCGAGGTTTGGAAGACACTTTAATTTGAGTAAACTATTGTAAGGCCATAAGGCCATGTGCTCGTGTATTTGTATGTTCATTCCTGTTGGGTTTGAGTGGTGGACATTCATGCTTTTGGCTGGGTTCTTTATTTGCAACTTTTAAATTGCTTCTGCTAGAATGTACTCTGTGTAGGATGTTGGTTATTGGCATGATGGTTTTAATTGAGTAACCTTTCGGTCTGTCTGTGGTATATGGCGTCGGGCCTCGACCGGACCTACTGCTATATGTTATGCGACGGATTGGGGGTGTTACATCACCAACAAGAATGATGACCGGACCTAGAGATTTGTCTTCGTCTCGGGGAACTTCGGCAGCATGCCCCTCTCGCCGGTTCAGTACGATGAGGCCACGTACATGCCTATGACACTGGCGGGTCGTGAGACCGCCTTTCTCGACTTCTTCGGGACCAAGAACTTTGACGCGAAGTTCCTGTGGCGGGATGTTGAGTCCCTCACACCGGTCCCTGCCGGCGAAGGTACCATTCTGCCTTACCCATTTAATCTTTACTTCAAACTTCTAAGACTAACATTTTATGGCTTTCACAGGTGAGCGAGAGATCCCCCTCAACCAACCATTTGAAAAGGTCAGGGGTCCCGCCGCCACACTGACCCTCGCCAAGTCTGCCGCCCTCGCCTACCGCAAAGAGCCAGACTACTCCTCCCAGGCCGATGCCCGAAAACGGAAGCCCGACGCTCCTCCATCCGCTTCCAAGAAATCAAAACCATCCCAGACGGACAAGGGTAAGTCCGTTGACGAGACCCCCGATGAGACCCCCTTTGAAGCTCCACTTGTCGCGGGCACAACGGGTGTTGCTGAGTTGGTCGTCGGGACTTCGGCCGAGACCTCCTCCAAGCTGGTGCCGAAAGGGCATCAGAACTTTGGCCTCGACGAGAAGTTTGTAGATGAAGAGGGCCAGCCCCTGCTCCGGTGGGACCCCGAGGCCAACAAGGTCTTGATCTCGACGCTCCTCCCCTCCTGCATGAAGCGAGACAATCATTGGTGAATCCTTCACACTGGGATTTGGGCTTTACAGTCGGGTGGACGCCAGTACGTTTGACCGGGAGACTACCCGGTCCCTTGCCTATGACTCCGTTCGGGCCAAGATGCGCATGTTCGAGCTCGCGCACGTGACTGCGCGCCGCAATATCAGCATCGAGCGCAACCTCGTCGAGGCGCTCAAATCAAGGGATGCTGTCGTTGCTGAGGACGTCACCCTGAAGGCCAACCTGGAGGCCTCGCAACAACTTCTTGCCCTCTGCCCATCAATTGAGGTAAATAATTCTTCAAGAGCCTTTCGCCTTGCTGCAATTTCATATTAGTTCTAACCCCAAATTTCTTGTAGGATTCCGCCCAGGCCTAGCTATCGCGTGCGCGGGAGGCTTCTCTTCAGTGCGAGATTGCTCTGCTGAAGGCCGAACTCAAAAAGGCGCGGGAAGGCAACGTGCTGGTTCAACCGCCAGCCCGCCGAGAAGGTCCTGTTTCATCAATACTCTAACTACGAAATAGAGGTGATGATGCAGGAAAATGCCAAGATGGCCTCCAGGACCGTGATCCAGATACTGTGAGAGTCAGGGTTCCAGAATGAAGGCGGCGAGACACTTATGGCACACGGAATCCTCCCCTGGCTGTTTGATAGCATCCCGAAGCCTCTGATAGTACAACTCCCCGAGTGAGGATGACGTGATGATCCTTGGCGAGTGTGATGAGTCCACTGACGAATCAGCTAGCGAGACGTCTGAAGACTCTCCCTGAATAGCTTTTGCAATTTTGTTTTTGACTTGTAATTTTTTTCATTTATGAATTTCTGTAAGTGGCGAGATCCCTCCAGCCAATGTAACAATTTTGATATTATATGAAAGATCTTACTTTTGCCGAAACGGCTATTATTTTCCATATTTTTCTCTGTATCTTGAATTTTATTATCCGCGAATGAATCTGCACATTTTCACAAGCTTTAGGCTCTTAGGTGATGATCGACACCCGTTCGACGAATAAACCAAGTAAATTCTACTGAGAGGGTCATGCCGAAAGGGACACGCCGAGACCCCCTTGCCGAGAGTAGTGCACCGAGAGGATGGTGCCGAGAGGGGTCTAGACTACCTCATCCCTACTTCAAGATAGGTGTTAGTTATCTGAAAACCTGTTATCGAAGTGTTCCATAATACTTATCATGAGTCCCGCGGTCCTGCCAGCTAGGTGAGAGCCTGACGATGGGGCGTCTTTAGATCTAATTATTCCAAGCACTATACGTCTTGTCACCGAGGGATCAGTTGGCCCTGCTTGCTTGATGTGAGCCTGGTCAGTGGTCCACTCAAGGACGTTCAAACTAAGAACCTCATTCCCTTACCCCCCCCCCCAAGCGAGCCTACTGTTAAATTTTCTCAAGGTGGTCAGCAAGATAGCCTGAAGCCAAATTAATATTCTCAGCACTACCCAGTTCACACTTTGATCATGCGCAAACCTAAGAAGCAAGCTCAACACAACATGCACATGGAAGAACAAGCAGATCTTATATTCATTACACTTCTTTACAAGGCGAGGCATACATGGCGAGACATGATTTCGCCAGTACACAAGCTAAAAATAGAAAGCACAAAATAAGTCGGGCGGACAGAACTGCAGACCGCCGAGACCGTCGAGTCCGCCAAGATCGCTGAAGCCGCCCGAGCTCTTGCTGCTACACGCCGAACAGAACACGGAGTCCGCCTGAGACCACGAGGACGCGCGGACACACCATTATTCGCTTACTACTGATGAACTGAAGAACAGACCGCCTACCTGCCTGAGACCGGCGGACAGGTTATTGGAACTTGGAAATGCTGAAGCAGAGAACTGACAAGCCGCAGAGCGACCTACTGAGACCGCAAAGACCGCACACTTCACAGAACTTGACCGAAGTCAAAGCCAAACTCCTGGCTCCTTGAAGCTAGTCGTGCGACCTGCACACAGCACACAGTTAACTCTACTCAACCCGCGTGGACAGAAAAACTCAGACCGCAGCAATTTGACCAAGCCCCCACTTACTCTTCACTCAGTTTCTATAGACGTATCGGGGGGTCTATTTATAGGCGAGGTGAGGAGTGTGGTCCCCACGCTAGAGAATAGAGTCACCGCCCCAGCCCGCGCGCTATCTCAACCCAGTCCGCCAAGTCTGCGTGGAGTTGGCCAGACAAAACCTCCAGGAGACAGAACTAAAGCCAGTCCCCCTCTATGCGGACTTACACACTGCCGACCTGCATAACACTGGCACAAAACCAGTCCGCCCAATGCAAACACAGCGCTAGACCACCACTCATCACAGCAGGCGGACACCCCCGCAACACAAGCGCACCAGCCCGCAATACCATATCACATGGACTCAGGAGCCAGTCCGCAGAGCTTGGCAATCAACGCCGCAACCCGCCATGAGTCCACAACCAACAGGAAGTCCGCCCGGTCAACAACGGACTCCGTAGACACTGCGGACACCGAGAACTTGACAAAGAGAATGACCAAGTCTAGCAGCCCACCATGCACTGGCGCGAGCACGGCGGACACAGAAACTCCAGATCTCCAACCAGCAGGACAGTCCGCCACAAGATGAGAACATCCACTGTATCATGGAGAGCTCGGCAAGAACCAAGGCACCGTCCAAACAGATACGGACTCCGCGAATGCCAAAGCGCGGCATAAGGCAGAGCCCGCAAGCCCTACTCGCACAGCTCCCAATAACGGTCAACTGCCGGACTCCGACACCAGTCCGCGCAGTACTCCCACGGATACAAACTTGTTAATCCGACACCATCCCTACATAACAGCTTGTTAATCTATAAGGCCGGAGATCTAGCAGAGCACCGCCAACAGTACTTGAATTGCAGTCCGCTCAGGCCGCTCCACAAGCTCAAGACAACCTTGGCCAGACAACATGCAGGCCGCCCAACAGGCCGCATAGCAGGCCTCACAAACCGCTCCTCAAGAACAGCCAATCTACCATGACAGCCAAAGCACCCAGGCCGCAACAAGCAGTCCGCCCAGGCCGCGGACCCAGTCCGCCCGGCCTGCCTATCACCCACTTCCACTTCACAAATTTCAACACTCCCCCTTGAAGTGAGAAGTGGTGATCAAGCCTACCAAGCTTCGTAACTACTGAAAAGGCCCCTTCGACAGTGGCTTCGTGAAGATGTCAGCAAGATTATCTTCACTCCGAACATGCCCGACCAGAAGAGATCCCTCCAACTCCTTCTCCCTTATGAAGTGGTGCTCGATCTCAATATGCTTGGTCCTTGTGTGACACACTGGATTGTTTACCAGTTTGAGAGCACTCTCATTGTCACCCCAGAGTAAAGTAGGACCTTGCACTTCCTCATGAACATCCTCTATAAGCCTCCTCAACCAGATGGCTTCCTGAGCAGCTAAGGTCGAAGCCTTATACTCTGCCTTTGTAGTTGAGACGAACACCGAGCCGTGCTTCTTGCTACACCACGAGATGATAGCTGATCCGCAAGTGAACACATAACCCGAAGTTGACCTTTGATCATCCGAATCACCACCATAGTCAACATCCGTGTACCCAAGTAAAGCAAAATCCGAGTCCCTTTTATAGAGAAGTCTCATATCAGAAGTTGTCTTGACATACTTCAAAATGTTCTTTGCCGCCACCAGATGAGACTTCCTTGGTTCAGCCATTAACCGACTTACTCGGCTAACAGCGTAAGCAATGTCGGGCCTTGTAATCATCAGGTAGTTCAAGCTCCCAACAAGAGCTCTGAACACCAAGGGATTAGGAAGAATCCTTCCCTCATCTCGTTGAAGCTTTAGCCCATGTTCCAGTGGAGTAGAGCAACTCTTCCCTTCGCCCATGCCGAATCGCTTCACAATGCGATCCGCATATCCCCTTTGACAAATGAGTATCCCGCTCTTCTTCCTCTCCACTTCAAGAACGAGAAAGTGATGAAGCTCTCCCAAGTCCTTCATCTCGAAGCGTATAGCAAGCTCAGCCCTGAGTCTTGCTACTTCCTCCTCCGAATTCCCTGTGATGATCATATCATCAACATACAGCAAGACCAAGACTTGCAGCTCCCCCTTCTTCTTGATGAACAAGCTTGAATCTGAGTTTGAAGCAAGCTATCAGCAGAATTGGAGATATTCTGCAATCTTACCATACCAAGCTCTAGGAGCTTGCTTCAACCCGTAGAGAGCTTTCCGGAGTTTGCAGACATAGTCCGGATGAACTTCAGAAATGAATCCAAGTGGCTGATCCATGAAGATGTCCTTGTCAATCTCTCTATAAAGAAAAGCATTCTTCACATCAAGCTGCCAAATCCTCCATCCCTTGCTAGTAGCCAAGGCAATCACCACCCGAACCGAAGTCATCTTAGCAACTGGACTAAATGTCTCCTCATAGTCTTCTCCATACTATTGTGAGAACCCTCGAGCAACAAGGCGAGCCTTGTATCTTTTGATGCTCTCATCGGCCTTCTTCTTCAATTTAAACACTCACTTGCAAGTCACATGAGTAATGCCATCAACCTTGGGCACAAGGTTCCAGGTTTCATTCTTCTTGAGAGCAGCAATCTCTTCCTTTATGGCATCTTCCCACTCCTTGACTCCAGTGGCCTCATTGAAGTTTGCAGGCTCTTGCTCATCCAGGGGACCTGCAAAGAAGCAGGAGACAAAACTCACTGCATTCCCATCACAGTAACGAGCAGGTGGCTTGATAGTCCTCTTCGATCTTCGCAAGGTCTGCTCCTTGCTCACAACCTCTGCTGCTTCTTCAGGCTCTGCTCCATTCTCAGGCAAGTTTTGAGCAATGCTCCCTCTGCTACCTAAGCCAGAGGCCTCATCACCAGAACTTGAAGCAACAGGAGCTTCTAGTGAAACAACAAGCTCCTCTTCCAGAACTTCAGCAGCCACCCTCCACTCTTCATCAACCTTGCTTTCTGATAGATCAACTGACCCACCTCCATACGACGTCAGTTCGTCAAATACCACGTCTCTTGACACAACAAACTTCTTTGCCACAGTATCCATGCATTTCCATCCCTTCTTCCTCTCATCGTAGCCAACAAAGACAAGCTTCCTTGCCTTTGCATCAAGCTTTGTCCGAGAAGCATCCGGGACATGCACATAGCAAGTTGATCCGAACACCTGAAGGTGTTCCACACTTGGCTTCTCCTTCAGCAACATTTCAAAGGGAGACTTCATGTTGATCGGGCTGAGCGGCATCCGATTGATGACGTAAAAAGCACAAGACATCCCCTCTGCCCAGAAGGACCTAGGAATATCTTTTGCATGAAGCCAACATTTGCAAGTCTCCATCAGATGATGGATCTTCCGCTCCGCTACTCCATTTTGTTGTGGATTATGAGCACAAGTGAGCTCTCTCTGAATTCCATTCTTCTTGTAGAAGTTAGAAAACTCGGAGGAGACAAACTCACCCCCGTTATCGGTTCTAAACTTCTTGATCCGCAAGCCAAGCCGTCCCTCCACTAGCTCCTTGAATTCCACAAACAATCAGAAAGCTTCAGACTTCTCCTTCAAGAAATAAACCCAAGTATATCTTGAGTAGTCATCAATCAGGACAAGCATGTATCTGCTTCCACCAAGGCTGGCAGTGGCGGTTGGTCCCATCAAGTCTCCATGGATGCACTCCAATGGTCTCTTACTCCTCGTTTGTGATTTATCAAACGGAAGGCGATGAGCTTTGTCGTACTGACACCCCGCGCAAACATGCCCTTCACCAAAGGAGGACAGCTTAGGCAAGCCTCTCACAAGACTTTTACTAGCCATAGCCTTCAGCTTGTCCATTCCTACACGCCCCAACCTCTCATACCAGATAACAGCGCTATCGTTAGCTCTCATCCGATCAATATATGAGTTAGTTGCAAGAACAAACAAGTTCTTAACTCTCCTCCCCACATGAGCAACATCAGCCTTAACCGCTGATACGTTGCGAAGGAACTTCACTTCTGTTGGCCCAAACAGAATGTAATAACCCGCATCGACCGCATTAGTCATAGATAAGAGGTTCTTCTTCATGCCCGGTACGTGATACACACTACTTAATGTGAGTGGCCCCTTATCACTACCCAAAGACACAACCCCCTCCTCCTCTTCTGCATAAACAGTGTTATCAGCAGTTATGATAGCTTCGTTGCCTGAGTATGCTTGCAAGGAAGAGAACTTCGACTTGTCTCCGGTGAGGTGATGACCACACCCGGAGTACACGATCCATTCGTCATTGAAGTCCACAACGGACAAAGCACAGACACAAGTGCCCGTCATGAAGGCTCCGCCCCATTCAACTTCCTCACTCTTAGAGCAAGCTTCCTCCTTGCCTGCAGCATGCTCAGGCTGCAGTTTGACCTTGCCGTCCCGCTTGAAGTGTCCTCGCTGATGATACCTGTAGCACTTCAAGTTCTTCTTCCAGTCCTTCTTCGGAGCAACGCTCCTCTCTGGCTGATAAGAAGATGAAGGCTCATTCTCAGCAACGACCTACTTCTTATTCCCTTCCCACATCTTATTCTTCTTGCCCGTGAAGAGTGCTTCACTGCTCTCCTCAGATACAGTGATTCCAGCTATCTGCCTTGACAAACTTTCCTGCGAAGCAAGCAGGTTCTCAAGCTCCAGCAGAGATGGCTGAGTGGCCCAGCCTTGAACTGATGTAACAAAAGCAACATATTCCTTCCTTAAGCCGCGGATTATGTGCCTCTTCAATTTATCCTCAGAGATAGGCTCATCAGGATCAAGAGCTGACAGCTCAGCACATAAGCTCTTCATCTTCAGAAAGAATTTGGAGATGGTCAGGTCTCCTTGAGTTGCTCTTGACAACTCATTCTCCAAGAACTGGAGCCTCGCCACGTTCTTCCTATTAAACAACTCATTAATAGTTATCCAAATGTCAGTAGCTGACTCACATCCAATGATGTGATCAAACAGCTCCGGTGAAACAGCTCTCTTGAGAACAAACTCAGCCTTTGCATTGGTTTTTCTCCAGAGCCTCACCTGCTCAGCAGTTCCAAAGGCAGCAGTTACTTCCTGTCTTTCATCACCACCGACGACCTCCCAAAGCTCCTCGCCAATAAGAAAACTTTTCATACACGACTTCCACTTCTTGAAGTTAGTCGTGGTCAAGAGTTCAATGCCAATACCCCTTGCATAGCTCCCTTGCATTGCAGCAAACTTTGGTTAAGCCTTCAGAAGCACAAAGCACCAACACACGTTAATCACTGCTCAAGCAACTGAACCTCACTTTGATACCATGTTAAATTTTCTCAAGGTGGTCAGCAAGATAGCCTTAAGCCAAATTAATATTTTCAGCACTACCCAGTTCACACTTTGATCATACGGAAACCCAAGGAACAAGCTCAACATAACATGCACATGGAAGAACAAGCAGATCTTCTATTCATTGCACTTCTTTACAAGGCGATGTATACATGGCGAGACATGATTTCGCCAGTACACAAGCTAAAAACAGAAAGCACAAAATAAGTCGGACGGATAGAACTGCAGACCGCCGAGACAGCCGAGTCCGCCAAGATCGCTGAAGCCGCCCGAGCTCTTGCTGCTACACGCCGAACAGAACACGGAGTCCGCCTGAGATCGCGAGGCCGCGCGGACACACCGTTATTAGCTTACTACTGATGAACTGAAAAACAGACCGCCTACCCGCCTGAGACCAGCGGACAGGTTATTAGAACTTGGAAATGCTGAAGCAGAGAACTGACAAGCCGCAGAGCGACCTGCTGAGACCGTAGAGACCGCACACTTCACAGAACTTGACCGAAGTCAAAGCCAAACTCCTGGCTCTTTGAAGCTAGTCGCGCGACCTGCACACAGCACACAGTTAACTCTACTCAACCCGCGCGGACAGAAAAACTCAGACCGCAGCAATTTGACCAAGCCCCCACTTACTGTTCACTCAGTTACTGTAGACATGTTGGAGGGGTCTATTTATAGGCGAGGTGCGAAGTGTGGTCACCACCCTAGAGAATAGAGTCACCGCCCCAGCTCGCGTGCTATATCAACCCAGTCCGCCAAGTCCGTGTGGAGTTGGCCAGAACAAACCTCCAGGAGCCAGAACTTAAGTCAGTCCGCCTCTATTCGGACTTACACACTGCCGACCTGCATAACACTGCCACAAAACCAGTCCGCCCAACGCAAACACAGCGCTATACCGCCACTCATCGCAGCAGGCGGACAACCCCGTAACACAAGCGCACCAGCGCGCAATACCATATCATGCGAACTCAGGAGCCAGTTTGCAGAGCTCGGCAATCAACGCCACAACCCTCCATGAGTCCACGACCAACAGGGAGTCCGCCCGGTCAACAGTGGACTCTGCGGACACTGCGGACACCAAGAACTTGACAAAGAGAATGACCAAGTCCAGCAGCCCACCAAGCACTGGCGCGAGCACGGCGGACACAGAAACTCCAGATCGCCAACCAACAGGACAGTCCACCATAGGATGAGAACATCCACTACATCATGGAGAGCTCGGCAAGAACCAAGGCACCGTCCATACAGATGCGGACTCCGCGGACGCCAAAGCGCGGCATAAGGCAGAGCCCACAAGCCCTACTCGTACAGCTCCCAACAACGGTCAACTGTCGGACTCTGACACCAGTCTGCATAGTACTCCCGCGGATACAAACTTCAATCCGCCAGGCTACACAACAGCTTGCTAATCTACAAGGCCGCAGATCTAGCAGAGCACCGCCAAAAGTCCGTGAATTGCAGTCCGCTCAGACCACTCCACAAGCTCAATACAACCTGGCCAGACAACATGCAGGCCGCCCAACAGGACGCATAGCAGGCTGCACTAACCGCTTCTCAAGAATAGCCTATCTACCAAGACAGCCAAAGCACCCAGGCCGCAACAAGCAGTCCGCCCAGGCTGCGGACCCAGTCCGCACAGGCCGCCCAGTCCGCCCGACCTGTCTATCACCCACTTTCACTTCACAAATTTCAACACCTACGGCCCTGCCAGCCAGCGAGAGCCTGATAGTGGGTCTACTTGGGGACGAGTGCGTCTTCCAGCCTTGCCAGCTGATGTAAGCCTGGACTGTGGGATCCTCTTTCTTTCCCCCCAAGCGAGCCTACTATAGTACCCCCCTCCCCCAACCTTTTGCCCGGGTCAGGGGGGGGGGGGGGGGGGGGGGGGGTACTACTGGCCCAAAACATCCACCCAGTGCTCTTTAGGGGAAACGATCCACCCTATCTAAGCACTAGATGAACGTCTTGCTCACCTCGAATCATAACATTCACAACCCATCAAAATATAGCGAAAGCATTAATAGGAAACCACTGTAGATATATATATCACATCAAATTATACTAAGGTTCTAGGACCGAAGCCTAAGCATTTATATAAGCCAGTGGGCTATACATGCACTACATATAACCCTCACACTCTCTCCCTCTAAGCTGCTCGGCAGTACTCACGTCTCTAAACTCCATGTACGGCGAGGGTGCATCTACTCGAGTAGTCCTAGCCGCTTGTGTAATCTCCTGCGGCAGCGAGTTACTACGATGCTCCATTTCCTGTGAATGGTTATTTAGATAATCGTTAGTCACAGAACTAAGTGGAAACAAATCTCCTCCCCGTACCCATATCCTAGGGACGAGCACACACCCACCCAACAAATGTAAATAGCCGAAGTAAGAGAGAGTTAGCACAATAATTCATATATATATATAACTAGGAGCAACTATAAGAGAGTGCAGGACAGTATAACTGGAAAAAGCAGCAGCAATGTAAATCAGTTATAACAAGGCTTCACTAGCTTACAAGCACATCAGGTTTTCACATCCTGGATTCTATCGCAGGCATTCACAGCCGCGCACACAACACAGACATTCATAGCCATGCACACAAACCCTATGTCGACATAGTTTGGACCGCTTCTATTCCAGCAGGGTAGCGAGCCCCGCGGGCTTCATCGATTCGCTCAAATGATTCATAATCAAATGAGTCCAAAAGTCCATCTCTATGGAGCTTGGATATGCGCTTCTCGTTGATATGGCCCAGACAACAATGCCAGAGAAATGTAGGGTTCGAGTCATTTGTTCTTAGTCTTTTATTATTTTCTACATTACAGATCAGATGGTCCAAGTTCAAAACATAAAGACCATTAAACAATTGAGCTACAGCATAACAAACATCATTCTTAAATATAGAACAACAGTTGTTCTTAATTATAAAAGAAAATCCAATCATGTCCAAACATGAAATAGATATAATGTTTCTAGTTATGGCCGGAACAAAATAACAATTATCTAGTTCTATTACAAGTCCACTGGGCAAAGAAAGACGGTAAACCCCTACGGCTACAGCAGCAACTCTTGCTCCATTGCCGACGCGGAGGTCCACCTCCCCTTTACTCAGCAATCTTCTCCTTCCCAGTTCCTGCACATTTGTACAAATGTGAGAACCACATCCGGTATCCAATACCCAAGATGAAGGAGCAGAAAGGTTTATCTCTATAACGTGAACATTTGAAGCGGAAGTCATACCTCCCTTCATTTTCTGCAGACCTTCAATGTACGAAGGACAGTTCCTCCAATGACCAGCCTTGCCACAATGGTGGCATTTCCCTTCCTTCACCATGCTTTTATTTTTCATCAGTGCGGAAGACTTGGGCTCAAGATATGACTTAGGTCCCACCTTCGTCTTCTTAGAGCCCTTGGCCTTGCCCTTGCCCTTATGCACCATCAGTATGGGGCTGGCAGGCTTGGCCTTCTTCATATTGATTTCGGCAGTTCTCAACATGCCTAGGAGTTCGGGCAGTGTCTTGTCTATTTCATTCATGTTGTAGTTCAAGACGAACTGCTCATAACTGTCCGGCAACGATTGCAGGATCAGATATGTGGTCAACTCTTGACTAAGAGGAAAACCCAGCCTTTCAAGGTTCTATATATACCCAATCATCTTGAGTACGTGAGTCCCTACTGAGTCTCGAACTCCCATCTTGCACTGAAACAATGCTTTTGTGACGTCACACCTCTCTTGACGAGCCTACCCTTGAAACATTTTCTTGAGATGCTCGTCAATCTCCTTGCACCCAATGTTCTCATGTTGCTTCTGAAGCTCAGAGTTCATAGTGGCAAGCATAAGGCATTCGACATCTAAAGCATCATCAGTATACTTCTTATAAGCATCCTTCTCAGCACGGGAAGAGTTCCCGGTCAGCACCTCGGGGGCTTCTTCTTCCAAGACATAGAGCTTTCGCTCTTGCCTGAGAACAATTCTCAGATTCCTGTACCAGTCCATGTAATTAGTCCCACTGAGCTTATCCTTCTCAAGGACGGCTCTCAGAGACAACGTGGAGTGTGAAACACTTGCCATGGAATTCTACAAGAATTTATGCAGAATAAAATCAGTACCAAAATTTCAAATACAATTTATTTTAATTTGGACTTCAATTAAAACACTCCAACTATTTTATTCGAAATGATAGCCCTCACTAACAATTCGGAGAGTTCATGCGAGCTACTCTCTTAGTGGACAAGATCCGTATTTCACCAACACAATGAGTCAGCTTTGGCTTTCCTCTCACGATGCGGTTATTTAGGTAGGCAACGCTTGTCAATTGCATCCTCATGTAATTCTTGTATGGTTGGTGAATAACTCCTTACTCACATCCATCATATGGTGCATGCCAACCCTATGCCTCTAGGCACTCAACCTTTGAGGTCACCTAGTTAAGCTGGACCCGATGTCGAAAGTGGGATATCACAATTATCCGCTCGCACCCTTACCAAGATAGATTAATGCACCTTGCTTTTGCAAGCCCACACTTCATCGATCGAGGCAGGAAGAGTGTCATCCATCGGAAGGCATCCGAACACTTAATATTTGATGAAGGGATTTTGATTATAGGTTAACAGTTAACCATGATCAACATTTGATCAATGTGCACATCCAAAGAAAAACAATTTTTCTAAAACCACATGCATCCCTTATGTGCACAACCTGACACCATCAACATTTGATAGAAGGAAGGGCTAAATCTGAACATCCGGAAACTTCCAAATCCTCAGATTTACATGCATTGGACAAAAGCAAAGACAACTCAACTTAAAGCAGTAGACAAGCTCATCTCTCTATGTTGGATTCAAAATCCAAAACAATCTCGAGGGATGGTTACTGCTAAGGAGACTACAATTTCTAACGATTAGAAATTTCCACGAAATCCCAGAAGTTCTTGGCGGGGTACCAAGACTAAATCTAGACATTTAGAACACTTCTAAATCCCTAGGTTTACACGCACTGGAATAACAAAACTTCCAATACAACAATCATGGCCGGAACCTCCCTCTGATACCACTATTGGGTTTCTCTATGAGGATGGCACAACACTTGTGCACACAGCGGAAGAATAAAAACATCAAGAAAAACCCAAAAGAGATAGGATCGGGCCATGGCAGTTGAATCAAGAAGTTAACATACAACTAGGCAAAAATTACCTCGGTGGCGTTGAGTCACAACTCAACGGAGATGCTCCAAGCTTCGTGTTCTTGATGGTGGCGAGTTCTACGTGGAATGATATCCACGTCTCTGCAGAAATCCACACGAGCGGGAGAACACCGACTTTTCCGTCGCACGGATAATCGGGAAGGAGAATGATCACACCTTGCTTCTCCACGGACTGCTAGATCCGCGCCAGGAATAGCAACACCAGTGACAATCGCCGGAGAGGAGGAGGTCGACGGAGCGAACGAGGAACGGCGGCGGGATTCGGGATCGGCGGAACGGCGGGATTCGGGATCGGGATCGGCGGAACGCATCTGATTCGATCAGAGAGCATTCCCGAAAACCCTAAGTATCTATTTATACCAAAGGCATAAACAGACTTAGGAATATCGCTATCCGCAGACCACCCAGAAAATTAGGGTTCCAGAATCGGCGAGAATCACCTAGCAGATTCGGTGAGAATCAATCGGCGAGAATCACCTAGGATCGGCGAGAATCAGTCGGCGAGAATCAGAGTACAATACTCGACGATTCACGTCGAACGTGGGTTGACGATAATCATCGATCTGCGGTCGACTGCGGTCGACGATACTCGTCGACCCGCGGTCGACGATACTCGTCGACCCGCGGTCGACGATACTCGTCGACCCGCGGTCGACGATACTCGTCGACCCGCGGTCGACGATACTCGTCGACCCGCGGTCGACGATACTCATCGACCCGCGGTCGACGATACACGTCGACCCGCGGTCGACGATCGTCGACCGACTTCGGTCGACTATCGTCGACCCTCGGTCGACTATTCTTACCAATCCTTCAAGGCAACATTTGCCCAACCCGACGATCCTTTAAGGCAACACTTTGCCCATAACCCCATTCAGGTCGGTGATTGGTAACCTTTACCAACACAGTCAATCATCCAACTTCTCCACATCTCTTATGTGCGACCCTGTAGGCTCATATCGCGTTGGCAGTGAGATTACATGTTTGACCACTTTTAGATCACCATGGTAACTCCAACACTCTTGTAGTTGCACTTTCATTTCTGTCATTTCCTTTGGCGCTACTCGATATGACGAGCGGGGCACAGGTTTTGCACCTGTCACTAACTCAATCGAGAAGTCAATCTCCCGCTGTGGTGGTAACCCCGGAAGCTCCTTCGGAAACACATCAGCAAATTCCAAAACAATCAGAACATCACTCACGTTGGTTTTTGGCTTAACAGCCTCAATAAGCGTGAAGAACAACTCCGCGCCTTTTCGAATAGCTCTGACTACTTGGAGAGCAAACATCAACATCCTGCTTGATCCTCGCATAACAATGAATTTTGTCTCTAGCACAGTATTCTGCCCCAATGTGGCTTCCTTAAAAGTGCAATATATAGAGGTACGCTGCTCCGAGAGCCAGTCCATACCAAAGATCACATCAAATTCTGATATTGTCAATACAGATGCTTCCAATCTGAAATCCCGACTTCCTATTCGTACCCCCACAAAACAAGCCCTATCCGCATGCATCACACATCCATTCGGTAATAGCACCTTCACACTATCTGCCACCATACGAATCAGCACACCGATCCATGACACGAAGTCCATAGATAGAAATGAATGCGAAGCACCCATATCAAATAGTGCTCTCGTCGGATAGTCTCGAATCAGGACAAAGCCCAAGACAAACACATCATGCACAAGCTATATACAAGGTATGAAGTATCAAAAGCAATAACAAAGTATCTTAACTCATACCTGTGATGATGTCACTTTGACTTATGGCATCCTGTTTGCCAAGATTATATACTCGGGGCTGCGCCTGGGATGTAGAGGATTCCACAACTATCTTTCCCTTTATTCATAAGACACTCTTATCTTCTTAGCACCCGTTGGAGGATCAAATCCATATTCACGGGCAAAGTGTCCTGGCTTGCCGCATGTATAACATGTACGCGGACCTTGCCCCGAAGTTGCTACAGATACAACACTCGAGGGAGCCTGTGAAGAAGACTTGGATCTCTTACCCCATCTCTTGCGGTATCCCTACTTTCCTGGGTACGACGTTGTGAATTCGGGCTTTGTCATGACTAAGTCCCTCTTGCCCTGTACCCGCTTCATATATTTATCCAACGCACCAGCCGTATCCACCAACGCTTGAAACCCCTGGTTCACCAAACTCGAGAGCAGTAATTTCAACTCATCCCGCAACCCTTAGTAGAACCTATTGGTTTTCCGCTCTTCGTCAACAAAGATAATTCCCGCATAGCGTCCCATCCTCATAAACTCATACAAGTAGGTATCAACACTACTTTCTCCCTGAGCTAGACACTGAAATTCATTTTCCATAGCTATGCGCTGAGCCGATGGCAAATGCTTTGCCAAAAATAGTCTCGAAAACTCCTCGATCGAGACACCCGTCAGTTGTCTGCCTGTCAAGTGGTACAGCTCTATCTCATTCCACCATAGCCGAGCCTCTCCTTCCAACAAGAAGGTGGCCAAGGTGACCTTTTATTCTTCCTCCGTCCTTATCGCCGTCAAAATCCTCTTGACGCGCGCAAGCCAATCCTCTGCCTGTGTTGGGGATCATGCCCCCGTAAATGTATGAGGATTGAAGCTCATAAATTGCTTCAGTTGCGTTCCGCTGCTCGGGGATCTACAACAGCCACAACAGGTTCGGGCCTCACACCCACCTGTTCTGGCACCACCGCAGGCCGCGCCTGCCCAGTAGGTTGTGCCTGGATCATAACAAACAATGCCTCCATAACTAAGCGTACTGTCTCCGCAGAAGGATGAGGTGTAGGCACCTCAGCTGGTGTCGTACTCTCATCAGAACGCTGGTGTTCAGACTGCCTCGCACCACTTCGGGTCACCTATACGTGTACCAGTGTTTTAAAAACCGGACCGGGCCGGCTGGTTCAACCGGTCAGACCGGGGACCGGTTCACCGAGCGGTCCGGTCAGGTTCTTAAAACCGTTTCCACTGAAAACCGGGCACGAACCGGTTAACCGGGCAGTTAGACCGGTTAACCGGAAACCGGCCCGGTTATCAGACAACCGGGCGGGTCTACTACACAGGTATTACTATATATTTTTAATAAAATATTTTAAAAAAGTGAGGCATTAAGGATTCGAACCTACGCCCCTTCTGATATAAGAGCGATGCTGACCATTGACGTGGATGGTATTTGCTGTTAAATTTCAAACTAAATTATATATATTATTATTTAATAAAAAAACAATGACTAGCAAGTCGCAACTCACAAGTGAGGCATTTCAGTATTTAACTATTTATGACTAATTACAATTTATCCTTGTAATAATATTTAAATATTTATACAGATTAAAATATTGATTTCAAATATTTATTAAATTTTGTCATAGAATTTAATATTTAAATATAAATTAATAAATTTATATCTTTATAAAAAATTTTACACCGTACAAATCGCCTCCGCATACAACGTATTATATAATCTATGTCTTCAAAAAATATTTATACAAATTTTTAAAATAATAAAAAGTATTTGTAATATATATATATATATATATATATATATATATATATATATATATATATATATATATATATATATATTATAGACAGTGGCGGAACTAGGATTTTGAAGCCGCACGGGCACAATCTAAGCACCATCCAAATGTCGGGGGGTAGCGCACCCTGAGCGGGTTTTCGGGGGCAGCGCCCCCGAAAAATTTTTTTTTGCAAAGATATTTTTGTAAAAAACTTATTGAACACAATATTACAATCACAAATTGAACACAATATTACAAAAGAAAGGTTTAGATCTGAAAAACTTACAATTCAACAAGATACTTTTCGTTGACACATGCTCTGAAAACGTGAAATAATAGTTTCTATTGTAATAGTATCGGCAACTTCTTTTTCAATGTAAGCAACCAAGCAATCATTCATCCATTCATCCCTCATTCTATTTCGCAGTCGATTCTTTATGATCTTCATTGCAGAAAACATTCTTTCAACAGTAGCTGTAGTAACTGGTAAGAGGCAAGCCAACTTCAACAATTTAAAAACTAACTGATAGTGATTATCTTTTTTTAATTCAACCATTTTTTCAGAAGATCACAAATTCCTTTAACATCAGAAAATGTGTCTGTTGATGTAGAGCGCATATCAAAAATATATATGTCAAGTTGTCCTTCAAGTAACTGCAGCTCTATTGACGTAAAATCATACGGATATAATGCAGCAAGATGAAGTAATTTTTGTTTATCATAAGAACTAAAATGATCCTTTGGGTCTAGACAAGCAACACATAAGAGTAATTCTGTGTTTACTTCATCAAAGCGATCATTTAACTCATTTAGCATTTAATCAAGCACTGCATTAAAAATTTCAATTCTGAAATAATGTTTATTTGTAATCTCACGTGCATTGCGTCTTGATCTACCTTGCTGAACAAACTTCTCTTCCATATTAACAACTTCTATGTCATGTTTTCTACAGAAAGTTGAAACTTCGGTCATAAATATTTCTCACCCGGCTTCATCATTTCTCATCTTCAATAATAATAGTTTTGATAATTTTACGAAATGCATAGCATTTACAATATCTTGATCTTTCCTCTGCAATGCTTGGGATAGTTCATTTGTTTTTGACAAAATATTTTTCATCAAATGAATAACAAATGCAAATTTGAAAGTCAAGATAACTTGAACAAGTGTGCTTGCCATTCCTCTTTGGTTTCCATCTGCCCCATCAACTATGATAATCTCCAGCACATCAACAATAGAAGAGAACATGCGAATAAAATTTAAAACTGTGCCATAATGTGACCCCCACCTCGTGTCACCAGCGCGTTTGAGCTCTAAAGGTTGATTCAACCCTCGTCCACTTTCCAAGTCCCCACATCCAAGCGCTGTAGCAACTCGATCAACTTCCAAGGCTCTAAGAGAATCACGGCGTTTGCAAGAGCCACCAACAACATTCATTACTGTGTTAATAAGTGTGAAAAGCTCAGCAATATCAGAATTTTTTTTTGCAACAGCTACCAGTACCAATTGCAGTTGATGTGCAAAACAGTGAACATAGAAAGCGCAACTGTTCTCATTTAAAATTAAAGCTTTTAACCCCCTGAACTCTCCTTTCATATTACTAGCACCATCATATCCCTGCTCACGCAATTTATAAATACTAAGACCATATCTCATAAATAAATGATCTATAGCTGCTTTAAGGGATAACGCGGAAGTATCTGCTACATGAACAAACCCAAGAAGACGTTCTGTGATCGTGCCATTGGAACTAATATATCGTAAAATAATAGACATCTGCTCTTTTGTAGATACATCACGTGATTCATCCACTAAAATTGTATAACAGTCTTCTCCAATTTCTTGAATAACTTTATTCGTTGTCTCTATTGCAATTGCTGATACTATTTCTTTTTGAATCTTAGGCGATGTAAGTTGACAGTTTTGAGGAGCATTTTGTAACACAACTGAGTTGATGTCATTATTATGTGATGCAAGAAACTCCAAAAGCTCTAGAAAATTTCCTGTGTTGGTAGACTCTTTAGTCTCATCATGACCACGAAAGGACAATCATTGTCGTAAAAGAAATCTAACACAATCGATTGAAGCATATAAACGAGCGCGATAATTCAAACTTTGTTGTTCATCTTGTCTTGCAAAAGCAATTTGAATACCTTGTTTTTGATTCATCAAAGACTCGCATAGTTTTCTAGAAGCATTGTGTGGAGTAGTGTGACTTACGACATGTCTGTCCAATACTGATTTATCTTTCCAATTTCTGAAGCCTCTCGTGGTAAAAGTAGGCTCACAACCCCTTTGAGGAAAAATATAACAGTAAAGGCAAAATGCTGCATCTTTTTCTTTGTTGTATTCTAACCATCCCTTAAACTCGTTAAACCAATTCTTATTAAAGCGTCGAGCTTTGTTTCCGATTTCTATTTGGGGAAAACTTTCTAGATGAGGTTGACAAGGACCCTTTTGCAAATAATATCTTCGTATAGACTCTTGAATATTTGCATCGTAGGAGTTGATAGGAAGTCTTAAGCCCGGGTCTGAAGGTAAATCTTCAATTTTGAACTCGTCTACGCGACTTCTTTTACCAATTGCAACTATCTCCTGTGAATCTAACGAACCTTGACATGTTCCTTTTTTTGAAAAAAAATTCTTCATTGCACTAACTAAAACGCTGCATAAAATCAACGGGATATTACCGTTAGCACCTGATAAAAAAAGTATCTAATTTGATTGTCTGACCATAACAATTTAGCCTGTACTGAATTCAAAACGGTGGAAAATCCTGACGGTACACGGGGCAATGCCCCTACGGCCAAGCGCGACCGTACCAGGCCCGTGAGGGAAATTCCTAAGGTTCTAAAAATGTTTTCTGAATCTGGACTGATTTCGCAAATATGGAGTGAAGAAATTAGGAGCAAAAAAACTGAAATCAGTCCAGATTCTAAAATCTGGACTGAAATCAGTCCAGATTTCAGTCCAGTTTTCTGAATCTGGACTGATTTCGCAAATATGGAGTCGTTGACATATTAAATGATAAAGAAAAGTAGCCAAACCAACAGATCAAAAGAGATCTAAATATTTAAATGATGAGGATGAAGCTGAATGATAAAACTGAGTTGTGATCACCTCAAGCCCTCTAAAACGGCCTATGAATAGCTGTTTAGACTTTATACTACTTTGGGAAAATTCATTTAACAGTGCACTCCTCTTTGTATTATCTAAAACGGCCTATGAATGGCGTAACCGAATGCGCCTCTATTTCATTTTCATTATAGGATGAGTTATCAATGGCCTTATTTCATTTTTAGTTCATTCTATGAATGAACTAAGAATGAAGAAAGACTGAGCTTAGTTCATTTTTAGTTCATTCTAACAATGATCTAAGAATGAACTAAATATGAAGTAAGAATGAAATTAGCTCATTCTGAGAATGAACAAACAATGAATTAAAAAAAATAATGAGAGAATAAACTAAAAAATATATAGAATGAACTAAGAATGAAATAATAATGAACTCAAGATGAACTAAAGATGAACTCAGAATGAACATGTTTGTTTTTGTCTGTTATAAGAATGAACTTAGTTCATTTTTATTTCTTTCTAAGAATGGAATCAGAATGAACTATGAATTAACATAGTTTATTTTGAGTTATTTCTAACAATGAACTACAGATGAACTAAGAAGGAATTTAGTTCATCTTTAGTTTGTTCTAATAATCAACTATGAATGAACTGCATTATTAAGCAAGGCATAACCAGACGCACATCTTTGCCACAATCTTTGTAATGAATGGAAATGTAGCATTGAGAATCTTTTTTAAACAGTGCAAAGCATTGCACTAAAACCATGAAGTTTACACCATTTGCTTTTTTTTGTTATTTTTTAACATTTAAATTTTAAAGTTCTTTCGTTATCATCATAAAGAACCTTATCCAACTATTTTAGGGTTGTCCTTATGAATCATCATTCTTCAAGCATTCATGGATTGCACTAAAACCATGAAGTTTACACCATTTTGCTTTTTTTGTTATTTTCTAACAATTAATTTTAAAGCTTTTTCATTATCATTCTTCAAGAATTCATGGAGAATCTTATCAAAGATATTACGCCTAGACTATGAAGTCATCTTGAACGACTCTCATCTATCTCATTAAATGTACTAGGATATATTAGATTATCAATGTCCCTATGCTCAACATTGATAGCATGTTAGCTCTGATGGCATGTTAGAATTCAAGTATCCACCCATGAGTAAAATATCAGATAATACTTTTAGGGTTGTCAATTGAACTGACAAGGCACAGATAATGATAGACCTATAAAAAAAATTTATATGGGCCAAACTAACCAAATAATGTTGAAATTGATAAAGAATAACTGAGAAAATTATTAGGGATTTCATGCTCACTAGCTCAAGCCCAAATATATCACAATGTTAGATCTTTCTTTATGCTTCTAAGACACTTTGAAGAAGTCCAGATTTCTGGACTTCTTCAAAGTCCAGAAATCTGGACTGAAGAAGTCCAGAAATCTGGACTTTGAAGAAGTCCAGATTTCTGGACTTCTTCAAAGTCCAGAAATCTGGACTGAAGAAGTCCAGATTTCTGGACCTCTTCAAAGTCCAGAAATCTGGACTGAAGAAGTCCAGATTTCTGGACTTCTTCAAAGTCCAGAATTTCTGGACCGAAGAAGTCCAGATTTCTGGACTTCTTCAAAGTCTAGAATTTCTGGACTTAAGAAGTCCAGATTTCTGGACTTCTTCAGTCCAGAAAAACAATAAAATAAAAAAAAAACAAAAAGAAGAAGAAGAAGAAGAAGAAAGAAGAAGAAGAAGAAGATACCTAGCGGCTGGCGGGAGTAGCTTGGCGGGATCAGCGGAATCGCGGAAAATGGCGGGATCAGCGGGAGCAGGCTAGGGCACGGAGCAGCAGCGGGATTTCTTCTCCCCGTGAAGCAGCGGGATTTTAACATCGCGGAAAAGACGCTCGGGCACGTTCCCGACCGTGCCCAGTCATAGATCCGCCCCTGATTATAGAGTGTTGATATAGATATTTATATTATAAACACACGTACTGTACTATATATAACTATTCGATTATTTAAAAATTGATTTTTTTAATAAGATGATTATATTTGAGCTAAATTTGATATTTCCAAGATATATAATATGATATGAATTTATGATTCATGATATGTAATATTTTATTATGTAGCATTACGGTTCAATCCCGGTCCAACCGGTCGGACCTTGAACCTTTGGTCCCACCGGTTCGTTCTCCGGTCCGGTTCTTAAAACCTTGACGTGTACAAGACACACTTTAGTGACTTGGCAACAACAACAATGTAGGAACGCGCAGGTTCCTCAAACATGTGTATTTACATTCCTTATTGGACATTCTTGAGTTAATTTATGTTATAACGGGTCACACGGTAACACGTGCTCACCACCCCATAACAGGTCGCACTTTTATTGTAACGACCCTAGCCGATCCAACATGACAGTGTCACGACTCTGATCTAAGCAACGCTACCAGGCTGCAGCCCAAGCACCTCAACCCCTCTCCATCCCACTGGCGGTTTGTTGGTGGCCATAACCTACCTTTGATAAACGAACTCGATAGTTAAGCTGGGACGTACGGGGACTTCCCAGGAGGTCACCCATCTCAGTACTACTCCAGCCCGAGCACGCTTAACTATGAAGTTCTTTCAACTTTCATCACCAATTGAGCTGTGTTCGACACGAAGCATTTTAAGAGCTCATAGCTTACAATAGCCACACTGTCCACCAAGGACTGTCTTCACTATCATATGTTAGCTAGGAGCTATCGTCAGCGACAATCACTATCCCCAGGCATTTAGCAACATAACTCTCTTTCCGTCCCCATCCCTAACAATAACTGGACCAACAATCCAGAAATCCCTGCAGCCACATATAGTGCCAGAAATACTAGACTTTCATAACATACATCACATGCACTTTGAGGGTATTTTCCTAGAATTCAACTCCAGTACTTCCTGCTACTCCATTTCATATGCACGACCCACCGACTCCACAAAATACTTGTTTATACACGGAGTCTTCTCTGGTGCGCAAAATAAAACATCACTAATTCAGACCAACCTGTCCAGATGGGCTTCACACAGTATGCCTATTTTGTACTACACATTTCCGAATTTATATGCAAGACCACTTGGGATATCAAGAATCAACCCAATAGAAATCCCTCAATATTCCACCTTTTGGTGGGGGAAATCCATGTATATACCAAATAAGGACTTCACATGTCCAAGGAAGAAGGTCGTTACCCTTGAAGATCTCTTCGGAGCCATGACCGTGATCTATGATCCGGATGGAATTGATTGCCACAACTTCCTCTTCGCGGATCTAGCGTCGACTCGCGATTCCAATTACAAGCAAACCTTGGATCAATCTTCACACAAGCTCCTGGATGTTCCTCCTCTTCCTTCCCAGCAAAGAAAGGATATGAGAAGATGAGAATAACATCTTAAGTCCATCCTTATACAAAAGATGCCTCCGTGCGGTAACTACTACCGCCGCGCGGTAACTACTACCACCGCGCGGTAATATAGGCGGTAACCGCTTTGACCAGTCGACGCCGCTATCAGAGCTAGTGCCCCACGATAACAATTTAGCACTTGACGGTAAACCGTTCGACGTTCGTCGAGCGAGTAGTGCGGCATGGTAACTCCTACCATCTGGCGTTAGCGCGCTTGATGATTGTTCGACAGCGTTGAGTGCTCGAAAGCGTTGAGTGGTCGAACGCATTGAGTGGTCAAAAGCGTTAAGTGGCTAGCGCGGCGCGCTAGCTCCGCGGTACCCAACCCTAGTGCTTGGTCTTTTAAATCACTGAGCTACTGCCCGCGATAATATTATCGTTGCGCGGTAGCCCCCAATGACCACTACTCCTTTTGGGGTGTTACACCAAGGGTAGGGGATCCGTGTGCCAAGACAATTGTAGATGAGCCGTGTAATAGCCCAAATTCGAGAAATGAGAAATATTGGGTGACACGGCCTGGGACACGGGCGTGTCCCAGGGTGTGTCCTGCTCGGGTTGAGCAGTTGGGCGCGTGGTCGACGAAATTCGTTTGACGAATTTTTGGGAGGTACACGCCCATGACACGGCCGTGTCATGGGGCGTGACCTAGGTCGTGTCCTCCCTTGGTCGACACCAGTATTTTGGTCGATGAAATTTGTCGACAGAGGGAACACGCCGTGCTACACGAGCGTGTACCATCCGACACGGGCGTGTCGGAGGGTGTGTCCCCTCTGGTCGACGAAATATGCTCGACGATTATCGAGTGTCGAGTGTCGAGTTGGTTACACGCCCTAGGTCACGGGTGTGACTGGGCCGACATGGGCGTGTACCCTGGCCGTGTTCTATTTTGGATAAGTCAGATATAGTCGGTTCGTGTGCCGCTTAAGGTACACGCCCTGTGACACGGGCGTGTCACAGGGTGTGTCAGGCTCGAAAAGTGCAGATTTCCGATTTTCTTGCCGTTCATTTTCCCTGTTCTGGATCTGGATTCTTTCCTATGGATAAAAAGGCCGAGAATGGGATAAATTCCCTTTATTCTCATCTTCTTCTTCTTCTCATTCTAAGAGAGAGAAAGAAAAAGGGAAAGGCCAAGGCAAGGACAGGGGAAAGGAAAGCTAGATGTTGGAGGTTCTGCGGAGTGCGGATTGAAGATATGAGAATGGATTCGTGAAGACAAAGTCGAGGCGGTGATTTCCATCAGGCTACTTCATGGCGTCAAAGCGATCTTCAAGGGTAACGATCTCTTTCTTGGACATCATGAAAGTGAGAGTTAGATCTGAAATACTCTAGAGGGGGGTGAATAGAGTATTCTTAAAAAATTCTTTACAGCTATTACAGCTTTTGCTGTAAATTAAAAGTGCATAAATTAATATAACTAGCACACAATAAACCTAAAGCACAAGCACAACAAGAACACAAGAAAAAGAGGCAAACAGATGACACAAGAATTTTATAGTGGTTCCCCAACCTGGGTACATCCACTTTTCTACCACCCTTGGTAGGAATCCACTCAGATTTTTGATCAGGTGCTTGACACTAATGAGCTTTTGATCAGGTGCTCAAAAACCAACCCAAGTCTTTTGATCAGGAGACTTGCAACCAAGGAATCACTTTTGAAGGGAGATGACAACCCTTTACATAGTGGGGGGGGGGGGGGTGAGATGATTTTATCTTCTCTTTCTCAATATACAACTGAGAAGACTTGTGGATTTGATTATAGCTTATGGCTCCCCCTGAGAAAAACAGGAGCTAAGCTTCAGGGTGATAGGACTTCAAACTGAATCCTTGACCAGCAATACTCTTCAGGAACTTCTTTGACAGATGAAACTGAAGTTGTCCTTTTGAAGTGTCCTGGAGTACTTGAAGAAAGAAGACTCTAGATATAGGTATTGTTGTTCTTCTTCTTCAGGTGCTGATGAGCTTCTGGTCAAGGGCTTCTGTGTATCAGAGAATGCTTCTTGTTGACAGAGCAGATTGTTCAAGATTGAATGTTTCTTTGTGATCTCTGTATGCTTCTCAGTAAGTTGTGCTCTGTGTAAAACTTTTTCAATAATCCTTGATTCTTTCTATCTGTCTGTCTCAGTATGTCCGTTATTCTTTTCTTCTCTTTTTTTATTTTCTGTCGTAATCTGTCTTTCAAAAAATTTGAATTCTTCTGCAATTAATGTTGACAGCCTTGAGAATAATAGGCATTAATTTATTTTCCCAACTGTCTCATGGAAAAATGGCAAGCAATAATCCTGGAGAAGACCATAATTAATGCTCCTTCTAACGGTTATAATCAGAGAATGTTAGAGCATTAATTACTCAGGAATTATCGCATTAGAGTGGGGACAGAAGGTCGGAATTAACTAAGTCTGGAATCGTCGAACAGTTGACAGAAATCGTCGAACTGAGTCCGCAGTTCGTCAAGCTGAGATGTTGTGTTCGTCGACCAGACGGCTTCTGTTCGTCGAGCTGAGTTCCATGATCGTCGCGCTGGAAACTGAACTGCTATCTCTTTTGAACTTTGCTTATTCTGTCTGAAGTTCGTCGAGCTGGTAAATGTGTTCTTCGACTGGAGTTCAGCAACTATTCTGGAGTTGTCAAAGATTCTGTGTGTCGATTGATATCCTGTGTGTCGACACAAGTATTCTGTGTGGTGTCGACATAATCTTTCCTCAGTGTCGACTAATGATCTGGGTGTAGACATAAGTTCTTCTAGTGTCGACTTAGTTGGTGTAAACATATACTCTGAGTGTCGACACAAGTCTTCTGGTTCTAGGATTCATCGGGCAAAGAACTGAGTTCGTCGACCTGAGACTAGAGAACATTATCACGACAGAATGCTGTAGTAGTCCAAAGATTCGTTGACCAAAGAATAAGATTCGTCAAGCTAAGTCTGGAGAACCTTGAATTCGTCAAACTAAGTCTGGAGAACCTTGAATTCGTCGAGCTAAAAATGATTCTGGACTTAGAGAAAAATTGATAAACCTCTGACAATAGAGTTGAAGTGGAAGTCCAGAAATCATCGAGCAAAGAATGAAGTTTGTCGACCTGAGATCTAGGTTCGTCGACCTGAGTCTAGAGAACAGTCTGGACTTAGAATTCTGAAGGTGGAGTCCAAGGATCATCAATCTGTGACTGAAGTTCGTCGAGCTCAGCTCAGAGAATATTTCTCTAAGATCGTCGAGCTGAGAATGACTATCGTTGACCTGAGTTCAACGAACGTCGAACTCATTTTACTTAGTTTCTTGAGAATTCTCTGAATCTTTGGAAAAACTATAAGTTTTGAGTCTCTGGTAGTCTGATGATGGCTTGTCCATGTGATGTTATTACTAAGGACTTGACCTAGACTATAGGACACAACTATGACCCTATCTATACATGTTGGGTCACATCATCCTAAGTTAGTGAAGCTAGCCCAAATCAAACTAGGGATCCAACAATCTCCCCCTATTTGGGTGAGGTCACTAATAGACTCAAAATAAAAACATAAAGTAAACAAAGCAGGAAAAACATATATCTGGCAGAGATAATTAACACATGCAGCAGATATATTTACACAAGAACTTTGTTCAGATAATATGAAACAGTTTTTAAGAAAAAAAAATTAGAAATAAAATAGTTCAGATTTCATTTCTTTTGCTTCTTCTCCTGATGCTTTACATCCTTGCCCTTGTCTCCTGGCTTGGTAAAGATTATTTCCCTGTTTGGATTTGAAGCTTGTTCCATAGTCATTATCATGTCAGCAGCCCCTATAATCTTCAGAGATGTAGCTCTAAGGACCACTACTTCAGGATGTAATTTCATATAATCATCAACATTAAAAATTTTATTAGTCTTTTCAAACCTTTTTAGTTCTTCTCTCTTGTATTTGGAAATTGTAGTGTATTCAGAAATATCCTTCCCTTCAGCCTTTGCCTTGTTAATCATAGAAAGGCCCACCAGTTCCTGGAACCTGGCCATTCTAGTTATGTTGGTTGTTTCTGGATCTTCATAAGGAATAGGAGGAGAGGTTGATCTTTTAGGACTTTCAACTTATTGATGTTGTTGTTGCTGATGTTATTGTTGCTGCTGTTGTTATTGCTGCAGATGTTGTTGTTGCTGCTGATATTATTTTCCTGAAGAGTATTGCGTGTGCTGGCTTCTTTCATGATAAGATCTCCCTTGATGTCTTTGATATGTTTGAATATGGACAGATCTTTGAGAACTAGAACCAGAAGCACCAGCTGCAGGAGGAGGAGGAGGTAGTGGATCTTTTCTATACCTTTGAACTGATGGAGGAGAGTACCTTCTACTCTTCTTCCTTTCCTTCTGTTGATTCTTAGATAGCCACATTCATGCTGGCATCCCTTTATATGGTGTTATCTTTTGAAGAATGTAATATGGAGTGTCATTGTTTGGATTAGGCTTAGGAGCAGGAGGAGGAGGAGCTTTTCTTTTCTTTGATACTTGTTTTCTCTTCTTTGTATCCTCGTCATCTGAGTCGTCATCCTCATCTTCATCATCATCATTTTCAGAACCCCGAGGGTTATTATATAAATCATCCAAAGCTTTCAAAGCCTTAGCAGAAATAGCAGGCTTTTCTAGAGCAGGAGCAGGAGTTTTAACAAGAGTTGGAGGAGAAGCTACAAAAGAATCAGAAATAACTTGGACAGAGCTTTCAGCTACAGCCTTATTTTTATCTTCAATATCAGCCAAGGTCAGTTCATCTAGATCTGGCATGGGGGAGTCATCCATGACAAAGGTTGGGGCTGAAGGTATTATTGGGGAAAAGGGAATAACCACTACTCTTGGAAGTGGAGTGACTCCTGGCTATGTAATAGCAAAACTTTTCCTATGTTGCTTAGCAACTTCTGAAGAGATGGGGGAAGTGTATGGTATAATAGCCAAGGATGGCTTAGTAATCTCAGCTGGAAGGTAATTCAAATGTACAATATCAAAAATACTCAACAAATTTTCTAAATCAACTATGGGATTAAGAATGAAATCACCAACAGTATTGGGCTCTTCAGAGTCTGATTCATCAAAATCCATATCAGTTTCAATAAAGTCAATCAAATCTTTATCTATGTATTATGTGCACTCTGCTGTTGTTGTTGAAGCTAGAGCATTTGCTGCTGGAGATGGAGCTGAAGCCTCTGGAGCTGTAGCTGCTGCTTCATCATCAGGCATCTCCCCCTGCCTGGTTTTAGTGGGAACTGAGGCCAGGCCCCTGGCTGAAGATGGGGCAGCAGTAAGAACAGAGATTTGGTCAGAGAGAGAGGAGATGGTGGTAGCAAGAGGTGTAATGGCCTCTGCTATTAGTGTTTTGAGGAGGGGAGTGATTATGGAAATGATAGATGATATGGTGGAGTGGTCCAGTGATGGAAGGTCAGTAGATGTTTCAGATGTGGTTTGAGTAGAAATATGTGGATGGATAGAAAGTGGAGCATCTGGTATGTGGACATCTGGAGGGGATGCATATTGAGGGATGGTATATGTTGATGGGGATGGATGGGTGGCATCTTCCATGTGGGTGATTGGAGGAGGAGGGGAATTGGGAGGTGATGGTGGTATATTGAAAGATGGTATGGAAGATAAATGAGGGGGAAGAGGAGATAGTGGTGGTGGAGGAATGTAGGTGTCATGGGGGGAAGCAGGAGGTGTTGGGGGTTGATTTGCTTGAAGAAGGGAAGATGGAATTTCAGTGATGTCAATTTGTAGGGATGGAGCTGGTGAAGCATGTGGAGATTCTGGTGGAGTAGGAGGTTGAGTAGGGGATGATGGAAGTGTGGAAGAGGGATGGATTTGTGTTGTTGGAAGAGATGGTGGTGTTGGATGACTCTCTTCAGTAGGTTGGGGAGTGGCTTTAACAGCCCTGGTGCCTTCAAAAGCTGGGGTGGAAGAGGTAGAAGCCTTGGATAGCTTAGTGATGGTCCTCTCCCACCAGCCAAATAAGACACATGTTAGCCTTTTACTGGCATTGATGAATATGGTATGGGAGACCAGTGATTCAGCAGCTTTTTCTTGTAAAAAGATCCCTAGGATCCTTCCAAAGCAAACTTCTTTTTTATTATTTTTTCTTATTTATCAGATCAAAAAGAATTTGTGCCTAATTCACCGGTTTCTTATTTATGATTGCACACATGACCAGAAACTGGTGTCTGGTGATGTAGTCATGGGCAATATGTTTCCCAAGCAAAACTTTTCCAACCAAATCACCCAAAAACTTATAAGGGGCGGAGAGGTGTTTCTTCAATAGTTTATTAGGGTTATCTCCAGTATAACCCATTAGGCTCAACATCATGTCAGTCTCCTCTATTTCAATCTCTAGTTGCTCTTCTCCATTCCTTAATCCAAAAATTTCAGTTAAAATTGCGGGAGTTAAGGGAACGGGGTTACCCGCAATGGTGCCTGTCATCGTATTCTCCTTTGTTGGCGATAGGGTGTAGCCCATTCTCTGATTTTAGTGTTGTGTAGTTTGATTCTTCTTGACATCAAAATTCTGAGTTCTTGTTCTTCAAGTAGTTCCAGAATATAAAGGAATATGGGATCAGAATGTTGAAATGAATCAAAATCCACATCAAAACCGGTATCGAACTTCATGTCTGCGAGAATGCTTGCTTGAATCGCCATGGAATCACCTACAAGAGAGGAACAAAACGGCGATCAAGTGCAAATGAATAGAAAGCGCGGGACGGAGGTCGAAGAAAACCTAAATATAGGGTTTTCAAGATTATGAATCGACAGACTCCGTTCCACGAAAATAGACATAATTCTTCGAACTGAGTTCGACGAAATAATTTTGAATGAAATAATTCGTCGATCTTATCCAGAAGAATTGAAGACAGTTCGTCGAACTTCGTTCGACTAATATCTTCTGAAGCAAGTTTGTCAAACTCCGTTCGACGAAAATTATTTCACTCACAGAGAGTTCGTCGATCTCCGTTCAACGAATATCTCTCAAACTTTCCCCGGTTCGTCGAACTCTGTTTGACGAACTTTGGAAAATTCGTCGAGTGCAGACAGAAATTAAATAAAGTCTTCTCCATTGATCATGCCAAGTTGATTTACAAAGAACATATGATTTCTCTCATCAGAGGTTTGGTGAATATATCAGCCCTTTGTAAATCAGTGTAGATATAGACAAGCTTGATTTTATTTTTGTCTACACACTCTCTAATGAAATGATGTCTTATATCAATATGTTTTGTCCTACTATGGTGAACTAGATTCTGGGCTATGGCTATAGCACTTGTATTATCACAGAGTGGGGTTGAATTATTTAAGTTGAACCCATAATCTAGAAGTTGATTTTGTATCCAAAGCATCTGTGAACAACAGCTGTCTGCTGCAATATATTCTGCTTCAGCAGTTGAGGTTGACACTAATGTTTGCTTTTTACAAAACCAAGATACTAATCTCATACCCAGGAACTGGCAAGTCCCTGAAGTACTTTTTCTATCTACCCTGCATCCAGCAAAATTAGCATCAGAGTATCCAGTTAACTCAAATTCTGATTCAGCAGGATACCATAGGCCTAGATTAGGACAACTCTTTATATATCTCAAAATCCTTTTTAGTAAAATTAGGTGAGATTCTTTAGGGTTCACTTGGAACCTAGCACAAAGACATGTGGCAAACATAATATCTGGCCTACTAGCTGTGAGGTATAATAGGGACCCAATAATGCCCCTTTAAAGTTTCTGATCCACAGGTTTACCTGATACATCAGAGTCCACAACAACATTGGTAGACATGGGTGTTTTCTTTGCTGAGGCATCAGCCATCTCAAACTTCTTTAGAAGTTCTTTAACATATTTTGCTTGAGAGATGAAGATGCCATCAGGGAGTTGCTTCACTTGGAGACCAAGGAAGTAGGAAAGCTCACCCATGCTACTCATTTCAAATCTAGAATGCATGAGGTTAGAGAACCTCTTGCATAATTTGGAATCTGTAGAGCCAAATATAATATCATCCACATAGATTTGTACTAATAAGATTTGATCCTTATGATGTCTAGTGAAAAGAGTTTTATCTACAGTTCCTCTTGTAAATTTATGCTCTAATAGAAAACTAGCTAAGGTCTCATACCAAGCTCTTGGAGCTTGCTTTATACCATAAAGAGCCATATGTAATTTAAAAACATGAGAGGGGTAAGTTGGAGAAACAAAACCTGGAGGTTGTTCTACATAAACCTCTTCTTGTAGCACTCCATTTAGAAAAACACTCTTCATATCCATATGGAAGACCTTGAACCTCTTGTATGCTGCATAGGCAAGAAATATTCTTATGGCTTCCAACCTTGCAACAGGTGCAAAGGTTTGATCATAATTAATTCCTTCTTTTTTCCTATATCCTTGAGCAACAAGCCTAGCCTTATTTTTCACAATGACTCCTTGGGCATCCAGCTTGTTTCTGAAAACTCATTTGGTTCCAATAACTGGGTAGTTTTGGGGTCTTTGAACCAAATCCCAAACTCTACATCTCTCAAATTGATTTAGTTCCTCCTGCATTGCAAGGATCCAGTGGGGATCCTGCTCAGCATCACAGATGGATAGAGGTTCAACCTGAGAGAGAAAACATGCATGCATCAAATCTTGGGTGAGTTGATGTCTTGTCTATACACCTGCTGATATGTCTCCAATCACTTGAGATCTGGGGTGATCCCTAAGTGTGACAAAATCAGTGGGTGGAGTTGGTTGTCCAACAGCATTTGGAATTAATTCCTCCTGTGGAATTGTATTTGCTGTTGGTAAAGATTCATTTTCTTCAGCTTCTTCTTCTTCACTTTCTTTAATAGCTTGTGGAGAGGGATGAGTTGGAACCTCTTGTGTGAGGTTTAGTCCATCCAAGGTCTCACACAAGTGGGGTACCTCCAAGTTGCTATTGGTAGAAACTTCTTTCTCCTTGCAATACATGTTAGTTTCATCAAATGAAACATGAATGAACTCTTCAATTTTAATGTTGATTTATTAAAAACCCTATATGCCTTGCTTACTTGGGAGTATCCTAGAAAAACTCCCTCTTCGGCCTTAGCCTCAAACTTTTTAATGTATTTTCTGTAGTTGTTATGAATGTAGCATAAGCATCCAAATACTTTGAAATAGTTGATTTTAGTTTTCTTCCCTTTGAGCAATTCATAGGGAGTCTTGTTTTTTAGTTTGTGAATTAGGCTCCTATTCAGGACATAATTTGTTGTGCTTACAGCCTCTGCCCAAAAGGTTAGGGGCATGTAAGCATCTGCAAGTAATGTACCTGCAGCTTCAATGAGTGTCCTATTTTTCTTTTCAGCTACCCCATTTTGTTGGAGAGTTCTAGGAGCTGAGAAGCAATGTATGATACCTTCCTTCTCACAGAACTCATGCATAAGAAGAGACTCAAACTCTGTGTCATGATCACTTCTGATCAATGAAACATGAGTAGAGAACTCAATCTGTATGGTCCTGAGAAAATCTGTAAGAACCTTGAAGGTATCTGACTTAGATCTCAGAAAGAATACCCAACTGAACCTGGAGAAGTCATCCACTATAACCAAAGTGTAGGATTTTTCTCCTAGGCTTTGTACAATAATGGGTCCAAAGAGATCCAAATGTAGCAAGTACAAAATTCTAGGTGAATCACTCTTATTAACAGATTTAAAACTAGTTTTAGTTTGCTTGTCTAATTGACAAGTCCTACAGAGACCTTCCTTCTTGTAGGGACCAGAAGGTAGACCTCTAACAAGGTTGTGTTTAGATAGCCTAGCAATGTTTTTCAGATTTACATGACCTAGTCTTTTGTATCATAATTCATTCTGATTACTAGTTAAATTAAGTAAACAGATATCAGTTTTGGCAGAAAGAAAATTTACTAAGTATATGTTGCCTTGTCTATTTCTAGTTAAAACTGTTTGGTTGTTTTTATCAATAATAGAACAAGTGGATGGGTTAAAGTATACATGATAACCATCATCGCATAACTGACTTATGGAGATGAGGTTTATGCTTGAGTCCACTTACATATGTCACCTTTTTGAATGTGACAGCTCTTATTCTTACTTCTCCAAATCCTTCTGACTGACCACATTTGGAGTCACCAAAGATAACCTTTGGCCCCAGCTTGGACTTGTAGTTGAATAAGATGTCCTTGTTGTCAGTCATATAATTGGAGCAGCCACTGTCCAGGTACCAAGTTTGATTTACCTCTGGACAGCTCTTCACCTGCAATAGAAAACAGTTAATGGTTTTTGACCCAGGTTACCTTGGATCCTTTGTATTGCTGATAAGAGAAGCTGAAAATAACAGAGAATTCAGGTTGGGACTTGTATCCTAGGGGGTGATATCTCCTAGGTGGTATGATCCAGTCAGCTAGTGGATTAAATGGTTTCTTAGAAGTATTTAAGTTGCTGTTGGAATTATAGTTTTGATTAAGTCTTCCTGGGTTCGACGAATTTCTATAAGTTTGTTGACCAGAGTTCGATGAATTGGGTTGAGATCGTCGATCTCTGTCCAGAGAATAAACATGTTCATTCTTTGTACCCCACGTTCGTCGACCTCTGCTCGACAAACCATACAGAGTTCGTCGATCGCAGTTAGACGAATAAATGTAACTATAGTTTGCGTTCAGAGTTCGTCGATCTGGGTTCGACGAACTGGCCCCATTTTTTCGATCTGAGTTCGACGAAAATTGTTGAACCTTGATTTTACTGGGTGTTTTCTGGTTTTTGGTTTTCTGTCCTACTGTCTTAGGGATCTTTTCTACTGTTTGTTTGTCATTTACTGTTTATTTCCCTCTAGCAGATACAAATTTTATTGGGATTGATAAAATGTTCTTCCTGATAATGGGGGGCAAACCTGATGGAGCACCCAAGCCTTGCTTGTCATTAAGTCTAGCATTAACAGTACTTGTGATATCCATCAGCTTGAGGCTTCTCCCATTGAGAGTTTCCTTAAGTTGTTTGGCCTCACAAAACTCAGTTTTTAGTGAAATTATCTTTTCATTTGTTAAGGTTAATTCATCTTTTAACCTAATATTTTCAGATTAAACATCCTCTAAGTTTCCTAATTTTTCCTTAAGAATTTTAATTTCTTTTCAGAATTAATCAAATCTATGCACATTAACTTGAAATCAGATTTAAATGTTTCAGAGTTGTAGTCAAAGAAGGACAATACCTGACCTGCCTCGGATTCAGACACTCCTTCATCTTTAGACTCTTCTTCTTCTGAGTGACTTCTGGAGGCATCAATTGTCATGAGGCAAACCTTCTTTGCTCTTTCTTCTTCCTTATCTTCACTGGAGCTTGAAAATGTTGACTCATCTTCTGTCTTACTCCATGTCTCAGCCACAAAGCCCTTTTCCTTCTTCTTGTGCTTGCTAGAATAGGGTTTGTTGGTGTGTTGTCTTCTGGTTTCCTTCTCTCTTCTCTTCTCTTCTCTTTCTTCTGGTTCTCTGGACACTCCGAGAGGAAGTGCCCAGGCTTTCTGCATCCATATCACACAATTTCTTTGGTTGGTGTCTTGTCATATTTTGGCTTGTCATCTTTTCTTGATGACTTTCTCCTGAAATCCTTTCTGGCCATCTTGAAGAATCTTTTAGCAAAGAGACTCATGAGCTCTTCATTTGATGTTGCAGTCTCTGTCTCTTCAGTGGCTTTGAAGGCAATACTTTGTTCCCTTATAGCTGTTGGAGGTGTTCTTTGTTCAGCTGCCTCCCTGGTCTTTATCAGCTGTCCATATGACTTCAGTTTGTCTAATAGAGATTTAGTTGAAATCTCATTCAGGCATTTGGCCTCCTTGATGGGCCAGATTGTTGTATCCCATGAGCTTGGGAAGCACATCAGGATCTTGTCATTCACTTCAGTAAGAGTGATGTTCTTATCCAAGGTTTTTAGCTCATTTATAATTGAGCTTAACCTATTGTACATATCAAAAACTGTCTCAGCTTCTTTCTTCTTAAAGTTATCATATAGGGATATGAGATTTGATCTCATATCCTTTCTCTCATCTGCTGATCCATCCATCATTTGGTTTAGGGAATCTCAAATGGCTTTTGCTGAGGTGCACTCAACCACCTTCTAGAAAATATCATCTGACATAGTTTGTGCCAGGATATTCATAGCTTTGGCATCTGCAATTTTTGCTTTCTTTTGGGCTTCAGTCCACTCAGGTGGTGGGACTGCATTGTTGCTGGAAGATGTTGTAGATGTAGATGCCTGTGGGGGACCTGTCAAGATTGAATTGTAGATGTCTTCATCAATGGAATTCATGTATAGCCTAATTCTTGCCTTCCAGATGACAAACCTATTCAGGTTGCAAACTGGAGGTCTGGTGCTTGCATAATCCTTGTTCTATGTCATAGCTGTGTTTATAATATAAATGAAAATAAAATAATGTGTAGATCTAACAAAGGATCTTTTGGTTCAAGATTTATCATGTACAACCAAAAGAACCACCTCTGATACTAATTGAAAGTGAGAGTTAGATCTGAAATACTCTAGAGGGGGGTGAATAGAGTATTCTTAAAAAATTCTTTACAGCTATTACAGCTTTTGTTGTAAATTAAAAGTGTAGAAATTAATATAACTAGCACACAATAAACCTAAAGCACAAGTACAGCAAGAGCACAAGAAAAAGAGGCAACCAGACGACATAAGAATTTTATAATGGTTCCCCAACCTGGGTACATCCACTCTTCTACCACCCTTGGTAGGAATTCACTCAGATTTTTGATCAGGTGTCTGACACCAATGAGCTTTTGATCAGGTGCTCAAAAACCAACCCAAGTCTTTTGATCAGGAGACTTGCAACCAAGGAATCACTTTTGAAGGGAAATGACAATCCTTTATACAGTGGGGGTGAGATGATTTTGTCTTCTCTTTCTTAATATACAACTGAGAAGACTTGTGGATTTGATTATAGCTTATGGCTCCCCCTGAGAAAAATAGGAGCTAAGGTTCAGGGTGATAGGTCTTCAAACTAAATCCTTGACCAACAATAATCTTCAGGAACTTCTTTGACAGATGGAACTGAAGTTGTCCTTTTGAAGTGTCCTGGAGTACTTGAAGAAAGAAGACTCTAGATATAGGTATTGTTGTTCTTCTTCTTCAGGTGCTGATGAGCTTCTGGTCAAGGGCTTCTGTGTATCAGAGAATGCTTTTTGTTGACAGAGCAGATTGTTCAAGATTGAATGTTTCTCTGTGATCTCTGTATGCTTCTCAGTAAGCTGTGCTCTGTGTAAAACTTTTTTAATAATCCTTAATTCTTTCTATCTGTCTGTCTTAGTATGTCCGTTATTCTCTCCTCTTTTATATTTTCTGTCAAAATCTGTCTTTCAAAAAATTTGAATTCTTTTGTAATTAATGCTGACAGCCTTGAGAATAATCGGCATTGATTTATTTCTCCAACTGTCTCATGGAAAAATGACAAGTAATAATCCTGGAGAAGACCATAATTAATGCTCCTTCTAACGGTTATATTCAGAGAATGTTAGAGCATTAATTACTTAGAAATTGTCGCATTAGAGTGGAGACAGAAGGACAAAAATAACTAAGTCTGGAATCGTCGAACAGTTGACAGAAATCATCGAACTGAGTCCACAGTTCGTCGAGCGTAGATGTTGTGTTCGTCGACCAGACGACTTCTGTTCGTCGAGCTGAGTTCCATGATTGTCGAGCTGGAAACTGAACTGCTGTCTCTTTTGAACTTTGCCTATTCTGTCTGAAGTTTGTCGAGCTGGTAAATGTGTTCATCGACTGGAGTTCAGCAACTATTCTGGAGTTGTCAAAGATTCTGTGTGTCGACTGATATCCTGTGTGTCAACACATGTCTTTTGTGTGGTGTCGACATAATCTTTCCTCAGTGTCGACTGATGATCTGGGTGTCGACACAAGTTCTTCTAGTGTCAACTTAGTTGGTGTCGACATATACTCTGAGTGTCGACACAAGTCTTCTGGTTCCAGAATTCGTCGGGTAGAGAACTGAGTTCGTCGACCTGAGACTAGAGAACATTGTCTCGATAGAATGCTGTAGAAGTCCAAAGATTCATCGACCAAAGAATAAGGTTCATCGAGCTAAGTTTGGAGAACCTTGATTTCGTCGAACTAAGTCTGGAGAACCTTGAATTCGTCGAGATGAAAATGATTCTAGACTTAGAGAAAAAAATGATAAACCTCTGGCAATAGAGTTGAAGTGGAAGTCCAGAAATCGTCGAGCAAAGAATGAAGTTCGTCGACCTGAGAACTAGGTTCGTCGACCTGAGTCTAGAGAACAGTCTGGACTTAGAATTCTGAAGGTGGAGTCCAAGGATCATCGATCTGTGACTGAAGATCGTCGAGCTCAACTCAGAGAATATTTCTCTAAGATCGTCGAGCTGAGAACGACTATCGTCGACCTGAGTTCGACGAACATCGAACTCATTTTACTTAGTTTCTTGAGAATTCTCTGAATCTCTAGAAAAACTCTAAGTCTTGAGTCTCTAGCAAGACGATGATGGATTATCCATGTGATGTTGTTACTGAGGACTTGACCTAGACTCTAGGACACAACTATGACCCGGGCTATACATGTTGGGTCACATCATCCTAAGTTAGTGAACCTAGCCCAAATCAAACTAGGGATCCAACACATCGAAGTCCTCTCTTTATGCATGTGCGTGGAATCCTCCACCAAGAGGTGGATTTCGGAAGCTATTCCTTGGTTGAGTATGCATCTAGAGCCGAAAGTGTGGAGTACGACATAGGCATGCTGTGTGAAGCCTATCTGGACAGGTAGTCTGGATTGGTGATGATCATGGGTAAACCGGAGAAGATTCCGTGGATTTGATGTTTTGAAAGGTTTATGCTTTGATTGAATGGTTGTGTATGAATGAATGAATGTTGGTTATGGATGTATGGAGACTTTGGTTAAGCTCCTAGTAATGTTGAGAGATCAATGGGTAGCATGGCTGGGGGAAACGTGGAATGAACCTGGCATGTTACACCACATGGTGTGGGTTGATCTGTATTAGTGAGGATCGATGGGTGGCAATATTTGGGAGGAAGTGAGGTGGACCCTACTTGCTGCACCACATAGTGTGGGTCGATCGGTTATAGGTGAGGGGTCGATGGGTGGCAATGTCAGGGGAGCCTCGATAGACCTGGCTGCCACACCACATGGTGTGGGTCGATCTGCTCTGGTTATTTGTGGATGTTGCGAGGTAGTACCTCTGAGTGGTTTGGACGGGATGTCGCCAATAGTGAGATTGGTGGACTAGGATTGAACCGCCCAACCAACAAGTGAAGATCCTCGATCGGCGATGTATGACTGGTATATCTGGTACATCAAGAAGGTGCCCTGAGTGCACGGAGCATCCGATGGATACCGGCGTTTATGATATGACTGTGATTGATAGATTGATAAAGATTATGATATGGCAATGTATACAGGGAAGGAACTACTGTCCCGGGTAAGGGGTAGGGTCGTTATAAGTGGTCAGCTAATGATGACCGTTACTTTGTTTTCTGTTTGGATTGGATGGCTAATTGCAGGTGCTATTGCTTGAATTGAATTGGATTGGAATGGAGGCTTACTGCTAAAGGCCCTTGAAGGCCGTGCAAATCGTGGTTGGATTTAATGTGTGGTCGGCCTGCGTGCCGATGTACGAAAATATATTTGTGTAAAGAGAAACTTGTAAGGCCTTAAGGCCAGTATGTGTGAGTTGTATACATTCCTTGTTTGGATATATAAATGTGGAGTTTATATAGTAGTGGATATTCTTTGGGTTGATTTCATGGTAACTTAAAATGATGTGCTAGAATGTATTGAGTTAGGATGCGAGTAGATTTTGATTTCCACAAGTAATTATGCCGCTTGTCTGTGACATATGACGTGGGGCCCCGGCCGGACCCACCGTTATATGCCACATGACGAGTGGGGACGTTACAAGCCAAGCCCACCTTCTTCTTGGGCACGCTTCGGCAGGGAGGACCCAACTCACCTTCTTTTTCCTACTTGCGGCCTATCCAGGCCTGCCCATAGGCATCTTGAACAGCTGGATTTCGCTATGCACAAACCAATCAGGGGTGCCAATAGTAAAAGTAAAAAAGACAATGGCCGCTATTTGCAGGCTATAAAGATGATTTTTCCCCTAGTGTACAACACGTATTCGTCGAGGATGAGTCCTACCACAGCCAGATCAGCAGATGTCAAAGTCAGCAATTCAAGACAGAAGTCAGAGTCAGCGTGCAAGACAGCAGAAGGCCTGGGCGAGTATGGTGAACTCCCCTCGCATACTCGCCAAGTATGCGACTAAGCGAGTTACTCGCCCAGCCATGCGAGCTCCTCCAGGAAGTCACCTAGTCGCCAAGGGGTGAGGGTATAAATACACCCCCTTCCCCCATGATTTCCATATAAATAGGACCTCAGGGGTACGAGGTGAGACACTTGAAATTCCATCCAAGATCTCGTGATCTCTTCATCTTGGATACTAGCCGAGCCTTTGGATTCCTTTTCCTTAGAGACCAGATCGCAATCTTGCGACTTAGTCACCAGCTAGTCTCTCTCGTACCTAGTTCGACCATTTTTGGTTGAGAAGGGGCTGCTCCTTTCGAGCATCCGGGTACGTGGTGGGACCTTCCTGCCGCAATATCTGGGATCATGTTTGTCTTCGTTCTTCATCCTAGTCATTCTAGCAGTCTAGTCTAACCCCTGAACCTGTAAACTTAGGTGGCCTTGATCTGAATTCTGAGGTCGGGATTTTCCTTGCTTCAACACTTAGTTTGGTGTTTTCTTACAAATAGACCCTCAAGACACCTTAGAAAGACAAACCCGGCCTCCTAGAGCTCCCAATTTTTGAAGAACTCTTGCTCCATGCCATCCAAGGTGTCGAGCTCAGCCTTTAGCTTTGGGAGGAGAATACACGACGTGTGCTTTTCGGGTGAGTGGCGGGACCTCCTCGTTGTAGCTCGCCGATTCTTTTCGTGGGCAAATACTTTAACCAGCTAGTGTTGAATCCAGGCTTGAACAGAACTTCCTAGTGCACCCGACAATAGGCAAAGTAACTTGAACTGTTCCCTCTCAGTACGCACTCAGTTGAACCGGTGTCTGGGTTTCAACAAAAGTGTCATATCAATTCAAAATATCTTTCAATGATTGCTTATGACATTAATAAATTTAAGGACTCTTAATGATTCCTAAATCCTAATATATAAGGACATGATGCTAATTTAACAGTTCAAATATTTAAGAGTAGAATTCATAACATGAAGGGAGTGTACGAAATTAAAATTTAATGTTTGCAAGTGAGAGAGATTTCTCCACTTGTGTTAGGTAAAGCTGAAACGGAAAGCTACGGATAAGTGACGCAAGAAAAAATAGAAGTCAAATTTTGAACTCGTTCAAAGGCAAGCATGCAGGATGTATGACGCGACAAGAATTCTATGTGAGCGCAGGCATTTTTCATCACATCACAATACTAAGGGTGGGTTAGAAATTTTCCTCCCTCACAAATGAGGTGAGAGGAGGCTACCATGAGGAAAATGGGGGTTTGGCGGCGCTTAGGTGACAAAAACTCTAAATCGGAGAGGGCCTTGGAGAGATCCCACCAATTAAACCTATGGACGACGCCGCGAGTCAAAATTACAAGATGATTAGACGATTTATAAGAGGGCAACCGCTTGGATCAACGTAAATACGTTGATTGGAGCGTTGAAATTATCAAACAAATTTAATAAAATCTGAATAGATGAGAAAAAGAAGTTTTTTACCTAAGGAGACCACTTTTAGACTCAAAATATCAAAGGAGAGGAAGTTCCGAGCAAACCCTAGGAGTCCCCCTTGAAATTCACAGGTCGGAAGGGGCTAGTGCCTCGAGGACTTGAGCAGCCGACTTCTTGGAGGGAAGTGAAAGTGCAGCTAGATCTGATATACTCTAGAGGGGGGTGAATAGAGTATATGGTGCTTGAAAACTTTTTACAACAATTGTTGTAATGTGAGTAAGCAGGGAAGCAGTTAATAAATCTAATCACAAAACCAAACTAATCATAAGCTAATCACAGAACAATCAAGGCCAGAAACAAAACTAAAGACAAGCAAAACCAGATGACACAAGGAAATATAGTGGTTCCCCTAAACTTGGGTGCATCCACTCTTCTACCACCCTAGGTAGGAATCCACTGCAGGATGAGTTGATCAGGTGTCCTGGGCACCAATGAGCTTTTAATAAGGTACTCAAAAACCAAATCAGATTTTTTGATCAGGTGTCTTGCCACCAATGAGCTTTTGACAAGGTGCTCAAAAACCAAGTTCAAACTTTTGAAGGGAGTTTGAGAAACCCTTTACAGAGATGGGGGTGAGAGAGTGATGGAAGTCTTCTCTTTCTCAGATCAGCTGAGAAGACTATGTGGATTGATAGTGTCAAAGCTCTCCCTGAGTCCTTGAGATCTTCAGTAAAATAAGCTTTGTTGTAGGGTGATAGGCCTTCAAAGGTTGAGCTCCAGCAAGAGATGATTTCAGCAACAGTTGAAATGTTAGGTGTCTGGAGTCTTGAAAGATGTTGGCCTTGAACACTTAAGACAAGAGAGATCTGAGGATTTTAGAGAATTTGATCTCCTTGGATGTGTGTTCTTCAGAGAATTCTTTGAGTCAGAGAATATTTTGTTCTTCTTCTGAAGAATACTGATGTCTGTCTTTCTGTCTATGTGTATCTATGTATATATGAGATTCAAAAAAAAATTCTTCTCTTTTTATTCTCTGGTACTGAATAGAATAACATCCTTTGTCAAGAATAGCCGTTGGCCTGCATTAATTGCATCCTTAATTGTAAAATGTCTTCTGGAGGAAAGTCCATAGAAATATTCCTTGAAAATCCCTTGAAACTTGGTCCAGAAATAAATGAGAACGGCTAGAAAATCTTCTGAATTAATTGCAGAATAACTCTTTAACTAATTTGAATTTGAATCTTGAAACATCCTTGAAGTTATCTGAAAACTTCGAACTGAGCTCTGCTATCGTCGAACTAAGCTCAGCGATATGGATTTATACTGCAACAAAATATCGTCGATCTGAGCTCAAAGATCGTCGAACTGAGCTCAGAGATAGAGATCCAAAGCTGAGTCAAGATCGTCGAACTAAGCTCACCGATCGTCGAATGGAGTTCGACGATATGATGAAGTTGAGCTCAGCGATCGTCGAATGGAGTTCGACAATCTGTCGAAGTTGAGCTAGACGATCGTCGATTGGAGTTCGACGAATCGTCGTGCTGAGCTCGATGATATGACTTAGTCTCAAACTGAAAAAGTCTTGGTCTTGAGGGCAGCTTCCAAACTTAGACTTCTAACCCTTAGACTCAATTCTAATTGACCTTTAGGACTATACAGGAGGTCAAACATTGGTTTCCTAGAGACATAGTGATCCTAACCCAAATTAGTAATAGGGTGTTCCAACAATCTCCCCCTATTTGGGTTAGGATTACTATTTACAGGGTTTGGAAAAATTGAATAACATACAAACAGCAATATAGAAAAACAAAAAGAAAAGCTGGACATGCAGAGCCACAGATATATATATCGTCCCAGATAATAACCAGAAGTTAGAGAGATTATCACCTTACATAATCATTTCTTTTCCTTGCCCTTAACAAGTTTGATTTCTCTGTTGGGGTTGAGGGCTTCCTTCTTTGATCTTGTATCATCTGCTGCACCTAAAGTGGTTTGCTGTTTGGGCCTGGGAACTACAGCTTCAGGATGCAGTTCCATGTATCTATCTGAATCAAAAAATTTGCTTGATGCATATCTTTCCAACTCTTTCTTTCTCTGTTCAGACATTGTAGAGATGTTAGATGAGTCTCTTCCTTGCTCTTTAGCTTTCTTGATCTGATCCAGTGCAGCAAGTTATTTCATTCTTGCAGTCCAAGCAGCTGGATTATTCTCAGGGTCTTCAAAAGGTACTGGTGGCTCATATCTATTAGAAGGATTGTCTTGAGGAGGCCTGGATGAAACAATTTCCTTCAGCTTATAAGGAAAAGGACCAGATATGGTGTCAGATGAAATTTGTCCTCCCCTGGAGTATGGATGTTGCCTTGAGTATCCTTTGGAGTAGACCTGGACTTCTCTTTGATTGCCTCTGTATCCTCCTCTCCTGGATTAAGAGCCCCTGGATTGGCTTCCCCTATGGTAGGATCTAGCATGTGGCTGATAGGGAGCTTAACTCCTAGCAGGGGGTTGAGCAGCAGAACTTCCACCCGCACCTGCATCAGGAGGAGGTGGTGGAGGAGGATGAGAATGTTGGAATTGAGAAGAGTCATTTTCATATTTCCTTTTCTTTTTCATAGCTTTGAGTTGATTCTTAGAGTACTGCATCCAGTGCTCAGTGATGGGGAAATCATGAAGAATATAGTATGGTATATCATTATTATCCTTGACCTTGGCAGGAGGTACTCTCTTCATGGATTTACTCATTGCCTTTCTTTTCCTGGCAATGGTAGCAGAAGAATCATCAGAGTCTGTTCTGAACTCATCACTTTCAAAACTCTGATCATCATACCGGGCATCAATCTTCTTCATCAAATCTTTCTTGAGCTGTATAGAAGCAGATGAGGCAGCAGAGGGTGTAGCAGCAGAGGTTGAAGCAGTAACAGTAGTGACAACAGCAGATACAGAAGTTGTTGCAATTGAAGTAGAAATAGTAACAACAGCAGCAGATACTACAGGTTCTGGAGAAGTAACAACAGCAGCAGCAACAGATTCACTAACAGTAATATCAGTAGCAGAAATATCAGCAGAAAATTCAGAAGGCTCAAACTCATGTGCCTCTGTCATAAGGATCTCCTTAGGAATTGGCTCATCAGCAGTAACAGAAGTATCAGCAGCAGTATCAAAACTTTCAGCAGCAGGAGGGGTAGCAACATCAGAAACAACAGCAATGCTTTCAGCAGAAGTAGCAGCAGCATAAACTGAGTGGACAAATGAGGAGATAATGTTGGGGTCACAGCAAGAGAATGGCACAAGGGCCTTGGACAGATCCTCTGGGGGCTGGATAGCAACTGTCTCTGGCAGACATCTGAAATATATAGAGTCAAATGCTGAGAGCAAAGACCTGAGGTCTATTGCAAAGACTGCAGCAGGATCTTGAGACACAGCAGCAGGAGCAGTAGCAGATTCAAGAACTGAAGAAACAGCAGCAGGCAGGCTCACTGAAACAGCAACAACAGCAGCAGCAGCAGCAGGCAGACTCACTTCATAGGGCATCTCCCCCTGCCTAGATTCATACATGGCTGGATCAAGACACACTATTGTAGGGGCTGCCTGAGGGAAAAGAGAGGAGAGCCTGACAGAAAGGGCTACCACTGACAGGAGTAATGGAGCCAAGGATGTCTCCAAAATAAGAGACAGCCTGGGGGCTAGCAATTCATACAGCCTGTCAGCAAGGGCTGGAATATCTACTTGCTCAGTAGTGACTGGAGCAGAGGTAGAGGATGGAGGAGTAGCTGTTGGTGAGGGTAGTGGAGAGCTGGAGTAGTGGGGCAGGGATGGTTGAGGTGTGGGTAAAGTGGATATGGAGGACAGTGGGATGGAGATAGATGGGGTGAAGGTGGGTTGGTCAATGATTTCTTGCAGTAAATCTTGATAAGATGTTGAGGATGAGGGTAGCTCAGGAGGAGAGGATGGTGAATCATCCATAAAGGAATCATCAAGGAGGTTGAAGGATGGATTGGAGGGTGATGAAGTGATAATGTCTGTTTGAGGGTAGGAGAAAAATGGATGGAATTGGTCTTCTGGGAGTAGAAGAGTAGGGATTGGAGATGGTGTAGAAGTTGGAGAGGGGCTGGAGATGATGATGGTGGATGGAGTCTGAATGGTAGATGGAATGGGAAGGGATGGAATTGGAGGAGGAGGAGGAGAGGCATCAGCAGGCAGGTCATCTGCAGGGGCAGAGACCTGTGGGGAAGTGACTCTGAGAGTCCTGGTGCCTGAAGGAGTGCTGGAGGAGGGCCTGCTGGGCTTGATGATTTGTCTGTCCCATTTACCAAAAAGGGCACAAGACAGTCTCTTGGATGCATTAATGTGGGTTCCAGAGGAGACCAGCAATGCAGGGCACCTATGCTACAGAAACACCCCTATAATTCTTCCAAAGTCCACAAAACTTTTGTTGATCTTCTTCTTAATGAGGTCAAAGAATACCTCTCCCCAATTCAGATTCTTCCTGTCTACTAGGTCTCCCATTAGGCACAGCTGATACCTGGAGATTGTATCATGAGCAGAGTGCTTAGCTAGTAAGACTTTCTCAACTACATCAGCCAGGAATCTGTATTCCACAGACAGATTCTTTTTCAATAGCTTGCTAGGGTTAGCCTCAGAATGACCCATTCTGGCAAGCAAGTCAGCAAATTCTTCTCCAGACAAATCAGCAGTATCTCCACCAGTTCTTAACTCAAAAACCTCTGTTAAAATTGTTGGGGTCAGAGCTACCTGTGGGCCAGAGATTGATCCAACAATGGTGTTGTTGTCCTGATTGTGTGCAGTGTAGACCCATTCCTTAATCTCATCAGAAGCAAGCTTGATCCTTGTAGTCATGATTGCAGTAAGTTTATGCTCTTTGAATAACTCTATGATGTCCTGAAAAACCTGGTCTGTTGTGCTGAAGGATTCCATGTCGATGTTGAAGCCAGCATCAAACTTCATGGCGGCGAGAACAGCAACAAACACAGCCATAGTTACCTGTAAAGATTCAACAAACAAAACGACCAAGTGCAGAAGTGTTTGGAGGGAAAGAAAGTTCTTGCAGAGAAATCAAAAGCGCAAAGGAGAACGACGGCGAAAAATGAATTTTATATTAGGGTTCGACGCAGAAAAGGAAAGATCGTTGAACTCAGTTCGACGATCGAGGCTTATAAAGGAATCTGAAGAGTCTTCAACATCGTCGATCTCCGTTCGACGATATTGGAGAGCGTCGAGCTCTATTCGACGATCGTTCAGAGAACAACATCGTCGAGCGCCGTTCGACGATCGTTGACCGGAAGAGATAGTTCATACTATCTGCGAAACACTGAACTCAGGTCGATGATTTCGGAAATCGTCGATCTCCGTTCGACGATCTAGGGGAAAATCGTCGAGCGCAGTTCAGAGACCAGAAAAACTCTAGACACTAAGAAAAATCAAGATGTTTGCCTAGTCTTGGTCAATTTTTAAGCTTTTAAAATCTTGGATATTATTTAAGACTTCCTCCATCTAACATTCCTAACTGATTTAGGAAGAAGGTGTGTTTCTTTTCATCCAAGGGCTTGGTGAAAATATCTCCCCTTTGTAAATCAGTTGGGATATATTGTAGTTCAATTTTATTCTTTTCAACATTATCCCTTAAGAAATGATGCCTAATCTCTATGTGTTTTGTCCTACTATTGAGGACTGGATTTTGAGCTATAGAAATAGCACTGGTGTTATCACAAAAGATTTTAGACTTCTCTAAGTTGTAGTCATAGTCTAGGAGTTGGTTTTGAATCCACAAGATTTGTGAACAACAACTGCCTGCAACCATGTATTCAGCTTCAGCAGTTGAAGTTGACACAGAAGTTTATTTCTTACAAAACCAGCAGACAAGTCTGTCACCAAGGAACTGACAAGTTCCACTGGTGCTTTTCCTGTCAATTCTGCATCCAGCATAATCAGCATCAGAAAATCCAGTTAAATCAAATGCTGAATCTTTTGGATACCAGAGACCTAGATTTGGACAACTTTTAACATACCTGAGAATCCTCTTTACTAGTGTTAGGTGTGACTCTCTAGGGCTTACTTGGAACCTAGCACATATACATGTAGCAAACATTATATCTAGTCTACTGGCTGTAAGGTACAGTAAGGAGCCAATCATTGCTCTATATGTTGTCTGATCAACAGGTTTCCCATGTTCATCAGCATCCAGTACAGCATTGGTAGGCATAGGTGTTTTCATACAAGATGCTTCAGACATGCCAAATTTCTTAACCAATTCATTTGCATACTTGGTTTGAGAAATGAAGATGCCTTCAGCATGCTGTTTGACTTGCAATCCTAGGAAGAAGGATAGCTCACCCATGCTACTCATTTCAAATTTAGAATGCATTAGGTTGGAAAACCTTCTGCACAATTTGGAGTCAGTAGAACCAAAAATAATATCGTCTACATAAATCTGCACTAGTAGGGTATGGGACTTATGGGTTCTAATAAAAAGAGTTTGATCTACTCTACCCCTTATAAATCCATTTTCCAAGAGAAAGCATGCTAGGGTCTCATACCATGCTCTAGGAGCTTGCTTGAGACCATATAATGCTTTATTTAATCTAAAAACATAATCAGGATAAGTTGGAGAGATAAAACCTGGAGGTTATCTGACATATACTTCCTCTTTGATGTCTCCATTTAGGAATGCACTTTTGACATCCATCTGATATACCTTGAAGCCTTTATGTGCTGCATAAGCTAAAAAGATTCTGATGGCTTCCAATCTTGCAACTGGTGCAAAAGTCTGGTCGTAGTCTATTCCTTCTTCTTGAGAATATCCCTGAGCAACTTGCCTTGTTCCTTACAATTACTCCGTGATCATCCAGTTTGTTTCTGAATACCCACTTTGTTCCAACAATGGAGTGATCCTTAGGCTTTGGCACTAGTTCCCATACTTTGTTCCTTTCAAATTGATGCAACTCTTCTTGCATTGCAATGATCCAGTGTGGATCTTGCTCTGCATCTTGAATGGACTGAGGTTCAATTTGAGATAGGAAGCAGGTGTGCAACAGGTTTTGGTTGACCTGATTTCTGGTTTGCACACCAGCTGAGATGTCTCCAATTATTTGGGAAATTGGATGGTCTCTTGATGTTACTAAATCAACAGGGGGTGTTGATTGTTCACCAACCTGTGTTGTTGTCTCCTCTTGTGGTACAACAACTGGCTCTTCAAGTTGTTCTTCAATATGTTGAACACTTTCTTCATCTTCATTGCTTTCATCCTTTTGAGTAACCTGTAACTTGTTCAAGTCTTCAACTAGAGAATGTTCCTGCAATGGTTCTATGGTAGAAGAGATCTTCTCCTTGAAAGACATGTTAGATTCATCAAATGATATATGAACAGATTCCTCAATTTTTAAAGATGATTTATTATAAACCCTATAAGTCTTGCTGATCATGGAGTATCCCAGAAACACTCCTTCATCAGCTTTAGCTTGAAATTTTGCTAAGTATTTCTTGTCATTATTATGTATGTAGCAAATACAACCAAAAACTCTAAAATAATCAACTTTAGGTTTCTTCCCTTTGAGTAACTCATAGGGAGTCTTTCCCTTTAGTTTATGTATCAAACTTCTATTCAGCATATAGTTGGAGGTGTTCACTGCCTCTGCCCAAAAGGATAGAGGAAAATGAGCATCTGACAACAATGTAGTGGCAGATTCAATAAGGGTTCTATTTTTCCTTTCAGCTACCCCATTTTGTTGAGGAGTTCTAGGAGCTGAGAAAGTATGTCTGATCCCTTCACTCTGACAGAACTCTTGCATAAGAAGAGAATCAAACTCTGTCCCATGATCACTTCTGATCAGGGCAATGTGAGTATTGAACTCAATCTGTATACATTTGAGAAACTCTGTTAGACAGTTAAAGTTATCAGACTTCTTATTTAAAAAGAACACCCAAGTTAATCTAGAGAAGTCATCTACAACTACTAAAGTGTAAGATTTCCCTCCTAGGCTTTGTACTGTGATGGGTCCAAAAAGATCCATGTATAACAGATACAATATCCTAGGTGAATCACTCTTATTAAGTGACTTAAAGCTGTTTTTAGTTTGCTTGCCTAATTGACAAGCCCTGCAGAGTCCTTCCTTCTTGTAGGGGCCAGAAGGTAGTCCTCTAACACGGTTATCCTTGGATAGCCTAGCAATAGTTCTAAGGTTTAGGTGTCCTAGTCTCTTATGACATAAAATATTTGGTCTACAGACAGAATTAAATAGGTAAATATCTACATCAGTTGAAAGAAAATCTACTAGATAGATGTTACCTTTCCTTTTACCTGTCAACACAGTTGTGTTGTCCTCTGACTTGATTTTGCATAAAGCTTTGCTGAATGTCACCTGGTAGCCTTCATCACACAGCTGACTGATGCTTATTAAGTTGTGCTTCAGTCCTTCCACATAAGCTACCTTCTTGAATATTACTGATCCAATCTGGACTGCACAATATCCTTTAGTCTGTCCAAAGTTTGAATCACCAAAGATAACTTTGGGTCCAAGCTTGGCTCTAAAGGAAGTGAGGTTGTCCTTGTTTCCTGTCATGTGCTTAGAGCACCCACTATCCAAATACCATTGTTGGTTAGATGTTGGATAGGTCTTCACCTGCACATAAAATAATTCATTTGTTTTTGACCCAATTTACCTTGGGCCTAGGTTGATAACCTTTAAATTCTGAAATAAAGGACATCCCAGGTTGACTCTTATATCCTTCAGGATGATATCTCCTTGGAGGTATAATCCATTCAGTATAAGGGTTAAAGATTTTGGATGAAGGACCCTTAGGATTAGATTTTGATTTGCCCTTGAAAAAATTTCCAGAGCTCTGGCCTCTGTTTGACGATCTTGGAGCTGCGTTCGACGATCTTGGGTCAGATCGTCGAGCTCCGTTCGACGGTCGACTATAGCAGAGTTCAGGGACTTGAGATCGTCGACCTGAGTTCGACGATTTTGCCTGAGATCGTCGATCTGCGTTCGGCGATCGTCGATCTTCGTTCCGCGATCGTCGATCTCCGTTCGACGATTTCTGCTGGAACTTGGTTTTCTTGGGCAGATCAGAATTTTTCCTAGCTACCTCTACAACTCTCTTTCCTTTGTCAGAAATGAATTTGATTGGAGTTGTTAGAACTATGGGTTGGCTGGATGAAGCACCCAAGCCTAGTGTACTATTAAATCTGGAGTTCACTGTGCTTGTGATGTCCATCAGCTTGATGCTTCTCCCATTAAGGGATTCTTCAAGCTTCTTGGCCTCAGACAGCTCACTTTTCAGTGAAGCTATCTGCTCCCTACAGCACTCCAACTCCTAAGAGAGCTTGAGGTTCTCTGACTTTAAAGTATTATGTTCAGATAAATGGTTTCTGAGAGAGATAATTTCTTTCTCAGATTTTAGCAGGTCTAAACATAAAGCTTTAAATTCAGATTTAAATTCCTCTGAATTAAAATCAAAAGAACTAATTACCTGATCTTCTTCAGGTTGAGTCTCTGAGTCTGACTCTGACTCCTCTTCTTCTGAATTATGTTGTAAGGCATTGATTGCCATCATGCAGAACTCTTTCTCTTCTGCATCATCTTCATCATCACTAGAGCTGGATGATGTTTCTGACTCCTCTTCGGTCTCACTCCAGGATTCAGCAACAAACCCCTTTCTTGTATGTTTGTTTTTGCTTGATGAGGGTTTGCCATTGCCATTCCTCTTGGAGTTTTTTTTCCTTTCTTCTTTCTTTATTGTCCCTTCTATCCTTTTTTTGTTTTCTGGATAGTCAGGAACTATGTGCCCTGGTTTCCTGCAACCAAAGCAAACAATTTCTTTATTATTAATTGACTTGTCATACCTTGGCTTATCATGCTCCTTGTATGATCTCCTTCTGAAGTCCTTTCTGGCCATCTTGTAAAATCTTTTGGCCAACAGACTGAGCAGTTCATCATTGCCTGTGACTTTGTCTTCAGGCTGATCTTCAGTTGCCTTGAAGGCTATGGTCTTCTCTTTTCTTGTGGCTGGTGAGGCAGCATTCTGTTCTTCTTCTCTATTTTTGATGAGTAGCTCATAAGATTTGAGCTTACCCAATAGAGCTTCAGTGGTGATCTCATTCAAACTTCTGACATCCTTAATTGGCCAGATTCTTGAATCCCAAGTGCTAGGGAAGCACATTAGAATTTTGTCATTGAGTTCAGTTAGTGAGATCTTTTTATCCAATGTCCTGAGTTCACTGACTATTAGACTGAGCCTGTTGTACATATCTCCCACTGACTCAGTTTCTCTCTTCTTGAAATTCTCATATTGAGATATGAGGTGGGATCTCCTATCTTTTCTCTCATCAGCTGAGCCTGAGACTATTTCAGAGAGTTTGTCCCAAATTTCCTTTGCTGAATTGCATTCAGCCACCTTTTGAAATATATCATCAGACATTATCTGGGCTAAGATGTTCATAGCCTTGGCATCAGCTACCTTCCATTTCTTGATGTCAGCATCTGTTCCTAATGGAGGTGGAACAGCATTTGTACTTGAGTTCTCTGGAGGTCTTGGACACACTGTCAAAATAGAGTTAAAAATGTCCTCGTCAATAGAATTCATGTATAGTCTGATCCTTGCTTTCCAAAGTGCAAACTTGGATAGATTGCACACTGGAGGTCTGGTGCTAGCATAATCTTTGTTTTGGGCCATGATTTGTGAAAGCAAAACCTAATAATAAACTTCAAAAGAAAACAGATCTAACTAGGGATCTTTGGGTTCAGGTGTTAGCATGTGCAACCACCAAGGTGTGGTCTATTTAACCAACCTCCCTCTGATACCAATTGAAAGTGCAGCTAGATCTGATATACTCTAGAGGGGGGTGAATAGAGTATATGGTGCTTGAAAACTTTTTACAACAATTGTTGTAATGTGAGTAAGCAGGGAAGCAGTTAATAAATCTAATCACAAAACCAAACTAATCATAAGCTAATCACAGAACAATTAAGGCCAGAAACAAAAATAAAGACAAGCAAAACCAGATGACACAAGAAAATATAGTGGTTCCCCTAAACTTGGGTACATCCACTCTTCTACCACCCTAGGTAGGAATCCACTGCAGGATGAGTTGATCAGGTGTCCTGGGCACCAATGAGCTTTTGATAAGGTACTCAAAAACCAAATCAGATTTTTTGATCAGGTGTCTTGCCACCAATGAGCTTTTGACAAGGTGCTCAAAAACCAAGTTCAAACTTTTGAAGGGAGTTTGAGAAACCCTTTACAGAGATGGGGGTGAGAGAGTGATGGAAGTCTTCTCTTTTTCAGATCAGCTGAGAAGACTATGTGGATTGATGGTGTCAAAGCTCCCCCTGAGTCCTTGAGATCTTCAAGAAAAGAAGCTTTGTTGTAGGGTGATAGGCCTTCAAAGGTTGAGCTCCAGCAAGAGATGATTTCAGCAACAGCTGAAATGTTAGGTGTCTGGAGTCTTGAAAGATGTTGGCCTTGAACACTTGAGACAAGAGAGATCTGAGGATTTTAAAGAATTTGATCTCCTTGGATGTGTGTTCTTCAGAGAATTCTTTGAGACAGAGAATATTTTGTTCTTCTTCTGAAGAATACTGATGTCTGTCTTTCTGTCTATGTGTATTTATGTATATATGAGATTCAAAAAAAAATTCTTCTCTTTTTATTCTCTGGTACTGAATAGAATAACATCCTTTGTCAAGAATAGCCGTTGGTCTGCATTAATTGCATCCTTAATTGCAAAATGTCTTCTGGAGTAAAGTCCATAGAAATATTCCTTGAAAATCCCTTGAAACTTGGTCCAGAAATAAATGAGAACGGCTACAAAATCTTCTGAATTAATTACAGAATAACTCCTTAACTGATTTGAATTTGAATCTTGAAACATCCTTGAAGTTATCTGAAAACGTCGAACTGAGCTCTGCTATCGTCGAACTGAGCTCAGCGATATGGATTTATACTGCAACAAAATATCATCGATCTGAGCTCAAAGATCGTCGAACTGAGCTCAGAGATAGAGATCCAAAGCTGAGTCAAGATCGTCGAACTGAGCTCACCGATCGTCGAATGGAGTTCGACGATATGATGAAGTTGAGCTCAGCGATCGTCAAATGGAGTTCGACGATCTGTCGAAGTTGAGCTAGACGATCGTCGATCGGAGTTCGACGAATCGTCGTGCTGAGCTCGACGATATGACTTAGTCTCAAACTGAAAAAGTCTTGGTCTTGAGGGCAGCTTCCAAACTTAGACTTCTAACCCTTAGACTCAATTCTAATTGACCTTTAGGACTATACAGGAGGTCAAACATTGGTTTCCTAGAGACATAGTGATCCTGACCAAAATTAGTAATAGGGTGTTCCAACAGGAAGAAAGGCTGCTGCCGACCTGAGGATGAAGAGGCCCCAGCCGGCCCTTGAAGGAAAAAATAAGATGTTGCCGGCCCGAGGAGGAGAAGAGCCGTTGCTGGCGGCTTAGGGAGGAGCAGGAGGGGTTGCCGACTTGGGAAGGAGGAGAAATCACCAGCGATAATGGGAGCAACGATCGAGAGCAGGCTTGTGTGTGTTGCGGTGATATGTGGCTTGCAGGAGTCGGTGGATCAGGAGCAGGTGCGAGATGTGGAAAGTAACTCTTGACCCGGGGAAGTAACCCTTGACCCGGAGAAACTATCGGGAGGGGGGGGGGGGGGTTAAGGCTCTGTTTGGTTGGGCTGTTGCTGATGGTAAGCTACTAATAAAAAAAGTGTTGATTCCAGAAAATGGAGTTTTGTTAAAATACTATTTGGGTGAAATGGAGTTTGTAAAACGAAGTTTTCAAAAAGTTGTTTGGAAATAAAACAGAGTTTTGAGTGAAATTTTTTTCCCTATTATTTAATTACGAACAATTTAATTTTTGGAATAAACATATTTTTTTAATAAAATAACATCAGCACCCAAAAAATGTTCGATACAGATATTTTATAGTACAAACACCTGTCTTTTTTTCCTATGTTCTAGCTTCATACAACTGCTCTGCTATGATATTACGTATCGCGATCATCTCCTCTACACCATGTGCAGTGTCAGTGCATGTTTCATGCCGCCTTTGTGAGTTCATCCCATGATCACGACTCATGTGCTCGTACTCACTAAAATCAATATCAACGCGTGAATGGTGCCGACAAATGAAATTATGTAAAGTCATTGTGGCGAGCATAATTTCTACTTGTTTGTCAAAGCGATAGCTTGACATGTCCCGCATTATAGCTCACTTCTTCTTCCAAACCCCGAATGATCGTTCAATCACACTTCTAAGCAATGAGTGTGCATGATTGAACATCTCTTAACGTCCTTCTACTCGACGCCCTCCATGAGCAAAGTCTGGTAGACGGTACCTTGTATCTTGATACGGTTTCAAATAGACTCTTTGTAGCAGATAATCAGAATCCACCAAGTAATATTTTCCTATAAATTATTAAAAATTATTTAACAATAATTCTTTATATTAATAATTAAACAAACTTTTTTTGGCAGTTACCTAGAGGAGGATGTGGGAAGTTGTAACGGGGATCACTTGTGGCAAAATTGAAAATGCGACTATCGTGCGTTGATCCCTCCCAACCCGCCATAACGAAAGTGAAGCACATGTTGAAATCATAAGCAGCCATGACATTTTGAGTTGGACTGCCGCGTCTCCCAATGTACGGTACTTGACTTCCAACTAGTATACACGCGTGCACATGAGTACCATCTATTGCTCCAATGCAGTCTTTAAAAAATGGCATGTAACGTCTATCATACAGAACCTCTAGCGGAGTGCTACTAAAAGACCTATCTGATGGCTGAATTACTTCTTTCGCTAACTGTAAGAAAGCGCGAAGACCTCTAGAAAAAACCCTGCTAGCTGTCTCCGTCGAATGCTGAAATCGCTCAATTGTTTTTCTCATTGATTCATTATGTGATAATATGTATATCGTCAAAGCTAGAATTTCTCTGGATGCAATCCTTCTGGTTCCCTGAAATCCACACTTCTCCTCCAGAGACTGCAGTAAATCCATAAATATTTCCTGACTCATCATGAAAGAGTCATGAAATCTCACCCGTGGTCCGCGAAGAATCTCTTCAACCCACTGGTCACATGTTTGTTTTGAAGTCATGCGTGGTACTGGAATGTGTAACATAGAGGTATATTCGGATACCAAAGATTTTGTTATCACGACATTCTGATGATGAGCAATCATATACTATCTTCTTGTAATCTCCTCGTCTTCTATTGAATTATCAGAACCATCGACAGACATATTATACTGCACGCATGCATTAGTTACAGTTATTACTACGAAAGGAACATAAAAATAACATAATTTTGCAGAATAATCCAAACAAATTTAGCAGCATTTCAAATTAAGAAGCAGTCCAAATAGTACAACAAGCAAAACAAAATTGAAATATCAGTCATAAGATTACGAGGCTAAACAACCCCCCCCCCCAACTGAAGCGGTTACGCAGCCACTTCACGTTCATGTTTTTTGGAAGGCACAAGAAAGTCTCCTTATGATTTTTTGTCCATAAAATAAGTTATGGCAAAATCATAGAAATCTTCAACAGAGAGCACATCCGGATATGTGGCTAATTTATCTATTGCCCGACAGATGCTAAACTAAGAAGAAGACGATCTCGTGGGTGCCTCCTGGATGCATCGACTAATAGTCTTTGAATACTCAGTCAAATCTTCTAACACGGAGCTAATAACTTTGTTTTTTCTTTTATTTCTTTTCCTTCCGACTTCAAATGTGGTTGTGGTCTCTTGTGGCATTGGTTCTTCGCAGACTGCAATGTCTTCAGGATCACCTTCTGACATTCTTCTCTCATCAACAGACTCTGGAATCTCATTGATGGTGTTGGGGGTGCAAGCATGATGTCCTGAAGCAACAACAGAACTGAACATCAGGTTCAGTTTCTCCTCCAAGTCTGGTTGGATTCTAGAGTAACGAAATTTTTTTGTCGCCGGGACAACCTGAAAATGCATAAATTTAACGTCAAAATGTGTTTATTTTTTTTTAAAAAAAACAAAACAATTTATTTACATAAATGAATACCTTCAATCTTTCATCTCACAACTCATCTGAGGCATCTATAGTCTTCCTTGAGGCATTCCAACCAACTCGGTCTCTCCACGTTTCAACTCCGTCCACAATTTCCATTTCTTCTTCAAATGATCCCATTTGTTTTTTAGTTGCACTTTATCATACTATTTTCTAGTCAGCTCCTGAAATTTTTTCATAACATTTGTCCACCCCTCTTTATTGAAATGTATGGTCGGTTGATTCCCCAACTCTATATTTTTAATGCATATGTCACAAAAATGCATGATATCTGTATTGTCCCAAAAATCGGCCACCCCACCATCTTTGGATTTGACCATCCTTTAAAAAATAAACAAACACGTCCAAAAATAAAATAGCAACACTACACAACAACACATATATCACACACACATACAAACACAACTCACACACATACACACACAACTCACACACAAACATATATAAAACAAATACATATATAACACACACACACACACAAGTCACTGATACAAGCACACACATACAACTCACACAAACACACAACACACACATACAACTCACACATACAAGCACACACATACAAGTCACACACACACACACACATACATACAACTCACACACACACAACATACACACACACACAACACACACACATAGATATACACACACACATACATATATAACACACATACATATATAACACACACACACAACAACACATACATATATAACACACACATGACAACACACACAACTCACACACATACATACAACTCTCACACACACAACATACACAAACACACATATATACCAACACACACAAACACACACACACACACACATACCACTCACACACACATACACAAATAAAACTCACACACATATACAAAGTAGAAACTAAAATAATAATTGGAATGAAGTGCAAATCAGCAATAGGCTACCTGAAAACTGAAGAAAAGTAAAAGCAACAAAAATTCCTGGATAATCAGCAACAATTCCTGAATAATCAAAAAAACACTATATCAGAATTTCTGATTAGAAACAAATTGATCTATTCAAATATTAGGAGGAGAAAAGGAGGAGGAAAGGAAACGAAGAAGAAGAAGAAGAGGCAGAAGAAGAAGAAGAGGAGAAAGAAAAATAAGTAGAAGAAGAAGAAGAAGAGGAGGAAGAAGCAGAAAAAATGGTCGGTGAAGAGGAAATGGTCGCGACGCGCGAACTTTGGTTGGCTGCATTACTGGATCCAAGGTTCGGTTGGGGGCGGGGGGGACCGTACATGGGAAGCTAAAAAAGTAGATCATGAAGGATGTGGGGGGTAGTTACCGGCGACAAAGTTCGATAAGGAGATCGAAGAAGAAGAAAAGGATCGAAGAAGAAAGAAGAGGATCGGGACATACCAGGGTTGAAGGATCCAAGGTTCGCTGTGGCCGACGGGGAAGATGGAGCTTTGGTGTTTCGCTGTGGCTGACGGGGAAGACGGATCGGAAAAACGCTGCTTCTGCGTGGATCGAGATGCTCTAGGGTTGCGGCAGAACGCAAAGGTTGCGGCTGAACGCAACCTTTTACAGAGGATCGTGGTGAGTAGCAAGCCGCGGAATTTTAGAACCACCGGTTCTTGAAACAGCAACGCCAAACAAAACTTATGTGCAAAACTGAGGTGCGTTTCAAACGCACCGTAGGCAAAAAGCCCAACCAAACGCTACCTAAAAGGAACAAAAAACCTAAAGTCTATTATTATTATTTTTACCCGAGTTTTTATAGAAACTAGTGAGAACGAAAAGGCTGTGACGTTAAAACGAGTGCGGTTAGTACTTTTAAGAAAACCTAAAAAAAACACAAAATGTGTCCGGATAGCCAATTTCGTTGTGCAGTTAACAATTGCCAAAAAATATTTGCGGATAAAAGACTCACCGCTTGGAGGTCGATCTACAGAGTTCCTTCTTTACACAACCTATTTTTTATTCCTTCGGGATGGTTTTGTGTTCCTTGGAACGAGCGTGATCCATGTACACGGCTCATTCAATCGAATTGGCTTGCTTGAGCGTTTCGGTCAAAATTCTATTGATTTTACCCATAAAAATATTTAGGGGAAATCCATCAACACCATATATTTTTATAGACAATCTATGCCCGTTAAAATGTAATAATTTTTTTGTTATTTTTTTATTTTGTTAAAACTTGTTAAAGCATGTTAAAATGACCGATGATACCACTTAATTTGCTCCACGCACCTAAATATTTCTCTTGGCCAAGCCATGAGTTGCCGCCGGCCGGTTAGGATAACATATGAAAAGCGGCAACTTCCACCATAATTTTCGGAGTTCTCTTGTTCCCGCCCCAGAAACCCTAATGCCCTGTTCGTTTCGCAGGTTTTGTTTCACAGGAATTAGTTTTGTTTGAAAACTAAAAATTGGAAGGTTTTAGTTTTCTGTCAAAACCAATTCTGTTGTTCGTTTGCAGGAAGATTTTCAGGCCCAGAAATTGATAAATGACAAATTTTTTGTTCGTCTGTAGGAAGGTTTTCGGGCACAGGAATTGATTTTTAAAATAATAAAAAAAATAAACTTATATAAACAAATATTTTGAACATCATTAAAAAACTACTCGTCCATGATATAAGTTTTCACACATCAAAAATGTAAAATCACATAATGTTTACGCATCAAAAAACATACAATCATCATGATATAAGTTTTACACATCAAAAAGATACAATCCACCATAATTATGCCGCAGCCAAAAAACTAATCGTCCAAGTGCACGCGCAACCAAGCCCTCCTAAGAATCTCTGGTATAACCAAAAAACACAAAATTGATCTCATTTAAATATAAAAAAGTGGTCTCATTTGACTGTAAATATGAAAACGAAGAGCGAGACTGCGTTAGATAATATAGAAGTTGGAATAATATTCACTGGAGTAAATAAAAATTGATAGCATTCACTGCATTGGAGATTGAGAACTATATTCACTGAAGTTATAATAACATGCACTGGAGTAAATACAAATTGATAAAATTGGGGCAGATGCAGTTCATTGAAGTTCACTGCATTCGTAACATTTGCTGGAAATCTAAACCTTAACCAGTTCGGAAGATTAAATTTGTAACATTTACTGGAGGAGGAAGAAAGAATACCTAAATCAGTTCGGAGGAGGCTGCGAAGTCGTCAGAGCACGGAGAGGCATACGACACAGGTTGACGTCGACGCCGATGGTGGTCGCGGGAGTATCGTGTGTCGTCGCCGGAGTTTCCTGCTGGCGTCGTGGAAGCTTGGGCGATGAGAAAGACGAAGACTTGTTTGCTCGATCGGAGGGAAAAACGGCGGAGGATGAAAACCCAGGTATGAAGGTAAGTTTTAGGGCTAGTGAAAATTAAAGCCTTGAAAACCGACCGATTTTGATATAAAACCAAAACTCGGTTCAAAATGTCTAAAACGAACTTGATTTTATGTAAGTAAAATCAAAACCAACCTACCAAAACCTAGGAAACGAACTGGCCCTAATCTCGAACCGGGATCCTCTCCAGTTCATTTAAACTGGATAATATCTAGTTAAAGGACTAGATTTAATCTCCCCAATCCAACGCTGGTAAATAACTGACATTTAATAACAAATTTTCTACTTCCAATTATACCCTCACGCCTATTTTTCTACTCCCGACAATTATCTTCCCGCCATCTCCCTCCCCACTGTTTTTCTTCCCGCCATTTCCCTCCCCGCCGGACATCTTCTCCTCGCCGGACATCTTCTCCTTGTAGCTCGACAGTAGGAATTGTCGCTGTTCGTTTTGGGTCTCCTCGTGCTTCTCGCAGGCGGCCTCGGGTGGATAGATGTAACGCCCCTGATTTTTCTGCGATTATTTAATTCTCGTTTGGCATTACGTTGACGCGTTTCCGGCATGTGCCGTTTGTTAGAGCGTGGTCTTAGCTCTTTAGGTTCCTTGTGTGGTTGTTGACAGCCTTTTTGGCAAGATTCCCCAGCAAGCGGGTCTGTTTTGGTGACCGGTGAGGCCTCTTGGGGGATGCTTGTGTTTTGGCTTCGGGTAGTGATAACCCGAGTTTTGTTTGTCGAAAGTTGATTTAGACTTCGTCGTTGCGTTCGTAGCATGAGTATTTAGCTACGATGCAAATTTCGTCGAATTCCGAGGATGTTCAGGTTTCACGTCGTTTTGTATTTTATTTATATTAATGTGATATTATATATTATATATAGATATTTTGTTTAGATAGTAGCAGTTATGGTGAATAGGTGGCTGGCAGCGTTTGGATTGGCTAAGAATAAAAAATATTTGGGATTTAGCCGCTAGCTATATATAGCCTTAATTAGAAAAGCGACTGTTGATGTTCTTTGTCTTTTTCAGAATACAACCGCCGTCCCTGTGTAAGAGAGGAAAACCGGCGGGCTGCCCTTGCCTTCCACCGCCGATTCCCGGAGTTTTAGCGGGCGGAATTCGATTTCGAAGGCGGATTTGTATTGCTCTCGCCTACACCTACAATCCGACAAAATTTTCGTCTTGTACTGTGCTGCTGGTGCCGAGTGAGAGGAAGGGGCCGACCAGGTTTCGCTGGAATTTGAGGCAAGTGGTGCTCATACCCTTGCCAAGCTTTTCTCCTTTTTATGTTCTCATTTGCTGTTAACATTCATTGAGCCCGAGATCATTTATTTAGCTATGTTTTCCCGTCAAAAAAATCATGTGGATCTTGAACCCTTAGGCCATTCCAAACTTACTGAACATCGGATCTAGAACCATGAATGTCCCTCTATGTTTTTTTTTCTACTTTCTCAAGTTCTGGAACTCCAGGTTTTTGGCTGGGCCGCTGTAGTCTTGACTTTTATCAATTGTCACTTATTAATCTCGGAAGTGGTAGTATTTAGCCTTTTTCTTAATCCTTCCTTGCTGTTAAGTTTGCCCAGTTCGGGTGCTGGGGGTAGTGAAGATGAATGTTGGATTTGATCTTCATTTATGGTGGTCGTAGCCGGGTAGGATAGGTAGCATTAGATTCAATTTTTGCAAGAGTTCTGTTTGGAAGCGTCGATAACGTTGAGTGCACTCAATGCTGCCTGAGTTCGTCGAAGATCGTCGATCTGAGTTCGACTAAATTCATCGAACTGAGATCGACGATCTCCCTTTGCCAGTGATCGACGAGGATCTTCGATCTGAGTTCGACGTTGATCGTCGAACTAAGATCCCCGATCTCCGATTGCGTGAGATTGATGACGATCGTCGATCTGAGTTCGACGAAAATCGTCGAACTGGGATCGACGATCTCCTCTTGCCTGTGATCGACGAAGATCGTCGATCTGAGTTCGACGAAGATCGTCGATCTGAGTTCGACGTTGATCGTCGAACTCAGATCCACGATCTCCGTTTGCCTGTGATCAATGAAGATCGTCGATCTGAGTTCGACGTTGTTCGTCGAACTGAGATCGACGATCCCCGGTTGCCTGAGATCGACGAAGATCGTCGACCTGAGTTCGACGAAAATCGTCGAACTTATATCGGTGTTTTCCTGTGTCCTGAGTTCGACGAAAAATCGTCGAACTAAGCTCGACGATTCCTGTAAGCTGTGTTCGACGATTTTTCCCTCTGTCTTTCCTTGTTTTCCCGAGTGAATCCCATTGGGTTTGGGGTTGTTTGTCGGCTATTTTTTGAACGTCGAATTGTATGTTATGGCAGGTAGTGGTATTTTGACACTCTAAAGGAGTGGGATGGTTTTGTGTGCGAGCCGTGGCCGCCACCTTTTAATCCCAGGTACGGGCTGGGTATTGACGTGGTCGCCACCTTTTAATCCCAGGTACGGGCTGGGTATGTGGTGGCCTTGTGCTGATGCAGTGAATTTTTTTTTTTGTTGGAACTGTTTGTTTGGGGGACTGTTTTTGGTCACTCAGGTCCATGTTATTTTTTTACTACTGCCATTACTCATAAGCTAGGATTGTTAGATGTTTTCTTCATTTATAGATTGCAACATGTTGTTGGTATACTTTTGCCTTGTAGCCTCTGCAGGATTTAAGCAGAGTTTGTTGTTGTTTCCATGTACTTGGTGTACTTAGGCTTACTTTGGACAGCCTTTGTTTTTTATGTCATGTTTACTTACTCTCCTTGGTTCCATTTTGATATAATGCTCTTATTCAGATTTTCTTATTTTACTTGCTGAGGTATTCTTTTCCTCTCTAAATTCCTCAGGTTCTGATTAGTAGTCGAGCAGGCGGCTAGTTTTGTTGTACTGTTGCTGGTGATCTCTTGTACTGTAGAGATCATTTTCTTAGTCTTGTGAGTTAGTTTTCTGTTTTTCTTACAGACATACATGCTCGTCAGTGGGTTCGTGTCAGGTTGTTGACGCCCGCTGGTGGTTTTTGCTTATGATACTAGATATGTTTCTTTTACTGCTACCTTTCTGGAGATAGTCTATTTGTTTTTGGGAAGATTTATGCTAGGTTGCTAGTTACTTTTAAACCTAAAAACACTATTATAAGTATATCTCATGATCAGCATATTTATAAAACTCATACACTACTTTACAAGCAACGTAAAAAAGACCATTTTCTTACTTATAATATAAAATAAATCTAGAGTCTTGCATAGTATAAGTTGACCTCGGGGGTCACTTATGCACTCTCATAGGCTGTCTAAAATAAAGTATTTTCCGCTGCGTATAAGTATAGTTTTAAAACTGTGGACTAGATGATCCACTGAGCCGAGGGATACGGCCTTTAAAATATAACTGATTTTCTAATCATTAAACTTATGAATTTTCATAGTCTAGTTAGATGGTGTTCGCATGAGCGTCGACAGTTATCCCCTGCTCGACGTGGCATCACGACGCGTATTTTCTCCAACTCTGATACTTCTTAAATTCGGAGAAAATGCGGGTTGTGACAGTTGGTATCAGAGGAAGGTTGCTTGACAATTTGTCGGGCAACCTTTCCTTGTAGGTATTAGATGTTTAGCATCATATCATACACATATTGATATGTCATCAGCACATCTTGGCTGAAGCACGAACACTACACTCATAGCATAACATGAAGTATACGAGGCATATTATGTAGTATGGGATGCATAATATGTGTCTGTATATGGATCCACCATAGGGGCAACATGTGAGGGTTATGTAGTATGGGATGCATAACCTCACCACATGAATGCGACTAGCACGTTTCTTTTTCGTTGCATGAGAATGTTATGTAGCATGGGATGCATAACGATTTCATGTGTGCGCCACTCATAACATGCATTAAGACCTTTTTTTAGAATGCATAGCATAACATTGCATAAGCACAACGTGCCAAGCTAAAGATTTATAGGATGACATATGTACACACATGGTTTTAAATCAGAAAAAGAATATAAATTCATGCATTCTCGATTTAGGCACAAGAGTTAGTTGATGGTGGTTAACCATCCTAGGTTAAGCATAACATCACTTTTGTAAAAATAAAATAAAATCCCAGAGCAAGTATAACAGTTAAAAGTTCATATTTATGTATGGATTGTCTATACTAGTAGTTTGTTCTAACTGTTGTACTAGGTTCCGACCTCAGTTTTTATGGTTTTAGGATGGCGAGACGTCCTTCGACAAGGTCGACTCCCCCGTCTGAGGGTGAGTCCTTAGGAGCGCAGAGTGATGCGGTGATCGAGAGCCTGCGACAGAGCAATGATTCTAAAATATATTGTACCTAAACACCTAGAGGGGGGGTGAATAGGTGACTTGAATCTTTTTAACTTTTTAGGCAGCAATCAGATAATATCACAGAATTCTAGCTACTTAATCACATCACACATTTAGCAATCACAGAATTCCACAGCACACAGTAGACACACAGTTTTATAGTGGTTCCCCAAGGTTTGGGTACATCCACTTTCCCCCTTCGCCTATCTAGCAGTGTACTAGATTCGGCCAAACTTCTCCACTATCTCAGAACCCCAAAACAGGTTCCTACACCTCAGGCCCAAAGCCCTACAACACAGCTTTTCCACAAAGCTTACACTCAGCCACCAAGGCCTACACTCAGCCACCAAGGCCTACACTCAGCCACAATAGGCCTACACTCAGAGATTCCAATCTCCTACACTCAGGCACTCAAGCCCTACACTCAGCCTTTATAATTACAGGCTTACAAGACTCAGATCCCTAAGGATCCTACAAGATAATTTGAATACAAAATATTGTAACTCAACAACTTAGAGAAAAGAGAGATGAGTTGTGAGTTTCTTGATGAGTTCTTGGAAGAACTCAGCTGAAATCAATCTGACTTGGTTTTCTTCAAAGCTTCTTGAATGTAGAACTCAATAAGATTGACCTCTTCTGCAGTTGATCCTTGATCTCTGCTACTTAAGATTCAGAATAAATCTGAAACCTTCTTCTCAGCCTGGTTCCAACGGCTGATTTCTTGGATGGAGCTCTCTCTCCCCAACTACATAGATATTCACTTGATAGCTAGATCTTCTTTTTATTATTTGTACAACTTGGACCACCACTTTCTTTAGACAGCATAAGCCTATTTATAGGCCTTCTTCTTGGTAACCGGCTGATTCGGTTCATAACTGAATTCTGACAACTCTGACAGGTGCAGTAGACCGGCTGGAATGGCAGCTGTCAAGTCATCCAGTCAGTTCTTGAAAACTCTGTAACTGTCTGAAAGTGTCGAGACTTTCTGTCTTTAAGTGTCGACACTTATAGACCAAGTGTCTACACAAGTTGTCTAAGTGTCGACACTAGCCTACAAGGTGTCGACACAACTCCTTGTGTTGTAGATTTTATATCCCGACACTGCTTCTTCTTCATGTGTCGACACTGAAATTGAGTGTCGACACAAGTACTTGTACTTCAGTATATTGCTGAATTCTTGTAAGTGTCGACACATCTCCTTTGTGTCGACACATCTTCATGTGTTGAATCTGTTAAGTGTCGACACTTCTTCTTGGTGTCGACACATGTCTTCAGTGTTGATATTTGCTGAGTGTCGACACAGCTGCTTGTGTCGACACATTCTTCTTCTGTCGAGACTCTGGCTGAGTGTCGACACAACTCCTTAGTGTCGACACTTGTACTTAGAATTTTGCTGATCTTTGCTAAGTGTCGACACAGCTCCTTGTGTCGAAACTTTCTTCAAGTGTTGAGTCTTCAGCTAAGTGTCGACACATTCTTTCTTGTGTCGACACTTTCTTCAAGTGTTGACTCTTCTGCAGTGTGTCGAAACATTGTTCTGGGTGTCGACACTTTCTTCAAGTGTTGAGTCTTCTGCTGAGTGTCGACACATCTCCTTGTGTCAACACTTATACTTGGTCTCTGCTGACTTTTGCTGAGTGTCGACACAGCCTCCAAGTGTCGACACTTTTTGATGTAAACACAGTTTCACTGGGTGTCGACACAACTGCTAAGTGTCGACACTGCTCTACTGGGCTTCTCTTCACTGAGTGTCGACACAGCTCCTTGTGTCGACACTTTCTGTCTGGTGTCGACTCAGCATCCCTGGTGTCGACACAATGACTCCAAGTGTCGACACTGCTTGCCTGGGTGTCGACACAGGTCTTCTTAAGTGTCGACACTTTCCCTCTTGGTGTCGACACATGGACTTAGAAACTTTTTCATCATTTTCTGCAAATACTTAACCTGCACAAGTAACTCAAAAACACATCAAATACATTTTGATGTATATCATTGAGTTGGGTGAGGCTTCTTCAAATCAGGTACATTTAAACCAATGTACCCAACAATCTCCCCCTATTTGGAGAAGTCATAACCCTTAGTCAATGATATACACCATTCATAATAAAATTACAAAATGATGTAAAGCAGGATTATGTAATCAGGAAAGAACATCACATGTATTAAACAAACATGCATATACAGATAACATCTCAGAACAATTATGAAATAGATTTAAAACACATCATATTGTTCTCACAACTTTGTAATATTCATAATACAAAAGTTTTACATAGTGTTTGAAAAACACAAGATTACAATTGTAAACTGAATAAAAGTCTATTCTATTTTTATTCAGCCTCCTTGATCACTATCCCTTTTCCAGCTTGTACTTTGGCTTGAATAGGAGCTTCAGCAACTTCAACATCAGCAGGCTTCTTGCCTTTCAAGTCCTTTTTCTTTTGCTCTTCTGCTTTGATCTTTTGCCTCTCAAAGTAGTGATAAGGCTTGGGAAAGTACTTGCTAGGCTCCTGGGCAGTAGGAGGTAGCTTTCCCATCTTGGCCTTTCTTCTATATTGGACTATTGTTTCTTGCTTGACTCATGTTTCCTCTATTCAAGTTCAGAAAACCACTTATTTCTGTCTTGTATATTATCTTTTGCAGCTTTCCATGCAGTTAAGATAATATTTCTTGAAGTAGGGCTCCACTGCTCAAAGTCTGGTCTCTGTTCAGCTTGCTCCCTAAACCTGTTCTTAGACAATCTAGTTTCTTCTTCTTTCTGCAGTGCTTCTTGCATAGCTTCAGAAATTGGCTGAACAACTTTCTCTATAATGACATTGTCCTTTCCCCCAGGTGGGCTATACATGGACTGTATATCAGCATGTATCATGTCAAAATCTGGAGGAGGGTAGATGACTTGAGCCACTTCAGGTTGCTCCCCTCCTAGATAAGCAGGATTAATTCCAGATTCTGCCACATTATCATCATCACAAAGAGGAGGATATCCAAGAGTGGCTCTGATAGAATTAGATATCCACTTAGCATGATTAGAGCTGGCCTTGACTAACACTCTCTCCCCCTTTATGACTTCTCTTTTGATGTGATCTCTTACATCATCTTTTTGAAATCTAACCTGGTTATCCAAATAATTGACTCCATCTTTAAAATAAGGCTTTAACCTTTGGAGTTTTTCAGTAATGATCTTCTGAGAGTCTAGTATGGCAGTCTTAACAGCAGCTATTTCCTCTTGGAAGGCTTTGTCAAAGTCTGCTTTTGCTGTAGCATTAGCTGGAGTCTGCCCTGCAGCTAGATTCTTCATCTCTGTGACTATAGCATTGTGAGAAGCAGTTAAGTTATCATTCATCCTAATTTGGTTTTCAAGTACATAGCCTTGCTTGACTGCAAGTTCATCAACTTGAGCTTTTATATTCTCCTGGTGTGTAGCCAAGTACACCACTGCATTCCCTCCCTTGTGGAAGCAGTCTGTCATCTCCTTCTTATTGAGATTCATCTCAAATCTTATGGACTTTATGTCCTGTGCCAGATCAAATTGAAGAGACTTCTGTCCTTCATCTACATACTTTTCAATGGCTTGCCTGTGCTCATCAAGCTTTATCTGCATAGCAACCATAAGAGCACTATAATCTATTGATGGTGCAGGCTGTACTGTAGGCTGTGGTGCTATGATTTGTAAGGCCTTCTTATAATTCTGACTCCTTCTTCTGAATACTTGAAATTTCTTTTTCTTTGCCCTTGTAGCCTCCTCATCTTCAGATGCTGAGGTGCTGGCTATGTCTACCCTCTCCTTAGGTAGCTCCTCAACAGCTGGTTGTTTCTCAGGCTCATGCCTTGCAGGTTCTTCAAGAATTGGCACTTGCTCCCCCTCAATTGGAGCATTCTCTCCTTCAGCAGCTGTACTTTCTTTTCCAAAGTCTTCTTGATCCAGATTAAGAAACAGATCTTCCATAGTAAATTCTTGTGGAGAATGAGCTGGAAAAACTCTGGGCTCATCTACCACTGGATCAGATACAACTTCAACTTCAACAGATGTGTCTTTCATGACAACATCTGGGACTTGACTATGAATCTGTGGTTGCTGATAAACATCAGACAAATCAGTATCCTCTAAAGGAAAATCTAAAGCATTAAGCTCAGTGATTACCTCTAGAATTGTGTTTGTAGCTTGCTCACTCTCAAGAGAAGTGGGCTCTTCCACAACTAGTGGCTCCCCCTGGATTTGATCCTGGTGTAAGGGGCTAGCTGGTGGTAGCTCCCCCTGCCTTTCAGCAACTACTTGTTGAGTTGGAGTCTTCTCAATAGTTCCTTCTTCATGCTCATCAGGTGTGAAGACAACTTGCTCTTCACTATCAGAGGTGCTAGATGAAACCTGAGCCACTGGGGCATCTTTCTTCTTCTTCTTTAGTGGAATTTCCTTCTCAGAAGTTATTTTCTCAGGTGTTGGCATTTCCTTAGACAACACCATGTCCCATCTAGAAAATATCCTCAAGTCCATTTTCCTCATGTGGTTGATTTTACTTCCAGCAGCTTGACCCATAACTTCTGGTATAATACCAGCAAGGTATAGACTTAAGATTCTGCCCAGGTTGGGCTTCTTTAGGCTTTCCTTAATCTTCTCAAAGATCACTACGGACCAGTCAGTTTTCAGAGTGAAGATTATCCTTGTCATAATAGTAAACATATGGGCTGATACCCTATCATGCCCTCCTGGCTTACTTAGGATTACTTTTCCAACAATTTCAGATAGAAACTTTCCTTGGCTGTTCATGCCCTTTCTATTAAACGCTGATCCAATCTTCATCTTAGAATCCAAACCACACCATGCCAATGCATCTCTGGTCCTGGAAGCTATAACCTCTTCTTCTTCCTTAGTTCTTGGTAACTGAAGGATTTTTCTCAAACTTTTTGGTGAAACCTTAACCTTCTCACCATGGACCCTGGACTTGATCTTGAATCCAGATTCATCTACCTTAGCTCCATTGAGGAATTCCAAGACTTCTTTCTTCCAGATTTTAGTTGGCTCAGAAACAAGATTTTCTAACCCTGAATCTGCAACTAGGGTTACTACAGTCTTGATCTCCGGGTCTGTATCAACAAATACGTCGCGCACAAGTTCATATCCTTCATTGACGTTCTCCTCAAGCTTTGGCGCCATTAGGGTTTGAAGAATTTGACTTGAGAGAAGAGAGGTGTCGACACACAAGTTTGGTCTCGAAACTTTTGAATGCGTGTCGATAAACTAAGGCAAAATCCTATTTATACCTTTCTAGGTTTGAAGATGAAAAGGCGGGCAGCTAACTTAAATTGTGTCGACACTGTCGATAAGTGTCGACACTGACTTATAATGTCTCGACACACTGTGTCGACACAAGTTTAGTCGACAGATAATATGTGTCGACACTTGTTTATGTGTCGACGCCACTTAACTCGACATATAGTTGAGACTTTACTTAGATAATTCTGAGTAAACACTAAGTGTCGACACCACCTTGGATGTGTCGACACCTACTTGTCATGTGTCGACACTAATTTTCTGAAGTGTCGACACCAACTTCCTAGATGTGTCGACACCTTTTCACTGAAGTGTCAACACCACTTTTCTGTGTCGACACAGAGATCTCTATGTGTCGACACCTTTTTACTTAGTCATTTCCAATTCTATAAACTTACTCTAAGTTTATCATGCCTAGTTCAATTTTAAACCTATTGAACTTAGTTTCTTCTAAGGGCTTAGTATACATATCAGCTAGTTGATTATCTGTTTTAACATATTCTAGTAAAATATCTTCTTTCTCTACATGCTCCCTAAGAAAATGATATTTTATTTCAATATGTTTAGTTCTACTATGAGAAACAGGATTATGTGCAATTGATATAGCACTTGTAGAATCACAAAAGAGTGGAGTTCTACTTACCTGAATTCCATAGTCCTCAAGCTGATGTTGTATCCATAGAAGTTGAGCACAGCAACTTCCAGCAGCCACATATTCTGATTCTGCAGTGGAGATAGCCACACTTGTTTGCTTTTTGCTACTCCAAGAAATCAGTCTTCCACCTAGGAATTGACAGGTTCCAGTTGTGTTTTTTTGTCTTTTTTGCATCCTGCAAAGTCTGCATCTGAATAACCTGTTAGTTCAAAATCCTCATTCCTAGGGTACCAGAGGCCTAGATAAGGAGTGCCCTTTAGATATCTCAATATCCTTTTGACTGCTGTCAAATGAGACTCTTTAGGGCATGCTTGATACCTTGCACAGACACATGTATCATACATGATATCTGGTCTACTTGCAGTCAAATATAATAGGGAGCCAACTATCCCTCTATACAAGGTTTCATCTACAGGTTTCCCTGCATCATCATTGCTAAGAGACATACTTAACCTCATAGGAGTCTTCATGGTACTGGATGAATCCATACCATACTTCCTTATGAGTTCTAGGGTGAACTTGGACTGGCATATAGATAATCCATTCTCAGTCTGTCTTACTTGGAGACCCAAGAAGAACTTTAGCTCTCTCATACTACTCATCTCAAATTGACCTTGCATTAGTTTTGCAAACTTTTTTTAAAGGCTACTTTCAGTAGACCCAAATATTATGTCATCTACATATATTTGGACTAGTATTACTTTGCCTCTGGATTCCCTAAGGAATAGAGTCTTGTCTATTTTCCCCCTTGTGAACTTATTCTCAATGAGAAAACTAGACAGGGTTTCATACCAAGCCCTAGGGGCTTGCTTTAACCCATATAATGCTTTCCTAAGTCTATAGACATGATTAGGTAGAGTTGAATCAACAAAACCTGATGGCTGTTCCACATAGACTTCCTCTTTTAGATTACCATTCAGAAATGCTGACTTGACATTCATTTGGTAAACTTTAAATCCTTGAAAGGTTGTATAGGCCAGGAACATCCTTATGGCATCCAGTCTGGCTAGTGGAGCAAAGGTTTGATCAAAATCAATACCTTCTTCCTGCCTATATCCTTTAACAACCAATCTTGCTTTGTTCTTAATGATGACTCCATGCTCATCCATCTTGTTCCTAAAGATCCACTTGGTTCCAATTATGTTGTGGTCGTTTGGTTTAGGAACAAGCTCCCAGACCTTGCACCTCTTGAACTGATTCAGGTCTTCTTGCATTGCTTCAATCCAATGAGGGTCTAGGATGGCTTCTTCAAACTTCTTTGGTTCAACTTGGGATAGAAAGCTGGAGTAGAGTGCTGCATTCAGGTTTCTGCTCCTTGTCTGTACCCCTTGTCTTGGATCACCAATGATTTATTCTGCTAGATGATCTCTAAGATGCCTATTGGCTGGAGGCATCCTGACTTCAGGTTGAACTTCTTCAACTTCTTCATCTTGCTGAACTCCTTGTACTTCATCTGCATTAGGTACATATAGTACTCCACCTGGACAGCAGCCACTATTTTCTACTTGCTGCCTTGCAGTAGGTTCTTCTTCTATAGTGAGCTTGTCCATCTTCTTAGTTATACCTGAGGAGCTGCATACACTACTAGACAACTCATTGTTAATAAGTCTAGTTTCATCAAATACTACATGTACAGTCTCTTCTACAACTTGTGTAGTCAAGTTGTAGACTCTATAAGCCTTACTTTTGTTGCTGTACCCAACAAAAATTCCCTCTTGGGACTTGGCAGCAAACTTATTCAAGTAAGACTTTCCATTGTTAAGTATAAAACATTTACAACCAAAGATCCTGAAGTAGGATAGGTTTGGTTTCCTGCCTTTCACAACCTCATAGGGGGTCTTGTTGTGGCTTTTAGTTATGGTAGCTCTATTAATAACATGGCATGCAGTATTAACTGCTTCAGCCCAGAAATATTTTGGTAGTGATGTATCACTTAATAGGGTCCTACTAGCCTCAATCAAGGTTCTATTCTTCCTTTCAGCAATGCCATTTTGCTGAGGTGTTCTTGGTGAAGAAAACTCTTGAAATATCCCAAATTCTTCACATAGTTTTGTCATGCTATCAGACTGAAATTCAGTACCATGGTCACTTCTAATCTTGACCACTGTACTGTCTAGTTCATTCTGAATTTGCTTGACAAAGCTATAGAAGACACTAGTTGTTTCAGATTTTTGTCTTAGGAAGAACACCCAGGAAAACCTTGAGTAGTCATCTACAACTACAAAGGTATAGACCTTCCTACCTAGGCTGTGAACTGGCATTGGACCAAAGAGATCCATATGCAAGAGGTATAAACACCTCACATCATCTTTGTTTTCAATGCTTCTAAAGGTGGATCTTGTCTGCTTGCCCTTTTGACAAACTGAGCAAATACCATCTTTAATACACTTAACTTGAGGACCATTCCTCACAAGCTCTTTACTAAAGAGTTTGTCAATTGTCTTGTAGTTAAGATGGGCTAGCCTCTTGTGCCATTTGACACAATGAGAGACTGTCTCATCAGCTACAAGACATACTGGAGAACCATTGTTCTCAACCATAATGTCTAAGCAATAGACATTCCTTTTTCTATAACCAGTCAAAATGATCTCTTGATCATTTGACCTCCTAATATGATAACCATCTTTTACCAAAGAGATGTCATATCCTACATCACTCAATTGACTTATACTAATAAGGTTATGTTTCAAACCTTTAACATAGGCCACTTGAGTGATTGTAAAAAAAGAGTTAGATATGTTACCAAAACCCTTGATGATCCCTTTTTCAGAACCACCAAAGGTGACTTTTGGACCATCCTTGATAGGTGTGTAGTCCTTTAGTAAACCCCTTGTTCCAGTCATATGTCTGGAACATCCACTGTCCAAGTACCATATTGGGGCATGGTCACTTGGACTCACCTGCAAAACAGATTAGTGAACCTTAGAACCCAAAGAATTCTTGGGTCCTTGGTACTGGTTAGTTTGCATCCTAACAAAGCTACCTGCAGGTTTTCCAACAGGCAGTTTGCTACTCACTTTGGCACTAGCATTGTGCCAAAAGTCCATTGCAAAGTGGCCTACCTTGCCACAGCACCAACACTCAAACTTATTATACCTTTGCTTAGGTACTGTCTTTGCTGTTTTATCTACAGCTGACTTGTTGAGAGTTGGGGCTTTGCCCTTGGACTTGGACTTGGACTGAACAGTCCTTGCAGGTCTAGTAAATCCCAGTCCAGCTTTACCTTTATGATGAACAAATTCATCAATTAAGGGTAGAACTGACTTAGGTTTAGAAAACCTAGCAACTAAGTCTTTCTCCTTCTAAAGATTAATCTCCAGATTCTTGATTTGATCATTCTTAAATGATATAGTCCTCATCTGAATCACAGTTATGTGCTTCAGTCTGGCTATCTCATTAAGCTTTTGATCAAACAACTTCTCAAAATCAGTTGCAGCAGCTTTGAGATTAGCAATTTCCTTTGCCTGACTTTTGGCTAGGGACTTGCTCTTCTTATAAGCTTGCAACAGAATTTTATATTCATCTATCAACTGATGAATATCCTCTTCAGACTCAGATGCACTCTCATCATTTGATGATGATGAATCTGATTCTGTACTGGCACAAGAAATTGAACTAAAAGAATAATGTTGTACCTTACTAGGTCCTGGCTGCTCCAGGATTTTGTCACTTTCTGTCAATGCCATAAGTCATTGGCACTGACTGTCCTCTTGTTCATATATAGAGTTCATGATCTGAATGAACTCTTCTTCTTCTTCCTCAGCAAACAGTCCTATATATGCCTCAGCATCTGACTCAGTTTCTGATGAAGAAATATCTGACATGCTTTTGTCCTTTTTGGCAACAAAAGACTTTTCCTTCTTGCCCTTGTATTGAGTCCTTTTCTTGTCACTAGACTCCTTCCTTTTTTCTGGACAATCTGCAACAACATGGCCTTGTCTATTACAGCAATAGCATACTATTTTTGAAAGAGTTGCTTTGCTAGACTTAGTCTTTTTCCTGTCTTTCTTTGAAGACTTTTTATTCTGATAATAGTCTTCTTTTCCCTGTGAAGTAGATGGTCTTGTCCTCCACTGTTTATTCTTTAAGAACTTCTGGAAATGTCTTGTGAAGGCAGCAAAGTCCTCATCACTTTCACTGCTTTCAGACTTTCTACTTGCTGACTCTTCTGATTCAGTTTCAGCTACTTTTGGTGGTGGAGAAGGTGACTTACTCCTGTACTTTCTGGGGGCTTCTGATTTGAAGGCCATTGTCCTTTCCTTATGTTCACTTCTTGTTGATTTCTCCTCTTCTTTCCTCACCATTAACTGCATTTCATAAGACAATAGTTTGCCAAAAAGTGTTGGTGGAGGAATTTCTCCCAACTTTGCCATTTCCCTAATGGCACAGATCTTGGTGTCCCAATCTTTTGTTAGGGACCTTAGAAACTTATCATTGAGTTCATAATTACTGAACTCTCTGCCATAGGACATGAGCTCATTCACAATCCTGTAGAACTTCTTATAGCACTCAGTTATGCTATCAGCCTTACCTTGTCTAAAACTTTCATATTCTTGGTTTAGCAAGGATTTTTTGTCTTGCCTCACTTCTTCAGAACCCTCCATATACACAATAAGAGTATCCCACATCTCTTTAGCTGTCTTACAGTGTATCAAATTCTGAAAAGTTGCATCATCTATGGCACTCACTATGATGTTCTGAGCCCTCTTATCCATAGTGGCTAGAACAATTTCATCCTTTGTCATTTCAGAGAAATCCTTAGGTGTTCTCTGATTTGCATCTAAGACTGACACCTTCATGGGCACATATGGCCCTTATTTTACTGTGATATAAATCATAGGGTCTGAGGCTTCCATAAACAGTCTCACCCTTTCCTTCCAGATACCAAAGATCTCTTTCCTACATATGGGTAACTTCATGGATCCCAATTCCTTATGATTCTCAGTGGAACCCATGGTTCTTGATTTTCTTGATTCTGTAATGTGCCTTAGACTGAATCTGCCAACAGGATCTACTCAGATAGTTATGACCCTTTTTGAGTAACCTCGCTTTGATACCACTTAAAAGATATTGTACCTAAACACCTAGAGGGGGGGTGAATAGGTGACTTGAATCTTTTTAACTTTTTAGGCAGCAATCAGATAATATCACAGAATTCTAGCTACTTAATCACAACACACATTTAGCAATCACAGAATTCCACAACATACAGTAGACACACAGTTTTATAGTGGTTCCCCAAGGTTTGGGTACATCCACTTTCCCCCTTCGCCTATCTAGCAGTGTACTAGATTCGGCCAAACTTCTCCACTATCTCAGAACCCCAAAACAGGTTCCTACACCTCAGGCCCAAAGCCCTACAACTCAGCTTCTCCACAAAGCTTACACTCAGCCACCAAGGCCTACACTCAGCCACCAAGGCCTACACTCAGCCACAATAGGCCTACACTCAGAGATTCCAATCTCCTACACTCAGGCACTCAAGCCCTACACTCAGCTTTTATAATTACAGGCTTACAAGACTCAGATCCCTAAGGATCCTACAAGATAATTTGAATACAAAATATTGTAACTCAACAACTTAGAGAAAAGAGAGATGAGTTGTGAGTTTTTTGACGAGTTCTTGGAAGAACTCAGCTGAAATCAATCTGACTTGGTTTTCTTCAAAGCTTCTTGAATGTAGAACTCAATAAGATTGAACTCTTCTGCAGTTGATCCTTGATCTCTGCTACTTAAGATTCAGAATAAATCTGAAACCTTCTTCTCAGCCTGGTTCCAACGGCTGATTTCTTGGATGGAGTTCTCTCTCTCCAACTACTTAGATCTTCACTTGATAGCTAGATCTTCTTTTTATTATTTGTACAACTTGGACCACCACTTTCTGTAGACAGCATAAGCCTATTTATAGGCCTTCTTCTTGGTAACCGGCTGATCTGGTTCATAACTGAATTCTAACAACTCTGACAGGTGCAGTAGACCGGCTGGAATGACAGCTGTCAAGTCATCCAGTCAGTTCTTGAAAACTCTGTAACTGTCTGAAAGTGTCGAGAATTTCTGTCTTTAAGTGTCGACACTTATAGACCAAGTGTCGACACAAGTTGTCTAAGTGTCGACACTAGCCTACAAGGTGTCGACACAACTCCTTGTGTTGTAGATTTTATATCCCGGCACTGCTTCTTCTTCATGTGTCGACACTGAAATTGAGTGTCGACACAAGTACTTGTACTTCAGTATATTGCTGAATTCTTGTAAGTGTCGACACATCTCCTTTGTGTCGACACATCTTCATGTGTTGAATCTGTTAAGTGTCGACACTTCTTCTTGGTGTCGACACATGTCTTCAGTGTTGATACTTGCTGAGTGTCGACACAGCTCCTTGTGTCGACACATTCTTCTTCTGTCGAGACTCTGGCTGAGTGTCGACACAACTTCTTAGTGTTGACACTTGTACTTAGAATTTTGTTGATCTTTGCTAAGTGTCGACACAGCTCCTTGTGTCGACACTTTCTTCAAGTGTTGAGTCTTCAGCTAAGTGTCGACACATTCTTTCTTGTGTCGACACTTTCTTCAAGTGTTGACTCTTCTGCAGTGTGTCGACACATTGTTCTGGGTGTCGACACTTTCTTCAAGTGTTGAGTCTTCTGCTGAGTGTCGACACATCTCCTTGTGTCGACACTTATACTTGGTCTCTGCTGACTTTTGCTGAGTGTCGACACAGCCTCCAAGTGTCGACACTTTTTGATGTAGACACAGTTTCACTGGGTGTCGACACAACTGCTAAGTGTCGACACTGCTTTACTGGGCTTCTCTTCACTGAGTGTCGACACAGCTCCTTGTGTCGACACTTTCTGTCTGGTGTCGACTCAGCATCCCTGGTGTCGACACAATGACTCCAAGTGTCGACACTGCTTGCCTGGGTGTCGACACAGGTCTTCTTAAGTGTCGACACTTTCCCTCTTGGTGTCGACACATGGACTTAGAAACTTTTTCATCATTTCCTGCAAATACTTAACCTGCACAAGTAACTCAAAAACACATCAAATACATTTTGATGTATATCATTGAGTTGGGTGAGGCTTCTTCAAATCAGGTACATTTAAACCAATGTACCCAACAGATTTCTTGACCAGGCAGTTGGTGGAGATGCAGGCCCAGATCCAGTCTCTGGTGGTAGTTGTGGCAGGACAAACTCAGGGGGTGCAAGCCCCTACAGGGGGGTCAGCTGCTCCTCCCCCTCCTGCTCCCCTGAGACCTCCAGTGGTGGTGTCGGCAGAGATGACCTTTCTTTCTCAGTTTCAGAGACTTAGCCCTCCTACATATGATGGGAAGGCAGATTTCATGGTCATAGATGATTGGCTGATCTCCATGGAGGAGATGTTCTCGTACTATGGTATTGCGAATGATCAGAGAGTGATGATAGCCGCATATCAGCTAAAGGGTTTGGCTAAGAGCTGGTGGCTTAGGGAAAAGGAGAGCTTAATGGTCAGTTGCTCTTGGGGATTATTCAAGGAGATGTTGTTGAGGAAGTTCTTGCCTTCGGACGAGCGTGACCGACTAATGAATGACTTCCTTCACCTGAAGCAGAGGCAACTCACGGTCAGTGAGTACGAGATAGAGTTCAGCAAGTTGAGCTGGTTTGCTCCTGGGTTGGTGAGTATTGAGGCTGATCGAGTCAAGCGATTCCTTGGTGGCTTGAGGAGCGAGGTTCAGCAGTTGACCAGTGCATATGGATCAGAGACTTATGAAGGGGTAGTGGAGGCTGCTCTGAAAGTGGAGACAATTGAGACCGCAAAGAATAGAGGCCAGCAAATGAGGAAGGACAAGAGGAAGTCTGCTGAATAGAAGGACCCCCAGGTACCCGGTGCTGCTTCGGGAAAGAAGAGCAAGGTAGTGTGTAGCTTCTGTGGCCGCCCAGGCCACCCTATTGAGAGGTGTTTCAAGAAGGCGGGAGCTCAGAAGAAGGATCAAGTTCATGCTATTCAAGGTGCTCCTAGGAAGGATGTTTCCTGTTCTGTTTGCAAGCGACCCGGGCATGATGCTGCCTAGTGCTGGTCCAAGGATAAAGTCTGCTATCAGTGTGGACAGAAGGGCCATATCAAGACAAGGTGTCCTCAGGTCCAGCCTATTATTCAGGCAGTTCCACTTCAGGCTTTACCTCCGCCTCAGCGTGTGGACAAGGGCAAAGGAAAGCTGAACGTGATCTCTTCCGAGGAGGCTCAAACTTCGACTCAGGTCATCTCAAGTTAGTTATTTTCCTAGCCTGAAAGTTTTATTGATTAGAATGGTTATAGTTTTTTTTTGTTTTGGTAATTCCTTAGTTGCTTATATACTCCTATAGGGAAATTTAAGGTGATGAACCGTTGGGCGCGTGTTCTGTTCGACTCCGACGCTACCCACTCATTTGTGGCTAGAGCCTTTGTGGAGCGATACCGGTTAATTCTAGATCAAGTTCGTGATACCTTCCGCGTCAAGTTCTCTTCTGGTGAATCTGTGTTATCAGATGTGGGCATTCTGGATTGCCCTGTTTTGTTGGGGGACTTTCTTGCGAAGGCAGACTTGAAGATGATTGATCTAGAGGACTTCGATGTTATTCTAGGCATAGACTGGTTGTCTAAGTATGATGTGGTTATTCAGTGCAAAGGTAAATGCTAGGACTTCATCAAGGACAACAGTCAGCCTGGAAGTGTGTGTGGTGATCCGAGCCAGGATTCCCCTGTCATTTCTGTGGTATGTGCTCATAAGCTGTTTCGTTCTGATTGTTTTGCTTATTTAGTCTCGGTGGTTGGGACTGCTGTTAGTGTACCGCGCTTGGAGGAGATTCCTATTGTACGTGGTTTCTCTGATGTTTTTTACTGATGACCTTCCTGGTCTTCCCTCCGAGCGGGATGTTGAGTTTGTGATTGATTTGGAACCGGGTACGCGTCCTATTGCTAAGGCGCCTTACCGGATGGCCCCTCCTTAGTTAGAGGAATTGCGAGTCCAGTTGGACGAGTTGTTGGCAAAAGGCTTTATCAGGCAGAGTTCGTCGCCTTGGGGTGCTCCTGTTCTATTTGTGAAGAAGAAGGATGGGTCGATGAGGTTGTGCATCGATTATAGGGAGCTGAACAAAGTCACCATTAAGAATATGTACCCTCTGCCGAGGATCGATGACTTGTTTGATCAGTTGCGTGGCAGCACGGTGTTTTCCAAGATCGATCTTCGTTCTGGCTATCATCGGCTCAGGATCCGTGAGGCAGACATTCCACTGACTGCGTTTAGATCAAGGGATGGACACTTCGAGTTTCTAGTGATGTCGTTTGGTTTGACCAACGCACCATCAGCTTTCATGGATATGATGAACCGGGTGCTCAAGGATTTTCTGGACAAGTTCGTTGTGGTATTCATCGATGATGTGTTGATCTACTCTCTCAGTGCTGAGGAGCATGAGCATCATCTGCGCTTGGTTCTATCGGAGTTGAGGAACCACAAGTTATTCGCCAAGCTGAGCAAGTGCGAATTTTGGTTGCCTCGGGTCTCGTTTTTGGGCCACGTGGTGAATAAGGATGGGATCTCGGTCGACCCAGAAAAGATCGCAGCAGTGATGGATTGGAGAAGGCCGGGCACGCCCAAGGAGATTAGAAGCTTCCTAGGGTTGGCCGGCTACTACAGGAGGTTCGTGGAGGGTTTCTCTACCCTGGTTGCACCTTTGACCAGGTTGACTCAAAAGAACACGGCCTTTGTTTGGAGCGAGAAGTGCGAAGAAGCCTTCCTGGAACTAAAGAATAGATTGTGCACTGCTCCCATTCTGACCCTACCTACTGAGGGCATGGAGTATGATGTGTACATGGATGCTTCGCATGTTGGTCTGGGGTGCGTTTTGATGCAGGCTGGGAAAGTGATTATGTATGGGTCAAGGCAACTAAAGACTCATGAGAGAAATTACCCAACGCATGACCTTGAGTTTGCAGCGGTGATTTATGCGCTAAAGTTTTGGAGGCATCTACTTTATGGTGCTCAGTGCAAGATCTTCATAGATCATAAAAGTCTAAAGTACGTGTTTACTCAGAAGGAGTTGAATCTGCGCCAACGGCGGTGGCTAGAGTATGTGGCTGATTATGATATGGAGATACAGTATCATCCGGGCAAGGCCAATGTGGTGGCCGACTCCCTGAGCCGGAAGACGGGGAAGATCTTTAATCTCACTGTTGATTGTTTAGTGGAAGAGTTCCTCCTGATGGATATTTCTGTGGGACGCTGTGACATGCAGAGCAGTTTGGCAGTCGCAGAGCTATCTTGGATTTCACTTACCAGGTTGCACCAGAAGGATGATCCAGATCTTCTGCACTTATACCTCAGGACTGAGAGAGGGGAGTTGCCGGATTTTTCTATCGATGATGCGGGTACCTTGAAGTACCGCGGCAGGTTTTGCATCCCCGCTGTTAGAGACATCAGGGTTATGATTTGCAGAGAGGCTCATGAATCCAGTGTTGCCTACCATCAAGGATCTACAAAGATGTATCCAGTCAGTTCTTGAAAATTCTGTAACTGTCTGCAAGTGTCGAGACTGTCTATCTTCAAGTGTCGACACTTATAGACCAAGTGTCGACACTAGCCTACAAGGTGTCGACACAACTCCTTGTGTTGTAGATTTTATATCTCGACACTGCTTCTTCTTCATGTGTCGACACTGATAGTGTGTATCGACACAAGTACTTGTACTTCAGTCTATTGCTGAATTCTTGTAAGTGTCGACACAACTCCTTTGTGTCGACACATCTTCATGTGTTGAATCTGTTAAGTGTCGACACTTCTTCTTGGTGTCGACACAAGCCTTTAGTATTGATACTTGCTGAGTGTCGACACTGCTCCATGTGTCGACACATTCTTCTTCTGTTGAGACTCTGGCTGAGTGTCGACACATCTCTTTAGTGTTGATATCATTAGGGTGAATTATACCCTACATTAGGGTATAATTCATGGTATTGATATCAGAGGTTCATTAGGGTGAATTATACCCCACATTATAATAATGAGATTTTTGGAAACAAAAATCCCATTATTTGGAATTTTTGGAATAATTGAACTTTTGAAAAATAAATTCAAAATAGGTCTATCATTGAGATAAAATCCCCAATTCTTGTCAAGGTCAATATTATATTAGATTTAACTCCTGAAAATTTTATTCCCCTATTTGAAGAATTTTGATAGGAATTATGTGAAAATTACCTTTTTACCCTTATTTTACTTAATTAGCAAATTGGTGAAAATACTTAGTAGAAAATTTGGGAATATTTCTTGATGATATATCTGAGTATAAATAACCTTGTATAATTTCCTCAGCATTTTTGGATGAATCAGTAATTTTTAAAACCTTTTAATGGCAGTTTTGGTAAATTATTAAGAATTGAAATTGGTAGGTCATTATTTTATAGAAGTTGATGAAACTCTGTCATTAGCCTTAAATTAATGATATATATGCTCTGTAATTTTTCTAGAATTTTTAGTGATGTATTCCTTGTACTTCATTTGTAAAATGATCATTTTGTGAATTTTGTATAAATTAAGGAATAAATAGAACTATTTTCAAGGAAAATTATGAATTTTGGTAGACAGCGATATTTTACCAGGATACAACTTAGTAAAAATCGCTTAGGTCAGTGGATTAAAATTTGTGATACTTCATGTATTAAAGGACCTAGGGAATTAATTAAATGATTTAGTTAGAGGCCTTAATGACTTAGGAAAATTATGAAAATCAATAGACTCACTTCATTAGTCCATACCATCCTATGATAAATAATTAAGGGCAGGTGGCCCAAGGAATTGGAAGTTCCATTTCGGTGTGGTTTTAAGTCATGGGTTGCGCATAGTGTAAGTAGGTCATGTTATAAGGACCACCGGGGGATTGATAAATAAATGAGCTGGAGACTTCAATTGGAATATGACCCTGGTGGGTAGAGTTATCTTAGTGATGAGAGTAAAGTGCAAGCCCTTGTATAGTAACTGGAGTGGAGACCGACGGAAGACCGCCGGTTTCCCGGTAATATCTTAAGTCATTAGGATTGTTCTAGAGCAACAACGAGAGCTGGGGGTGAATTATGGGTAGACATCAACAAAAGTAAATATCCTTGAGAAATGGAGCTTTGGGCGTAATCCCATAATAGTTCCTAGTGCCCCCGAGAGCCCTTCACCGGGTATACCCGGGGCAGTCCTGTGATTAACCTTAAACCGCGAAGTATAATAACCCGTAGACAAGAGTAGTCTAATAGGTTAGGATATTGTGATTCATTCTCACCCGTAATGGGTTTGAGGGATTTGGAATAAAGGCACTATTGTGCGTTCTCACCCGTGTAGGGTTGGAGGGATTGTGATAAATGTTCATCCGTATGGGGTTGGAGGGATTGTGATAAATGCTCACCCGTGTAGGGTTGAAGGGATTGTAATAAATGCTTACCCGCGGAGGGTTTGAGGGAAAACAGGACGGGTTGGTCCTGCGAGCTGAAGGCTCGAGATGAAATACTTGCATGTGCATAAATTTAATGGCGGGGCATGCGGTACTGGCCGTTCGTCACACCGATGGCAGTACGGTGCACCAGGCGGGTGTGAGGGTTAGAGGGGCCAGTGGGTTATTTTACACTGCGGTCTGGAGGACGATCCCCGATAACGCACATCCGACCCAACAAGACTGATGGGTTGTCAGTAAAGTACGTACGCAGAGACTCTAGAGTGCACCTTGGCCGTGTACATAGGCGTATGCGAGGGGTCTAAGGTTTGGTAGTGTGCATACCAGCCTAGAAGTGGAGATGCCCGCTCCGCTGCTGCCGTAGCCACAACGGTGGTACCCGAGAGTGATTCTAGCTCTCAAAAAGTGGGAACTAAAGATTTTAGATCACAGAGTCATTGTGTGTGAGTTGCACTTGCATGTGCATAAATTGCATTATAAACATTCATTCATATTAGGTCATACGCTTCATAGATTCTTATCATATAAATTAGTATGAGCTCTTTTATATGATAAGTTAAAATTTCCTGGAAACCTTAACTTATAAATTTGTATGGGCATTTTTTTAAGTTAAGGTACATTCTGTGATGGTAGTGTAGTTGTAGCATAGCTTTACTTTTCTGTTCTTACCTTTAGTTCTTTACTTACTCGTTCTATACATGCTTTTACTTTTGCTGTACTTGCTCTTACTTTCAGTCTTATACCTTAGTTACTGCACTTGTACCTCTTGCATAGAACTGCTAGAGTAGAACTACCATTACTCCTCATATACTTGTTAGTATAGTGCCACTGTCACATGTTTACACTTGTTACCCCTTGTTGACCTCCGCTTCGTCCTCCCGCACGGTGCCTAGGAGTTGCGGGGCGAGGTGTGGAGGAAACGACTCAGTCTTTTTGAATAATGGTCGGTGACCAAACTATTTTTAGGAGCTCGAGGAGATGGAATACCAGCACGACCAGCGGGACGAGATGACAGGACGTGAGGAGCTGATGCCACCACCTACTACCGCTACTACTGCAGAGTTGCCTCAGGTGGGATGACTTGATGCTGATAGTTTTCTTCCGCTGTTTAGAGTTGAGAGAGAGAGAGAGAGATTCTGATATGATGTACTGGGCATAAGCCCTTATTACTCTTCTTATTATATTTGTACTCATTGTGGATTGTGTACTCTTTCATTTATATATATGATTAGTACTGTGACTGTGGACTAGCTATTTTGTACTCTGATATGTACTACTTCTGTTTCTCATATTGACCTACAAGTTTATGATCGTACTAGCCGGCAGAATCGACATGTTGCGGTGTCGACTAACTCGTGCGTTAGTTTCACCGTAAGACGGCGGTTCTGGGCATAAGACCGGGTGCCTCCTTGGTAAGGGGAGGGGTCTTACATTGGATACTCAAGATCGGGTGCTGCGGACAAAGTCTATCCCGATGGTGAAAGTTCTATGGAAGAATAAGAATTTGGAAAGCGCGACTTGGGAGCTAGAGTCGGCTATGAGGGAGGCTCACCCTCATCTGTTCCCTTGATTTGATTGGTACGTTTTCTTTCTAGTAGCTCTTGTTTTGTGTTGGGTACATTGGTCAAATGTACCTGATTTGAAGAAGCCTCACCCAACTCAATGATATACATCATAATGTATTTGATGTATGTTGAGTTTACTTGTGCAGGTTATGTAATCACTGGACTGAAGCAAAAAGTTTCTAAGTCCATGTGTCGACACCCAGAGGGAAAGTGTCGACACTTAAGAAGACTTGTGTCGACACCCAGACAAGCAGTGTTGACACTTGGAGTCATTGTGTCGACACCTGGGATACAGAGTCGACACCAGACAGTAAGTGTCGACACTTGGAGTTGTGTCGACACTCAGTGAAGAAAAGTGCAGACAGAAAGTGTCGACACAAGGAGCTGTGTCGACACCCAGTGAAGTTGTGTCTACACCAGAAAGTGTCTACACTTGGAGTTGTGTCGACATTCAGCAAAAGTCTGCAGAGACTAAGTTAAAGTGTCGACACTCAGAACAATGTGTCGACACTCAACAGAAGAGTCAGCACTTGAAGTATGTGTCGACACCCAGCACAATGTGTCGACACACAACCAGAAGAGTCAACACATGAAGTATGTGTCGACACCCAGCACAATGTGTCGACACTCAGCTAAAGACTCTACACTTGAAGAAAGTGTCGACACAAGGAGCTGTGTCGACACTTAGCAAAGATCAGAAAGATCAACAAAATTATTCTAAGTACAAGTGTCGACACTAAGGGAATGTGTCGACACTCAGCTGAAGTCTCAACAAGAAGAAGGTGTGTCGACACAAGGAGCTGTGTCGACACTCAGCAAGTATCAACATAGAAGACTATGTGTCGACACCAAGAAGTAGTGTCGACACTTGACAGATTCAACACAAGAAGTTGTGTCGACACAAAGGTGATGTGTCGACACTTAGAAGAATTCAGTACAGATAGAAGATCAAGTACTTGTGTCGACACTCAATTTCAGTGTCGACACCTGAAGAAGAATCTGTGTCGAGATATACAAGGAGTTGTGTCGACACCTTGTAGACTTGTGTCGACACTTACACAGCATGTGTCGACACTTGGACTATAAGTGTCGACACTTAAAGACAGAAAGTCTCGACACTTTCAGACAGTTAGAGATTTTCAAGAAATGACTGGATGACTTGACAGCTGTCGTTCCAGCCGGTCTACAGCACCTGTCAGAGATATCAGAAGTCAGTTATGAACCGGACCAGCCGGTTACCATGAAGAAGGCCTATAAATAGGCTCATACAGTTTACAGTAACGTTGTTGTTCAGTTGTTGAGGTGGATCACATTGTTGAAGAACAAGTTATTAAAGTGATACACAGAGTATCAAATCAAGAAGATCTTGCAGTTCAAGTGCAGACCTAAGAAGTTGGAGAGAGAGGGCTCCATCCAAGAAATCAGCCTCTGGAACTAGGCTGAGAAGAAGGATTCAGATTCATTCTGGATCTTAAGTGGCAGAGGTCAAGGAACAACTGCAGGAGGATTCAGTCTTATTCAGTTCTACTCAAGAAGCTTTGAAGAAAGCTAAGTCAGATTGAATCCAGCTGAGTTCTTCCAAGAACCCATCAAGAAACTCTCAACTCCCCTCTTTTATTTCTGAGTTGTTGAGTTAATATTTGTAATACATTTTTATCTTGTAGGATCCTTTGGATCTGAGTGTATTGTAAGCCTATAATTATAAAGGCTGAGGGTAGGGCTTGAGAGCCTGAGTGTAGGAGATTGAGATCTCTGAGTGTAGGCCTTGGTTGGCTGAGTGTATGCCTTGATTAGCTGAGTGTAGGTCATTGTGGCTGAGTGTAGGCTTTGGGATAAAGCTGAGTTGTAGGGCCTTGGGCCTGAGGTGTAAGAACTAATTTGGGTTCTGAGACAGTGGAGGATTTTGGTCGAATCTAGTACACTGCTAGATAGGCGAAGGGGGAAAGTGGATGTACCCATATCTTGGAGAACCACTATAAACCACTGTGTATGCTGTGCTGTGCTGTGATTGTTGCTGTGTATGCTGTGTGTTTGCTGTGATAAAATAGTTAGTATTCTGTGATATAACTGATTGCTGCCATTAAAGTTCAAAAAGGATTAGGTCACCTATTCACCCCCCCTCTAGGTGTTTAGGTACCATAACTTTCAAGTGGTATCAGAGTCAGGTTCCTCAAAAAGGACTAACAGTCTGAGGAGATCCTGTTTGGCAGATTCAGTGTAAGGCAAATCACAGATTCAAGAAATTCAAGAATATCAAGAAACATGGGTTCCTCTGAGAATCACAAGGAATTGGGTTCCATGAAATTACTCATATGCAGGAAAGAGATCTTTGGGATCTGGAAGGAAAGGGTAAGGCTGTTTATGGAGGCCTCAGACCCTAGAATCTACATCACAGTAAAGGAAGGGCCTTATGTGCCCATGAAGATTTCAGTTTTAGATGCAAATCAGAGAACTCCAAAGGATTTCTCTGAGATGACTAAGGATGAGATTGTCCTAGCCACAATGGACAAGAGGGCACAGAACATAATAGTGAGTGCCATTGATGATGCAACTTTTCAGAATCTTATACACTATAAGACAGCCAAAGAGATGTGGGACACTCTTATAGTGTATATGGAAGGATCTGAAGAAGTCAGACAAGATAGAAAATCCTTGCTAAATCAGGAGTATGAGAGTTTTAGACAAGGTAAAGGTGATAGCATAACTGAGTGCTACAAGAAGTTCTACAGAATAGTTAATGAACTCATGTCTTATGGAAGAGAGTTCAGTAACTATGAACTAAATGACAAGTTCCTAAGGTCCTTAACCAAAAATTGGGACACAAAGATCTGTGTCATTAGAGAAATGGCTAAGTTGGGGGAAATTCCTCCTCCTATACTGTTTGGCAAGTTATTGTCTTATGAAATGCAATTGACAGTGAGGAAAGAGGAGGAGAAGTCAACAAGAATTGAACACGAGGAAAGATCAGTTGCTTTCAAGACAGAAGTTCCCAGAAAGTGCAGGAATAAGTCATCAACTCCACCTCCAGAGGTAGTTGAATCAGAATCAGATGAGTCAGCCAGCACAAAGACTGAGAGTAGTGAAAGTGATGAAGACTTTGCTGCCTTCACTAGACACTTTCAAAAATTCTTGAAGAAGAAACAGTGGAGGTCAAGACCTTCTACTTCAAAGGGAAAGGAAGTCTTTTATCAGGAGAAAAAGCCTTCAAAGAAAGACAGGAAGAGGACAAAGTCAAGCAAGGCAACTGGATCTAAGATAGTGTGTTATTGCTGCAATAGACAGGGCCATGTTATTGCAGATTGTCCAGAGAAGAGAAAGGAATCTAGTGACAGGAAAAAGACTCACTTCAAAGGCAAGAAAGAGAAGTCTTTTGTAGCCAAGAAAGAGAAGACTCTATCAGATATCTCTTCTTCAGAAACTGAGTCTGAGGCTGAAGCCTACATAGGGATGTTTGCTGAAGAAGAAGAGGAAGAATTCATGCAGTTAATGGAGTCTATTTATGAACAAGAATACAGTCAATGCCAAGGGCTAATGGCTTTGACAGAGAGTGCCAAAATCCTGGAGCAGCCAGGACCCAGTCAGGTACAAAGTTCAAGTTTAAATTCAGTTTCTTGTTCTAGTTCAGAATCAGATTCATCTTCATCAAGTGATGAAAGTGCATCTGAGTCTGAGGATGATATTCATCAGCTTATAGATGAATATAAGGTGTTGTTGCAAGCTTACAAGAAAAGCAAGTCTCTAGCCAAAAGTCAGGCAAAGGAAATTACTGATCTTAAAGCTGCTGCAACAGATTTTGAGAAGCAATTTAATCAAAAGCTGAATGAGATAGCCAGACTGAAACACATAACAGTGATTCAGATGGGGACTATCACCTTTAAGAATGATCAAATTAAGTGTCTGGAGATCAATCTTCAGAATGAGAAGGACTTAGTTGCTAAGTTTTCTAAACCTAAGTCAGTGTTACCTTTAATTGATGATTTTGTTCATCATAAAGGCAAGGCTGGACTGGGCTTTACTAGACATGCAAGGACTGAGCAGTCCAAGTCTAAGTCCAAGAGCAAAGCCCCAACATTCAACAAGTCTGCTGTAGATAAGACAGCAATGGCTGTAGCTAAGCAAAGGTACAATAAGTTTGAATGCTGGTGTTGTGGCAAGGTTGGCCACTTTGCAGTGGACTGTTGGCACAATGTTAGTGCCAAAGTGAGTAGCAAGCTACCTGGTGGAAAGCCAGTAGGTAGTTTTGTCAAGTTGCAGACTAACAAGTACCAAGGACCCAAGAATTTTTTGGGTTCTAAGGTTTATTAATCTGTTTTGCAGGTGAGTCCAAGTGGTCATACCCCAACATGGTACTTGGACAGTGGATGTTCCAGACATATGACTGGAACAAGAGGATTACTAAAGGACTACTATACATTCCAATAAAAGGTGGTCCAAAAGTCACCTTTGGTGGTTCTGAAAAAGGAATCATCAAAGGGTTTGGTAATATTTCTACAAACTTGATTACCATTACTCAAGTGGCTTATGTTAAAGGGTTGAAACACAACCTAATAAGTATAAGTCAACTAAGTGATGTAGGGTATGACATCTCATTTGTTAAAAATGGTTGTCATATCAAGAGGTCAAGTGATCAAGAGATCATTTTGACTGGTTATAGGAAGAGGAATGTCTACTGCCTAGACATTATGGTTGAGAACAATGGTTCTCCAGTTTGTCTTGTAGCTGATGAGACAGTCTCTCATTGTGTCAAATGGCACAAGAGACTTGCCCATCTTAACTACAAGACTATTAGTAAACTCTTTAGCAAAGAGTTAGTGAGGAATGGTCATCAAGTTAAATGTGTCAAAGATGGTATTTGCTCAGCTTGTCAAAAGGGCAAGCAGACTAAATCCACCTTTAGAAGCATAAAAAACAAAGATGATGTGAGGTGTTTATACCTCTTGCATATGGATCTTTTTGGTCCAATGCCAGTTCACAGCTTAGGTAGGAAGGTCTATATCTTTGTAGTTGTAGATGACTACTCAAGGTTTTCCTGGGTGTTCTTCTTAAGACAGAAATCTGAAACACCTAGTGTCTTCCACAACTTTGTCAAGCAAATTCAGAATGAACTAAATAGTACAGTGGTCAAGATTAGAAGTGACCATGGCACTGAATTTCAGTCTGATAGCATGACAAAACTATGTGAAGACTTTGGGATATTTCAAGAATTCTCTTCACCTAGAACACCTCAGCAAAATGGCATTGCTGAGAGGAAGAATGGAACCTTGATAGAGGCTGGTTGGACCCTACTAAGTGATACATCACTGCCAGAATATTTCTGGGCTGAAGCAGTTAACACTGCATGTCATGTTATAAATAGGGCTACCATCACTAAAAGGCTTAACAAGACCCCCTATGAAGTTGTGAAAGACAGGAAACCAAACCTATCCTATTTTAGGATCTTTGGTTGCAAATGCTTCATACTTAACAATGGGAAGTCTTACTTAACTAAGTTTGCTGCCAAGTCCCAAGAGGGAATTTTTGTTGGGTACAGCAATAACAGTAAGACTTATAAAGTCTACAACTTGACTACACAAGTTATAGAAGAATCTGTGCATGTAGTTTTTGATGAGACTAAACTTATTAATAATGAGTTGTCTAGTAGTGTATGCAGCCCCACAAGTTTGACAAAGAAAATGGACAAGCTTACTATAGAAGAAGTGCCTGCTGCAAGACAGCAAGTAGAAGACAGTAGCTGTTGTCCAGGGGGAGAACTACATGTACCAATTGCTGAAGAAATCCAAGGAGTACAGCATGATGCAGATGCTGAAGTGGTTCAACCAGAAGTTAGGATGCCTCCAGCCCACAGGCATCTTAGAGATCATCCAGTAGAGCTGATTATTGGAGATCCAAGACAAAGAGTTCAAACCAGGAGTAGAAACATGAATGCAGCAATCTACTCCAGCTTTCTGTCACAAGTTGAACCTAAGAAGTTTGAAGAAGCAATACAAGATCCACAATGGACTGAAGCAATGCAAGAAGAGCTTAATCAGTTCAAGAGGTGCAAGGTCTGGGAACTTGTTCCTAAACTTAAAGACCACAATGTAATAGGAACTAAGTGGATCTACAGGAATAAGATGGATGAACAAGGGGTCATCATTAAGAATAAGGCTAGACTGGTTGCTAAAGGATATAGGCAAGAAGAAGGTATTGATTTTGATCAAACCTTTGCTCCAGTAGCCAGACTGGAAGGCATAAGAATGTTCTTGGCCTATGCAACCTATCAAGGATTCAAGGTATACCAAATGGATGTCAAGTCAGCATTCCTAAATGGTAATCTTAAAGAAGAAGTCTATGTGGAGCAGCCTTCAGGTTTTGTTGATCCAACTCTACCTCATCATGTCTATAGACTTAGGAAAGCTTTATATGGGTTAAAACAAGCCCCTAGGGCTTGGTATGAAACCCTATCTAGTTTCCTCATTGAGAACAAGTTCTCAAGGGGGAAAATAGATAAGACTCTATTCTTTAGGGAATCTAGAGGCAAAGTTATACTAGTCTAAATATATGTAGATGACATTATATTTGGGTCTACTGAAAGCAGCCTTTGCAAAAAGTTTGCAAAACTTATGCAAGGTCAGTTTGAGATGAGTAGTATGAGAGAGCTGAAGTTTTTCTTGGGTCTCCAAGTTAAACAGACTGAAAGTGGTTTATCCATATGTCAGTCCATGTTCACCCTAGAACTCATAAGGAAGTATGGTATGGATTCATCCAGTACCATGAAAACTCTTATGGGGTCAAGTATGTCTCTTAGCAAGGATGATGCAGGGAAACCTGTAGATGAAATCTTGTATAGAGGGATAGTTGGCTCCCTATTATACTTGACTGCTAGTAGACCTGACATCATGTATGCTACATGTGTTTGTGTCAGGTATCAAGCCTGCCCTAAAGAGTCTCATTTGACAGCAGTCAAAAGAATATTGAGATATCTAAAGGGCACTCCCTATCTAGGCCTCTGGTACCCTAGGAATGGAGATTTTGATCTAACAGGTTATTCAGATGCAGACTTTGCATGATGCAAAGAAGATAGAAAAAGCACTACTGGAACCTGTCAATTCCTAGGTGGGAGACTAATTTCATGGAGTAGCAAGAAGCAAACCAGTGTGGCTATCTCCACTGCAGAGTCAGAGTATGTGGCTGCAGGAAGTTGCTGTGCTCAACTTCTGTGGATACAACATCAGCTAGAGGACTATGGATTTCAGGTAAGTAGAACTCCACTTTTTTGTGATTCTACAAGTGCTATTTCAATAGCTAATAACCATGTATCACATAGTAGAACTAAACATATTGAAATTAAATATCATTTTCTTAGGGAGCATGTAGAAAGAGAAGATATTTTACTTGAATATGTTAAAACTGATAATCAAATAGCTGATATGTTTACTAAGCCCCTAGAAGAAGCTAAGTTCAATAGATTCAAAATTGAACTAGGAATGTTAAACTTAGAGTAAGTTTACAGAATTAAAATTGGCTAAGTAAAAAAGTGTCGACACATAGACAAGTCTATGTCGACACAGAATAGTGGTGTCGACACTTCAGGAAAAAGGTGTCGACACATCCAAAATGTTGGTGTCGACACTTCAGAATGTTAGTGTCGACACATGACAAGTAGGTGTCGACACATCCAATATGGTGTCGACACTTATGTTTTACTCAGAATTTTCTAAGTAAAGTCTCGACAATGTGTCGAGTTATGTTGTGTCGACACATAACCAAGTGTCGACACATAAAATCTGTTGACTAAACTTGTGTCGACACATATGTGTCGAGACATTATAAGTCAGTGTCGACACTTATTGCCAGTGTCGACATATTTTAAGTTAGCTGTCCCGCCTGTTCATCTTCAAAATTAGAAAGGTATAAATAGGGTTCTGTCTTTGTTTGTCGACACGCTTTCAAAGTTTCGAGACCAAAACTACTGTGTCGACATCTCTCTTTTCTAAAGACAAATTCTACAAACCCTAATGGCACCTAAGCTTGAGGAGAACGTTAACGAAGGATATGAGCTTGTGCGCGGCGCGTTCGACGATGCCGATCAAGAAATTCAGGCAGTAGTAACCCTAGTCGCCGACTCTGGGTTAGAGTACTTAGTTTCAGAACCTACTAAGATACAGAATCAAATCCAGAGTTCATGGAACTAAGGTCAAGGTTTCACCTAAAAATCTGAGGAAGGTACTCCAGCTACCAAAAACTCAAGATGAAGAAGAAATTACTGCATCCAAGACCAGGGAAGCTCTTACCTGGTGTGGTCTTGATCCAAAGATGAAGCTAGGTTCAGTTTTCAACAGGAAAGACATGAATAATCAAGGAAAGTTCATGTCTGAGATTGTGGGAAAGGTCTTACTCAGCAAGCCTGGAGGGCATGACAGAGTGTCTGCCTATATGTTTGGAATCATGACAAGGATAATCTTCACTCTGAAAACAGACTGGTCTATAGTGGTTTATGAGAAGATTAAGGAGAGCTTCAAGAAGCCCAATCTGGGCAGAATCATTAGTCTATACCTAGCTGGTGTGATACCAGAGGTAATGAGTACTGCTGCAGGAAGCAAGATAAACCACATGAGGAAAATGGATCTAAGGATCTTTTGAAGATGGGACAGGGTGTTGTCCAAGGAAATGCCAACCCCAGAGAAGACAGTTACTAAGAAAGATACTCCTCCAAAGAAGAAAAGAAAGACAGCTCCTGTGGAACAAGTGTCCACAAGTAGTTCTGGAAGTGAAGAACAGGTTGTTTTCACTCCTGATGATCAAGAGGAAGAGCCAGTAGTGAAGACTCCTGCTCCTCAAGAGATTGCTGAGATCCAGGGGGAGCTACCACAAGCTAGCCTCATCCACAGGGATCAAAGCCAGGGGGAGCCTCCAGTTGTAGAAGAACCCTCTACACTGGACAGTGAGCAAGCCACCACCATCATACAAGAGGTACTCACTGACCTAAATACTTTAGCATATCTTAAAGAAGATGCTGATTTGTCTGATGTTCCTCAGCAAACTCAGCTGCCTAGTCAAGCTCCAGATGTTGTTATAAAAGACACATCTGTTGTACAAGAAGAGATTCCTGATCCAGTAGTTGAAGAGCAAAGAATGTTTCCAGCTTCTTCACCCCCTGAATACACCATGGAAGATTTATTTCTAAATCTAGATCAAGCAGATTTTGACATGGACAAGGATGCTGCTGAAAAAGATCATGCTGCTGCTGAGGGGGAGCAAGTGCAAGTTCTGGAAGAGCCTTTAAGGCCAGAAACTGAGAAGGCACCTGATATGCAAGCTGACAGCTCTCCAAGCCCTAAGGATAGGGTTGACATAGCCAGCACTTCTGCCTCTGAAGATGAGGAGAGTGCTAGGGCAAAGAAGAAGAAACTGTATGTCTTTAAAAGGAGAAGTCAGAGTTATAAGAAAGCTCTGCAATCTATAGCCCCACAGCATATAGTTCAACAAGCTTCAACTGTTGATTATAGTGCATTAATGATTGCAATGCAGATAAAACTGGATGAACAGAGAAAAGCTATAGAGGCTTATGTAGATGAAGGGCACAAAGCTTTGCAGTTTGATCTGGCCCAAGATATAAAGTCTATACGGTTTGAAATGAACCTTAACAAAAAGGAAATGACTGATTGCTTCCACAAAGGTGGAAATGCAGTGGTGTATTTGGCAACACACCAAGAGAAGATCAAAGCACGGGTAGATGATATAGCATTGAAGCAAGGATATGTTCTTGAAAATCAACTAAGGATAAATGACAACTTGACTGCTTCTCATAATATTATAGTCACTGAATTGAAGAACAAGGCTGCTGAACCTTCTACCTCTTCTGCTACTATCAAAGCTGAATTTGACAAAGCCTTTCAAGAGGAAATTTCTGCTGTAAAGACTGCTATCCAAGCATCCCAGAAAGCTATATCTGATCAACTTCAAAAGCTGAAACCATTCTTTAAAGAGGGAATCAGATACTTGGATAGTCAAATCAGGTTTCAAAAGGATGATGTCAGAGATCATATGGCTCGAGAAGTCATAAAGGGGGAGAGAGTTTTAGTCAAAGCTAGCTCTGACCATGCCAAATGGATATCTAATTCCATCAGAGCTACACTGGGCTATCCTCCACTCTATGATGATGACAATGTTGCTAAATCTGGGATTCAAACTGCATATCTTGGAGGTGAGCAACCAGAAGTAGCTCAGGTCATTTATCCACCTCCAGACTTTGAAATGATTCAAGCAGATGTGAGCACAATGTATAGCCCACCTGAGGGCAAGGACAATGTCCATATTGAAAAGGTTGTTCAACCTATATCTGAAGCCATGCAAGAGGCTCTACAGAAAGAGGAAGAGACAAGGTTGTCCAAAAAGAGGTTTAGGGAACAAGCAGAACAAAGGCCAGACTTTGAACAGTGGAGCCCTACCTCTAGGAATATAATTTTAACTGTCTGGAAAGCTGCCAAGGACAATACTCATGACAGGAACAAATGGTTTTCTGAAGCAGAATGGAGAAAACATGAGATCAGGCAGGAAGCAATAGTTCAGTATAGAAGGAAGGTAAAGATGGGAAAGCTACCTCCTACTGCAGTGGAGCCTAGCAAGTACTTTCCTAAGCCATATCACTATTTTGAGAGGCAGAAGATCAAGGCAGAAGAACTTAAAAAGAAAGATCTAAAAGGCAAGAAGCCTGTTGTTGCTGAAACTGCTGATGCCCCTGTCAAAGCTCAAGTTCAAGCTGGTAAGGGAATAGTTATCAAGGAACCTGATCAGAAATAGATTAAGATTTTACTTGAAGATTATTTTGTAATCTTTTAAATGTAAAGCATTTTTGTAAACTACTGAAAATGTATAAGAAAAATGTTAGAACAATATATGATCAATATATTTCATGATTGTTCTGTGAATGTGTCTACTTCTTATTTGTTCTGAAATGATGAATGTATATACATGTGTGAATTAATACATGTTTATGTTTACCCTGCTGAATATAACCTGCTTTACATCATTTTGTAATTTTTAATTATGAATGGTGTATATCATTGACTAAGGGTTATGACTTCTCCAAATAGGGGGAGATTGTTGGGTACATTAGTCAAATGTACCTGATTTGAAGAAGCCTCACCCAACTCAATGATATACATCATAATGTATTTGATGTATGTTGAGTTTACTTGTGCAGGTTATGTAATCACTGGACTGAAGCAAAAAGTTTCTAAGTCCATGTGTCGACACCCAGAGGGAAAGTGTCGACACTTAAGAAGACTTGTGTCGACACCCAGACAAGCAGTGTCGACACTTGGAGTCATTGTGTCGACACCTGGGATGTAGAGTCGACACCAGACAGTAAGTGTCGACACTTGGAGTTGTGTCGACACTCAGTGAAGAAAAGTGCAGACAGAAAGTGTCGACACAAGGAGCTGTGTCGACACCCAGTGAAGCTGTGTCTACACCAGAAAGTGTCTACACTTGGAGCTGTGTCGACACTCAGCAAAAGTCTGCAGAGACTAAGTTAAAGTGTTGACACTCAGAACAATGTGTCGACACTCAACAGAAGAGTCAGCACTTGAAGTATGTGTCGACACCCAGCACAATGTGTCGACACACAACCAGAAGAGTCAACACATGAAGTATGTGTCGACACCCAGCACAATTTGTCGACACTCAGCTAAAGACTTTACACTTGAAGAAAGTGTCGACACAAGGAGCTGTGTCGACACTTAGCAAAGATCAGAAAGATCAACAAAATTATTCTAAGTACAAGTGTCGACACTAAGGGAATGTGTCGACACTCAGCTGAAGTCTCAACAAGAAGAAGGTGTGTCGACACAAGGAGCTGTGTCGACACTCAGCAAGTATCAACATAGAAGACTATGTGTCGACACCAAGAAGTAGTGTCGACACTTGACAGATTCAACACAAGAAGTTGTGTCGACACAAAGGTGATGTGTCGACACTTAGAAGAATTCAGTACAGATAGAAGATCAAGTACTTGTGTCGACACTCAATTTCAGTGTCGACACCTGAAGAAGAATCTGTGTCGAGACATACAAGGAGTTGTGTCGACACCTTGTAGACTTGTGTCGACACTTACACATCATGTGTCGACACTTGGACTATAAGTGTCGACACTTAAAGACAGAAAGTCTCGACACTTTCAGACAGTTAGAGATTTTCAAGAAATGATTGGATGACTTGACAGCTGTCGTTCCAGCCGGTCTACAGCACCTGTCAGAGATATCAGAAGTCAGTTATGAACCGGACCAGCCGGTTACCATGAAGAAGGCCTATAAATAAGCTCATACAGTTTACAGTAACGTTGTTGTTCAGTTGTTGAGGTGGATCACATTATTGAAGAACAAGTTATTAAATTGATACACAGAGTATCAAATCAAGAAGATCTTGCAGTTCAAGTGCAGACCTAAGAAGTTGGAGAGAGAGGGCTCCATCCAAGAAATCAGCCTCTGGAACTAGGCTGAGAAGAAGGATTCAGATTCATTCTGGATCTTAAGTGGCAGAGGTCAAGGAACAACTGCAGGAGGATTCAGTCTTATTCAGTTCTACTCAAGAAGCTTTGAAGAAAGCTAAGTCAGATTGAATCCAGCTGAGTTCTTCCAAGAACCCATCAAGAAACTCTCAACTCCCCTCTTTTATTTCTGAGTTGTTGAGTTAATATTTGTAATACATTTTTATCTTGTAGGATCCTTTGGATCTGAGTGTATTGTAAGCCTATAATTATAAAGGCTGAGGGTAGGGCTTGAGAGCCTGAGTGTAGGAGATTGAGATCTCTGAGTGTAGGCCTTGGTTGGCTGAGTGTAGGCCTTGATTGGCTGAGTGTAGTCCTTTGTGGCTGAGTGTAGGCTTTGGGATAAAGCTGAGTTGTAGGGCCTTGGGCCTGAGGTGTAAGAACCAATTTGGGTTCTGAGACAGTGGAGGAGTTTGGCCGAATCTAGTACACTGCTAGATAGGCGAAGGGGGAAAGTGGATGTACCCATATCTTGGGGAACCACTATAAACTACTGTGTATGCTGTGCTGTGCTGTGATTGTTGCTGTGTATGCTGTGTGTTTGCTGTGATAAAATAGTTAGTATTCTGTGATATAACTGATTGCTGTCATTAAAGTTCAAAAAGGATTAGGTCACCTATTCACCCCCCCTCTAGGTGTTTAGGTACCATAACTTTCATTTTGTTACTTTCCTTCTATAGTAGAAGTTGTGAATGTAAAGTTTCGGGACGAAACTTTCTTTTAGAGGGAGTGACTGTAACGCACCCGATTTTTCTACGATTATTTAATTCTCGTTTGACGTTATGTTGACGCATTTTCGGCATGTGCCGTTTGTTAGAGCGTGGTCTTAGCTCTTTAGGTTCCTTGTGTGGTTGTTGGTAGCCTTTTTAGCAAGATTCCCTAGCAAGCCGAGTCTGTTTTGGTGACCGGTGAGGCCTCTCTGGGGATGCTTGTGTTTTGGCTTCGGGTAGTGATAACCCGAGTTTTGTTCGTCAAAAGTTGATTTTGACTTCGTCGTTGCGTTCGTAATGTGGGTATTTAGCTACGGTGCAAATTTCGTCGAATTCCGAGGATGTTCGGGTTTCGCGTCGTTTTGTATTTTATTTATATTAATGCGATATTATATATAGATATTTTGTTTAGATAGTAGCAGTTATGGTGAATAGGTGGCTGACAGCGTTTGGATTGGCTAAGAATAGAAAATATTTGGGATTTAGCCACTAGCTATATATAGTCTTAATTAGAAAAGCGACTGTTGATGTTTTTTGTCTTTTTCGGAATACAACCGTCGTCCCTGTGAAAAAGAGGAAAACTGGCGGGCTGCCCTTGCCTTCCACCGCCGATTCCAGGAGTTTCTTTGTCTTCTGAGGTAGTTTTTTGTTTTTCTTACAGACATACATGCTCGTTAGTAGGTTCGTGTCAAGTTGTTGACGTCCGCTAGTGGTTTTTGCTTATGATACTAGATATGTTTCTTTTACTGCTACCTTTCTAGAGATAGTCTATTTGCTCTTGGGAAGATTTATGATAGGTTACTAGTTACTTTTAAACCTAAAAATACTATTATAAGTATATCTCATGATCAGCATGTTTATAAAACTCATACACTACTTTCCAAGAAACGTAAAAAAGATCATTTTCTTACTTATAATATAAAATAAATCTAGAGTTTTGCATAATATAAGTTGACCTCGGGGGTCACTTATGCACTCTCATAGGATGTCAAATATAAAAAAAGTATTTTTCGCTGCGTATAAGTATAGTTTTAAAACTGTGAACTAGATGAACCACTGAGCCGAGGGATACGACCTTTAAAATGTAACTGATTTTCTAATCATTAAACTTATGAATTTTCATAGTCTAGTTAGATGGTGTTCGCCTGAGCGTCGACAGTTATCCCCCGCTCGACGTGGCATCACGACGCGTGTTTTCTCCTACTCTGATACTTCTTAAATTCGGAGAAAATACGGGTTGTGACAATAGACAGCGGCGGGAAGATCCCTGTTGACAGGTACCTGCTGCACGCCCCTCCTAGTATATTTCATAACAGAATCATAATCCCTACCTCCATCAACCACCGAAACCACTTGCACGAGATCTCTCGATGAAGATTCAAAACTTCCTACTCATTCTGAATGCAGCTTTCTTCTCCACACACTACCAATTTCGCACTATGTTCAGTTTTTTTTACCTTGTTTGATTTGCAGTTTGATATGAACCGATAAAGAAATTATCATCTGATGTTTTTTGATACATAACCACTGTTCATGTTGTCTTTAGAGATCATCTGAATTTTTTTGATACATAACGAGTGAATAGATTAATTTTTGGTTTTATTCAAATAATTTTTGTTACGCAAAGTTATTGTTTTAATGTAGGTTTTGTCATGGAAGACACTTTGTCGTTAGTGGTTATTCCTAAGGTATTGGAGGATTTCATACAGTATAAAGGAAAAGAATTTTCATCAGATTCTGAAGCTTATACTTTTTACAACAAATATGCCAGAAGATGTTATTTTGGTATTCGAAAGGAGTATGCTAATAAATGCAAGAAGACAAAAAAATTAACTTCAAGAAGGCTTGTTTGTGATCGAGAAGGATTTCAGGGGAAAGATAACCGTGATCATCAAATAAATAGAGCTCGATCCGAGACAAGATGTGGATGTAATGCACGCGTGACCTTTGTACTCAATCGAGAAACTGGAATGTATGTAGTTTCTGACTTTGTGGAAGAGCATAATCATCATCTACATAATGCATCAATAGTACATATGATTCCATCACAAAGAAAGATGTCAGCTGCTCAAGAAATTGAAGCAGATATAGCACATGAATCAGGTATAAGAATAAAAGATGCATATCACTTTTTTAGTAAGCAAGTCGGTGGAAGTGAAGGACTTGGCTTTACTCGAAGAGATCAAAAGAACTACCTACGCGCCAAAAGACAACGATCACTAATGTATAGTGAAGCAAGTAGCATAGAAAGGTATTTTAGCAGACATTTAAAAGAGAGCCCATCATATTATTATGCTACTCAATTAGATTATGAGGAGCAGATTACAAATATTTTCTGGGCTGATGCAAGGATGATATTAGATTATAGTCACTTTGGAGATGTGATTACATTTGATACCACTTATACCATAAATAAAGCCACAAGACCGTTAGGTGTTTTCTTGGGTCTAAACCATCACCGAGAGGCAATAGTTTTTGGAGGTGCACTTTTGTATGATGAAACTATTGAATCATTCATTTGGATTTTTGAAACATTTTTAGAAGCCATGAATGACAAAAAATATAAGACAATCTTTACGGACGCTGATGCAGTAATGACAGTAGCAATTAAGGAGGTATTGTCAGATACATATCATGCTTTGTGTTCATGGCATATGTGGCAAAATGCATTAAAACTCTTGGGTTACCCACTTAAAGGTGAGTCAAATTTTGAGCAAGATTTCTCACCTTGTATTTATGAGTACGATGATGAGGATATATTTCTCAGTGCATGGAAAGAATTATTGGATGTGTATAATCTACATGAAAATACCTGGCTAAGAGATCTATTTAAGCTAAAAGAGAAATGGTCTCAAGTTTACGTGAAGAGAACATTCACTGCTGAAATGAGAAGTACTCAATTGAGCGAAAGATTTAACTGCGATTTGAAGGAGTGCTTAAAAACCAACATTAATATAGTTGAATTTTTCACTCATTTTGAAAGAGTTTTTGGGCAAAAGCGGTATAAGGAGTTAGAAGCAGAATATGACTCGCGACAAAAACTGCCGAGATTGACTTTGAAGACCTCACCTATGTTGAACCAATTGTCAAACATATATACACCAAAGATTTTTGAAGTATTTCAAAATGAAGTCATTGGAGTCCTGCCACTTATTATTAAAAGCCGTAATGTAATGCAAGATTGGCATGAGTATGTTGTTGGAGTTTTTGGTGTGTATAAACAATACACAATCTCTTTAAACACATCTGATTGAACAATTTCTTGTATTTGTCGGATGGTTGAGAGTCGTGGTATCTTGTGTAGACATTGCATTAAGGTATTTGATACACTTGATGTCAAAATAATACCTGAAAAATACATAATTAAAAGATGGAGGCGGGATGCAAGAGACAATGATATGCCAGATATTCATCAAGAGAGTTCAAAATTAGAGTACAGTGATAGATATAGAGCTTTGTGCCCCATTTATGTTCAGTTAGTAAATGAGGCATGCGAATCTGAAGAAGGATACATGATTTTGAGCTCGGCAGTACATGACCTAAGGAAAAAAATTCGAGAGGCAAAAGGTACAAGTGGTGATATGCAACAAACAACACTACAAGCAACAAATGGCCCGGAAGATTACCCTGATCCATCATCCTTAACATTCACATCACGAGGAATTAAAAAAAACAAAATACTCGTTGCAAGAAACGGCGCCCCAAAATATGGATAGAAAGAATGAAAAAACCAAGAAGTGAAAAAATTGTAAAGGTAATTATTTACTCATTTTAGTCATACTAAGAGGGGAACTAATTATTCTATGGGAACCAGTCAATCAAATTAATTCAGAGCAACAAATTTTACCTGAACTTCCACCCCAAGGTCATGTTAGTTTCACGGACTTGTTGATGATGGTATGTAAACTTTTAATTTTCCTTCTAAGAGCCTTATTTGTTTGTACGTAACAAAATTTAAAATTACTTATTTGTTGTTATTTTTTTGCCTTATTTTTGTGTTTTTAAGGATATCCAAACAAAATAGACGATTGGTTCAGAGCTAGGCGAACGAAGTTGTATGACTTGGATTTGGTGTCTAAAGGATCAGATAGGTTGCGTCAAGCTTTAAAGATTGTTATTTTTATTGATGATTGTATCAGGATTTCACATCAAGCTACAACCTATTGATTTAGTTTTTGTTCTATATAAATGTGTAAAAAAACTCCTATCTTTATTAATGTGCATGTATAGCTCATTATTGATGTGCATGAGTATGCGTGATTAATTGTAAATATACGTATTTTTGTGTCCATTAATTTAGTCGTTTTCATTTATTTTCGTCATTTTTACTTATTTTTGTTTAATAAATTGATCCTATTTTGTAAATATTTTACTAACTTAGTTTATTTTATTGTTTCAGAGAATTTCGGAAAAATTGCAAAAAAAAGTCAAGTCACGCCTGTGTAATGTTGGTCACGCCCGTTACCAGGGCGTGACCCGTCAAATTCCAACGAAATTAGCAATTTTTAAAGAGAAAAGCTCGTCACGCCCGACGTCACGCCTGTGTCCAATGACACGCCCCATGACCCCAGTCCGTGTCAAGCAAGCTCGACGTTTTCCGCTCGACGAACGTCGAACAACCCGACATGCCCCCAGTAACGCCCTTGACCAAGGGCGTGTCTCCTCCTTCAGCTCGACGATTTTCGCCTCTCAACATTTTGGTCTCGACGATTGCCGAGACAACCCGACACGCCCCCAGTCACGCCCGTGACTAAGGGCGTGACTCCTCCTGCTGCTCGACATTTTCCGCTCTCGACATTTTCCTCTCGACGATTGTCGAGACAACCAGACACGCCCACAGGCACGCCCGTGACCAAGGGCGTGGCTTCTCCACCTGGCCGACAAGACCCGCGTGACGACTTTCAACGCAACCCGCGCCCAGATCCACCTCCCCCACACGCCCAGAGTCACGCCCGTGACCTGGGGCGTGACCGACACGTGACCGACACGTGTCCTGCAGAAGTCAACTTTGATGTCAAATCTCGTCGGCCGCCATTTACACAGTGCTGAGGTTTATCGACCGATTCCCGCTTTGTACCCTCGCACTCATAAACTTTTTGATCATTTTCCCCACAAATCAGAGAAAATAAGGCCAGGAAAAGATCGATAAACCGCTGCGTCCCGCAATCACCCACAGACAAAATAGGCTGGAGGATATATTTGGAAGTAGAAAATTTGTTATTAAATGTCAGTTATTTACGAGCGTTGAATTGGGGAGATTAAATCCAATACTTTAAGTGGATACTATCCAGTTCAAATGGACTGGAGAGGATCCCGGTCCAATCTCTCGGGCGGGTCTTGACGGGACGGACGAAAGCCGAAGGCAGGACCATGGAGATTGCCGACGAAGGACCTGCATTAGCGGCGGAGGAGTACAAAGTGTGGAAGAAGAACTCTCCAGTCCTCTATGATCTCGTCATCTCCCACGCCCTCGAGTGGCCTTCGCTCACAGTCCAATGGCTTCCCTCATCCTATTCCCCCTCTTCCTCCTCCTCCTCCTCCTCCTCCTCTCCCATCCAGCGCCTCATTCTGGGCACTCACACGTCCGACGACACGCCTAACTTCCTGATGATCTCCGCAGTCCTGTTTCCCTCTCCTCGCCATCTCACCAGCGAACCGACGCTGAGCTCTCCAGTGGGGCTTCTCCCCAACGTACGAATCGAACAGAGGATCAGGCACGAAGGCGAGGTGAACCGAGCCCGGCACATGCCACAAAATCCCTCGCTCATCGCTACCAAGACATGCGGGCCGGATGTACACGTCTTTGATTCCAGAAAGCGGCCGCCAAGCCCGCCTGAGGGAGGTGCCGGCGGACCCGACTTCTCGCTGAGTGGACATTCCAACGAGGGATATGGACTAGCATGGAACTCGATGAAGGAAGGATACCTTCTGAGTGGCTCCTACGATTCTAAAATTTGCCTTTGGGATGTGGGTAATGCCATGAATGAGAAAGGTTTCCGAACCAAAGAGGTTTTTGGGGTAAATATTCAGAAATTTTGCACGCTGGATGATATGAATCTGCTGTATTGGCCTTAGGCATTTAATTAGCTAGGGTTTGCAATGCTGATTATTTGTTAGAGAACCAAATTATGTTATTAGTTCTGTCTCTTTTTTTAAAACTTCAGGGTCATGAAGCTGCAGTTGAAGACGTTGCCTGGCACCGGGAGAACGAGAATATGTTTGGTTCTGTTAGTGATGATCATCATTTGATGCTGTGGGACTTGCGTTCACCAAGAAAACCAGAGTATTCAGTGGTGGCTCATGAAGATGAGGTGAAGCAACTTGCCTGATATTTCAATTTGTGTGTATACACCACCTCATAAACTTTCATGTAAGCATTTTATCTTTTACTATCCTGGCCAATACTTGTTTGAATCATCCCTATTATGCGCAATACACAGTAGTGTATACTTACAGAGGTTCCACTAGTATCCCAAGCTCTACTCTTATAGCCCTGCGCTTCACAGACAAGTAGATAACAAAATATTGATCTTTATTACCATCTTGGAACTCCGCTTGACTAACTGGGACAACTTTCATCCACATGACATCTCTCTTATTCTTATCTAGCCTTGTTTTGAAGCATGAGTGAATATACTCCACATCTTCATTACATTATTCCTCGGGAGGTTGAACCTTACATATAATTTCAACTTTAGGATCCTCAACATTGTTTGTTTTTTTCTTCTCTAAACAATTCTTCGCCAACATTCTTTTCTCTTGATACGGCGTGTCTATCATTTATTTATGTCATGGTTCATTTACAAAATGACCAATTTCTTTCTCAAAAATAACCCCTGTACTTATCTTCATTTTTGGGAGTGTCTTCTCATTGTCGGTGCATGAAAGGCCTTCTTAAAGCTCCATTCATCATCTCTTCATCAGATTAGATATCCTCAAAATTTTAAAAAACTCTTCCTTCAATTGCATCTCTCTTCTATCTCGTCGTTCCATCAACTTCATGTTGTACATCACAAAATTTAGAGCATTTATTTTCCTTTGATGCAAACGATTTATTCTTTTTGAAACCACTGCTAATGACCACTTCAATCTTGCCATCATTTTCGGGGTAATATGCGCTTCTAAACTGAAGCACGGTTTCTAATTTTGCCCATACTGACCCCTAAAATGACTTATGAACCTTGTGTCACAATCATAAGTATATGTCATGCGGATATTATGTAGATGATTTCTTATATGAAAACAAGATGTAGTCACGCGGACAATTCAAATGATGTAACTAATGCATCTTAAAAATGCAAAGCAACAAAGCAAATAAAAAAAAGTAGTGTTGCAATCACAAGTATCATGTGTATATGATGTAGATGATTTCTTATATGAAAACAAGATGCAGTCATGTAGAAATATCGAATGGTTGAACTAATGTAACCTAAAAATCCAAAGCAAAAAAAAAAAACGAATAAAAAAATTGTCTGTTTATTTGATAAATTAGTTTTCCAATCAAACTACTTTCGTGCAAGATAAATATTTCCGGAAGATATAATAATTGAAGGCGTATGACTAATAATGATGTAGTCTTCCAATTTTTAGCATTTGCAAAATTTTATCATCAGTCAACTTTAGATTTAAGTCATCACCAAGAACATATTCAAAATCAGGTTCATAAAAATACTCTCTTAACTTTGTGGTGTGCTCAATGTTGGGCTCTTGGACATGCCACCTTAACTCAAATTTCCTTAAATAATTTTGTGTATTCTTTGATAGGATTCATATCCTTGATCCAGATACATAATTAATTTGCTCACTTATTGATAGTTAAGAGATAATACATAGTTCAAGATCTGTGGGTGTAAAAGTTCTAGTTACTTGGCCCCAAATATGCAATCTTATTTTTAGGTTCCTTAAATGATTCATTCAGTTTTCAGTTGCTTCTAAGAACTTAGAACCAAAGATAAAATCAATTTGTCAGTGAATAAATGGCCACTTTCACGAGGATACGAAGTTCCTGTTAAATTAAAATCTAATGTCAGATTAGGTGTAGGAACATGGACAAGTTTGGATTCATTGTTTGTTCCACGTTCTAATTATGACATAGGCAGTAGTATATCACAATTAATTTTGGATGCTATTATTAGCAAATCCGAAATGGCTTTTATCAAACCAAAAAACACTTTTTAGACATTTACTTGATATTTTTTTTTCTTTTAGCAAACCACATCCAAATTTTTGTTTGACTGCCCCAATAAAGTAGTCGACCGTCTCATCCAGAACGCGAAGGCCGCCTGATGCAGGACAGACGTCACAAGACTGCCACCCTGGAGTCCCACCAAGGGGCCCACCTTGGCATTACACCAAGACGGCTTTATCAGGCCCGCGGGCCGTACACCCCAACCCGTCTCCGGTCCCACCACATGAAGACGAAAATTGGTTGAGGCTGTGATTCGATCTCGATACCTCCTTGATAAAAAGCTATGCTAAAAGACTCTTATCTAGGAGGTCGGGTGTTCGATCCCGGGCCTCAACAACCTGTCACATGGTGCTGATTCTATGTCAGAGAGCTGGTTGGGGTGTATGGTCCGCGGGCCTAATGAAAGCCGCCTAGGTGAGACATCAAGGTGGGCCCCCTTGTGGGACTCCAGGGTGGCGGGCAGGTGTGATGCCCGTGTCGCATGACCGCGATTGACGAACTCGCTGAGCTCCCTGTTTGACACCCTTCCTCTGCCGCAAACAACTCCAACAAGGAGACCATGGCGCAACCCGAACTGGACGCTTTAGTAGACTTCAACTTCCACGGCTATTTCTCGTCTGAGTTCTTCTCAAACATAACTAACCGGCCCTAAGATCTCCACCTCTCCCTACAATCCATCCAAGACACCCACTTTAACCACTCCAACCCAATGCAATACCCCCCTCTCTAGTTCGATTCTCAGTCAGAAAAACATCAAAACAATCCCGTCCACTTTGAAGAAACTGAGGGGGAAAACATAGTCAAAGCTCCAAGCGCGAACCCTAGCCTTTATATCATTCGATTTGAGATGAAGTTACAACATGAGTGCATTTTTGATATACAATTTTTTCTAATAATTCTGCTACGGAGGGATAGAAGGGTAAAATAGAACTTAATAATTCATTTATGGTCCATTCATTTGGACAAAATTGAGCCCTAGAATTAGACGTGAAAGTTTTTTTTTATTGAGATTGAACCTATAATTCCAATTCTAAAGCTTGAATACCGTTCCAACAAGGACCATTATGGATTTTTTGTAAAAATGCAGACCAATATGTGTTGTAACCTTTACCTCGAGAACATAATACCGGTGATTGTTGCTAAATAGAGTACTCTATTTCAACTCAACACTGTCTGCCAAATGCTATTTATCCTTTGGAGGCCATGTACTTAACTATTATGTGTATTTAGAATAGTTTAGTTCTGGCTAATGCAAATAGTAGAAAAACACGAAAAATAGAGAAATAATCCCAATATTTTATTAATTTTCCCAATATATCAATATAAAAGCATTTGTGCAATTATATAAGAAGAGAAGGAGTGACAATCTCTTTTTAAGATGCGCGTCAAATCCTAAATAGGTAGTGGGCTCTAACTGGCCCTTGCTATGGGCCTTAGTACATAATTTCTTCAACACCCTCCCCCAAGCTGGAGCATATAGATTGTAAGCACCAAGTTTGGACAAGAACTGATAATATAATGGACGTGTAAATCACTTAGTGAATATATCAGCAATTTGCTTAGCAACAGAAACATGTTTTAACTGTAGTTTCTTCAGTTGAACCTTCTCCAAAATGAAGTGACAATCAACTTCAACTTGTTTGATACTTTCATGAAAGACGAGATTCTTGACAATATGTATAGTGTCTTGACAGTCGCAACCGAGAATAGCCGATGAGGGAAGTTTCACACCCAAATCACTTTCAAGAATTTCCAACCAAGTAAGCTTGGACATAAGCCATTGAACGATACTTAACTTTAGCTGATGAGTGAGCAAGCACAAACTCAGAGGTGTCCTAAAAAATCGGGCCCACCAGGCCGGACCGGCCCGGCCCGGTGAAAAGCCCGACAGGCCCGGTCCCGGGCCAAGCCCGCCTCGGGCCCAGGCCGGGCCATGGGGCCCTTCCGAGCCCCATTGTAGGGCAAATGCCCGGCCCGGTGCCCGGGCCGGGCCGGGTCGGGCAAAGCCCGGTTGCCGGGCTTAGCCCGGGCCTGGAAAAGCCCGGGCTAAACCCGGGAACTCTTTGTTCTCCTTCTACGAAGCTGGGTCCTGCGTTTGTCTGTGAAACCACACAGTCCATCAGATCAGTTCATTCCTATTGTAATTCTCTTTGCTTTAGGATTCAACTTTTCTTCCTCCCTCTTCCGTAAGAGTGATTGTCGCGGTTCGTTGAATAGGATGTTGCAGGTGTCTCCTGAAACACCGTTGAAGTACAAACGGCGGAAAGTCTCCGCTATCCGCCAGTTCCCCCGTGGCTGTATCCCTAATGCAGCAAAATTGAATCCGAAACCCTCTGAAGGAACACATTCTTTGGTGGCATTGGAGAACGGTAAGGTTACTGAAACGGATAATGTATTAGCGGATTCCAATTTCTCTGATAAACTGGTTGTTCCTTCTCCATCGGTTTTGGAGGAGAAGACACTCAGGAATCCAGGCTCGTCCAAAGATTTGGTTCAGGAATTAGTGGATCTGTCAAATAGTTCTCCTGCAGCACTTGATTTTTTTTTTATGAATTAAAAAAAAACAATTTTTTTTTAAAAAATAAACGGGCTGGGCTTATCCTGGGCCCGGCCCGGGCCGGCCTGGGGGGCCTTACCAGGCCCCCCCCAGGGAGCATAGCCCGGCCCGACCCGGCCCGGTTACATTGTTAAGCCCAGCCCGGGCCCGGTTCGGAAAAGCTCGGGCCCTGCAGGCCCGGGCTAAGCCCGGGCCCGCTGGGCTTTATGCGCCCCACTACACAAACTGCTTCTTGTTGCAGCAGATGATAAAGTGTCCACCAAAGTATGTACAATATTCACTCGTGGAACGACGATCTTTCAAAGAGCCAGCGTAGTCAACATCAGAGTAGGAAATAAGAGATAAGGTAGAAGAAGACTTGTATACAAGTCCTTGTCCAGGAGCAACCTTCAAGTATCAAAGGTTGCACTCAACTTCCAAGAGGTGAGAGGTCCGTGGAGAATTCATGAATCGACTTTCAATTCCAACAACGATGGATGTATTTGGTCTTGTAACTGTATGATGTATCAACTTCCCTACAAGACGACAATAATACTCTGGGTTCGGAAGGAGAAGATCTGAGTCTGAGGCATGAGCGTAAAGTTTGTGATTGACATCCATATGAGCGTCAATAGGCTTACATCAAGAGTAGCCAACATCATGAAACACGTCTAGATAATACTTCCGTTGAGATAGAACAAGCTCATCAAGGCACCAAGCTACCTCAGACCAAGGATGTATTAGACCAAGTCTTTAGTTTTAAAAACAGAGGCTAAGTGTTGTTTGATCAGGTGAATTTGTTGACTTCATCACCAATAATCAAAATATTATCGACATAGACCAAGAATTACTATGTCTGTCGCACAATGTCTAGTAAATAGAGAGAAGTCAGCAGATCTTTGATTGAACCCAACACCACGAACAACATGACTAAATTTTCAAGCCATGTTCAAGGAAATTGTTTGAGACTATAAAGATATTTTTTGAGATGACATACAAGGGATTCCTCTGCGTTCTCAAACCCGAGAGGTTGTTTCATGCAGACGACGTCCAACAGATCGCCATTGAGAAAAATATTTTTAACATCTAGTTGATGCATCGACTAGTCGATGAACATCAAGGGAGATTAAGGCACACACATTATTCAGTTTTGTGATGGGCAAGAAGGTCTCGTCATAATCAAGACCATGTTGTTAAGTGAACCCACGAGCTACAAGCCGAGCCTTAAGTCGCACAACAACTCTATCCAGACCATGTTTGATAGTAAAAACCCATCTACACCCCACACACGACTGTCCAGGTGGAAGGGGAACAAGATTCCATGTCTGATTCACTCGAAGAGAAGCTATTTCCTCAACCATGGCCGCCACCCCAGGTGATGAAGAGCCTCCTGCAAAGGGTTAGAGACGGAAATAGTCATCAAGAAAGTGACAAATTTGTGTAGGACTGGAGAGAGACGATGTGAGGAGACATAGTTCGGCATTGGATGAGCGGTTGATGCAGATGCCAGACCTTTAGGCCGCGCGATATCATTTGTTGCTGGCAATTGTCTGAGGGCATCGGAACGGGGAGGACGACGAGTGTATACTCTAAGAAGAGGAGGTTTGGAGGGTGTGATGATCGGTGGGTGTTGTATAGGTGGTAGAGGAGACGTAACTGGGACGGTAGGGCGACACCATTTTGTTGGAGGGTGTAAGTACATCAGGTTTGATGGATGATCTCCGATTCATAACGTATAGTATTAAACTCATGACTTGTGTATTCACACAGATTATCGGTGCAAATTTTTTTAATGAGACTTGAAAATTGAGTACAAATTTCAGCAATAAAAGCACGAAACACACAAGGGAGTTCAAAACGATCGAGAAGTACATACAACCACATTATGCGAGAGTGATCATCAATAAAGGTAAGGAAATAACGGTAACCATAAACACTAGCTGTTTTATAAGGGCCACAAATATTCGAATGTAATTAAACAAAATGATTATCACTCTGAGTACAATGAAGAATAAAAGAAGAACGATGCTGTTTTCCAAATATACAAGATTCACAAGTAAAGTCGTTGAGAGAGAGAGAGATCAAGAAGAGCTTTCTTAATAATAGTGAGAGGAGCATGCCCAAGATGCATGTGCCACTCAACAGAGGCGACGAAGGAGAGAACAAAGGAAGAAACATGGAGAATGTAGAGCCCATTGGACAATCTTCCTTCACCAATGATATTCTGCATCTGTCGATCTTGCAAAACAAAAGAGGTGGAAGAGTGTAGTGCAGTTAAAATCTTGAGTAAGACGACTAACAAAAAAGAGATTAAAAGAAGAGCCCGGAACATGAGGAATCAAGTGAAGGGAGATAGATGAAGTGAGGGACACATCAACAAAACTAGAAACCGGGGTGCTATGCTCATTGGCCACTGCGATGAACTTCGGATGCACCGAATTCAAGTACTGATGTGGTTTCTGCGGAGTAATATGGTGGGTGGCATCAGAGTTTACAATCCATATGGAGCTCTGAGAGAGACATGAGATACCTTCATTGGAGATAAACACAACCAAGCCAGATGAACGATTAATCATCCCTTGAAGATGTTGAAACTATGTTCACAAGACATCACTGTCGGTGCTGGTGGTGGAAGGAGTGACCACAACTTGGCCTGGTGTTGTTGGGGCATACCATACTTACAATAGCAGGTTGCCTCAAAATGGCGTGTACATTAAGGACGAGTCCTGCCACGACCCCGTCCTCGAGACCCGGTGTGAGCCCCACGAGCTCATGGAGGAGTTAGGTAAGATGGAAAGGATTGCTGGAGGAGAGCCGGAGAAAGGGTCCCGGGACCATCAGAGGGCGGGGTTACCTTTAAAAGCATCGAACACACATCTGAAAAAGAAGGAAGGGTAGATGAAGAAAGAATCTGAGACCGGACGCTGTGAATATGTGGTGAAACAGAAGCCATCATCATGGCGATGCCAATGGCTTCTTTCTGGCACGTTGGGTAGCGAGGTCCGTTATTGGAGACTAATGCTGAATCCAGTCTTCAACCAGAGTTTTGGAGCGAGCAACAAATGAGGTTAAGTTTCCCGTCACCCTTGAGTCGAGAGTTTGAAGATCCCTGATGATGTCAAACAAATGTTGCAAGTTGTCTTTGCCTGAATAAAGGGAGTGAAGTTCCTCCCACGTGACATTGGCCGTCTCATGATACATGGCCATTCGATATGACTCACTGTCCAAAGAGTTGAGGATCCATGATTGGACATGACCGTCGTTACGTACCCATTCCTCGGTGGGCTAAGTAGGTGTTGGTTTAGTCAAGTGATAAGGGAGACCCTTGGTTTGAAAGATGTGAAGAACAAAGTGCATCCACTATTCCACTCATCACAGTTCTTCTTCCTACTAAGAGAGATAGTGGTGATCTGAAATTTATCACAAATTTCAGGAAGGGAAGTTGCAGCACAGGCTGGAAGAAACAGGGCATCATTCACATCCATTGAAGCAGGAGAAGGCGAGGATGCGGTTACACCGAAGATCTGATCGGAAGCACAATCGGCGAGCAAGAGAGCTCCCTGGAAGAACTATTTCCGAGCATAAGTGCGAGCATGTCAAGCAGGAGAGCTTGCAGGAAGCTTTGCCAAGCAGTTCTCGCTAGAAGCTTTGCGGGCAGGAGAGCTCGCGGGATGCTTTGCCGAGCAGGAGAGCTCACAGGAAGCTTTGGCGAGCAGGAGAGCTCGCTGGAAGCCTTGCGAGAAGGAGGGCTCACGAGAAGCTTTACCGAGCAAGAGAGATCGCTGGAAGCTTTGGGTGCAGGAGAGCTTGCCGGAAGCTTTGCCGAGTAGGAGAGCTCACTGGAAGCTTTGCGAGCAAGTGAGCTCGCAGGAAGCTTTGCCAAGCAGGAGAGCTCGCGGAAAGCTGTGCGAGCAGGAGGTGCGACCTTGGTCAGCGGGAGAACGTCGCTTTGCCATGGTCACGCCGAGAGGGGCGGCAACGCGTGCACCGCGATCTGAAGCAACAAAGATGCGATCAATAGAGGAAGACGAGCGGGCTTCAACATAGGAGATACTATAGTTAGATGGAGAATGCAATCACTTATAGTCTAGCAACCTGAGGACACGACAAAAGTGTCTTGCGAACAAAGCGGATAGAGAAGAAGAGATCGCGGAAGAAAGGATGAGATCCCAATATATCAATATATAATCATTTGTACACTTGCATAAGAAGAGAGGAAGGAGTGACAATCTCATTCTAAGATGTGAGACTTAAATTCTAAAGATGTAGCGGGCTCTAGCTGGGCCTTGATATAAGTCTTAGTACATAATTTCTTCAACAAAAATAAAGCTGCATTTATGCTGAAAGGATGCTCTTTGTATATGCTTGCTTATTTGGTGGCCTACAATGTTTATACTTTCTCTTTCAAATTCTTGGCTTACTCTCGATCTCTTTCTTCCTTCTTGTGACTGGGCTTCCTGTCACTTGTTATTTTGCACATTTTTCATATAGCAAGTATAAGAGATAAGCATAATACCTCCTAATTTATTTTTCAGGTTAACAGTCTGTCATTTAATCCATTTAATGAATGGCTTCTTGCAACTGCATCAGCGGACACAGATATTAAACTGTTTGATTTGCGGAAACTGGCATCTTGTTTGCACACTTTTTGTAGTCACACGTATGTACACTATTCATTCTTGATGATAAAATATTTTACTTGTTTCCATGAACTCAATGATGTGGTATTTTCATACATTTTTTTTTTTATATTAATTGTTGATTAAACATTATCTTAATTTCTCTTGGTTTTACTGTGATTAATTCTTATATGGGTGCGCATGGTGCAAGTGTTATTATCTTTTTCGTTGGCTGCTTATGTGCAGGATCAAGTGCATGCATACATGGAAACACATGGGCTCTTTATATGCACACACTAATACAATCAAACTTATATTGCCATGTCACATAGATTTAGTTATAACTGCTTTTGTCATGTGGCCTGACATCTACTTCTGCATGGAGCACTTCTCGTGATGTTTTTGCTCGAAATGCATATTCATTAAAATGTTATGATCCACATTTTGCAGTAATCAATCTCGAAAATGTAAATTATGCAAGTGCTCTGCCAGTACTTGCACCATGCTAAATTATTTTTATAAATTGTTACTAATCTGAAGTAGAAAGTTAAATGTGGTGACAAGTGACAACACAATTGTTAACTTTTTAAACTGTTGATCACTTACTAATAGTACTTATTGCTCATCTCCATGACATTCATGTTAAATATTGAACTTAAAAATGTAACCCTACCGTAACCCGAACACCAATTTTAAGATTTATTTTTCTTAAGAATTATTCATATGACCTCTGACACACCAATAATGGTGTGCATATTTTTCAATACTAATAATTGCTATACTAGCTAGGATTTCAGAGAATACATGCATTGAACCAGGATCATTTGATTTAAAAATATCGTGTGAGATTTTCAATAGCAGTGTGGAGGTGTCATTGATTTAAAAAATATCACGTGAGGTATTCATTAGCAGTGTGGAGTTGTCTGGCACGGTAGACTGACATTTACACCAAGGGTGTCATAGATTAACTACAATGCCCAATCCAATGGATCAATTTAAGTTTGTTCTATATGCAGTTCAGATTTTTCTGTTAAATTGTTTTCACCATATAAACAAAACTAAACAATGGATCTCCACAATCAAACATTAAAGATTTCATAGATATTTAAATTGACATGGTCATCCTCTTGTTGCTAGCCATAGAAATGGGTTGAGTCATTAGCCATAGTAGAGGTGGATCAAAGTGAGGGGAAGCAAATTTCTTCCCGCAATTTCCTGTCCCCCAATGTTGCATTTCAGTGGAGATCTAGTATATAGTGAGAGAATGAGGAGCTCTTCCCTGTTGGGGGAGTCTCAACCCTAACAGGGGGGGAGGGAGAGCATTATGGTAAAAACTTCTTTAGCCTCTTTCTTTCTTTTATCAATAATCCTCCCTTTTACCACAGGCATGGCAAAGCCCCGATATGCCCGAACCAGATTCGAATCCTTGTGAAATCCAGGCCCATGCTCCCTCTAGGGTCTGGTAGAAAGTAGCGGGGTGCTTCCCATCATTAAATGTTGGGCTGTGAATAACTTTTACAATTGGGCCCAGCTGCCACACTTAAGACGTTCTGGACTTGGCTGGGCCTTCCCGAGCATTTAAGTAGACATTCCCGGACGAGCCATCCAGACCCAATTTTTTTGCGCGCCTATTTTACCAACAATAGTTAAAAAAGACTGCTAAGGAAGAAGTGTTTAACTTAAAAGTTTGCCAACATTAAAATGGTTCAATCTAAAAATAAATGCCCGCTAATTAAAAAGTAAAATATCAATCTTTGTTTTTGGGCTTGTCATGTGTCGTTGCCTTTGTTCCCACGGTTGCACGTGAGCCCCAAAATTACGTCCGTGACATCACCTTCCTCTTCTAACACGAGCTTGTCCGCAAGCTTAAACCAATCATAGCCTTGTCGGAAAGCCTCCCAAGCTTCCCATGTGTTCTCTTCAGTGGGCTGGTTTTCCCGTTGTACCAACACCTTAGCTCCTTGTATTTACGATTATTTACCTGTGTGCGAAGAAGACGAATAGGTTTGAGTTGAACTCGTTCGTTTGTTGTAGGTGGAAGAAGAACCCCAGTGGCACGTGGTTCCCCCTTAAATGGCTCAAGCGTTGACATGTGAAAAACATTCTGAATCTCTGCGTCCTCTGGAAGATGAAGTCAATATGTCACTGTTCCAATGGTTGTTGTAACCTGATATGGGCCATAAAATTGCAGTTCCAGTTTGCCGTTGACCCGGTGAATGAGGAAGTTTGATGATGAGGGCGCAAACGTAACCACACCCTACCTCCTCTTTGTATTCAACTTCTCGGTGGAGGCCATCATGGTACTGCACTACTTCTTGTGGTTCTAGGCCTACAATAAGTGTTGTTGAGTCATATCCAATCTCTCACTGCTGGAGTCCTTGGTGATCAACCTCTACTCTTGTTGATGGTTCAGAGGATCACGATTGGATACAAGTTTGAAAGGAGTGGTAGGAGAGCAATATCATATGATGTATTGCAACATGATTCCGCTTACGACAACCACTCTACCCATTTCTTTGGTTTCTCTCTTATGAAATGCCTTGAGCACTTTTCCAATACACGATTTACCATTTCGGTCTGGTCATCATATTAGGGGTGATAAGCTGATGATATAGTCAATGCAGTGCTATTAAGGCTGAATCTCTCTTGACAATAACGACTGGTAAACACTCTATCAATTGAGAGTTATTTACAAGTCAAGTCATTTTTCGTATTATTATTATTACTAGTGCTTATATGTGTACGTGGGGTTTAGTTCCACATCGGGTGTTTACGTTTACGAGTCTATTGTAATCTTATATATAGTCCTCAATGGATGAATAGTAATTAGCAAGTATTATTTCCTCTCAATTCAATTTGGTATCAGAGGACCGGTAACCCTAATATCCTCTGAGTGGGTGATCGATTCTGGTGCTACCCGCCACATGACTGGCTACTCCTCAGGTTTTCTCTCTTACACTCATTTGTCTGGTAAGGACAAAGTTATCTCTACTAATGACTTGTTGTCTCCCATTGCTGGCAAGGGCCTGATCTCATGTTCCCCTTCCCTGTCTCTGACATCTGTTCTTCATGTTCCTTTCTTTCCTCACAATTTACTTTCTATCAGTGATCTTACTCGAGCTCTTAATTGCTCAGTGATTTTTTTTTCCGATTTTTATGTTTTTCAGGAATTGGGTACGAAGCAGAACATTGACAGTGGTAGGAACCGAGGTGGTCTGTATTACTTGGATCTCCAACCTTCGCCTACTCTGTCTCTCTCTTGTGCTACTGTTATAGCCGATGATGTTCGTCGATGGCACTTGCGGCTTGGACATCCCTCTCCCACTTATCTTCAAAAGTTGTTGCCTGCTTTTGTACCTTTTTACGTACTTTTGTTTGTGATGTCTGTGATCGGTCTAAACATGTGCGGCACAGTTTCTCACATTTATCTTCTCCTAGTACTACTCCGTTTGATGTTGTTCACCCTGATGTCTGGGGTCCGTCCCCTGTTGTATCTCTTTATGATTTTCGTTGGTTCGTTACCTTTATTGATTGTTTTTCTCGCACCATTTGGGTATATCTGTTAAAAAAGAAAAGTGAAGTCTTCTCGTGCTTACATGTTTTTCATAGGATTGTCCAAACACAGTTTAAGGGCTCTATTCGTGTCCTGCGTAGTGATAGTATAGAAGAATATGATGATCGTGGGGCATGTGGTTCATACCTCACTAGTCATGGTATCATACACCAGACTACTTGTGTCCACACCTCTACCCAAAATGGAGTAGCCGAATGAAAAATCGACACCTGTCGGATGTCGCCCGTTGTCTTCTGACCACTATGCATCTTCCCAAATCCTATTGGGGGGAATGCTGTTCTCACCGCGCACCTTATCAAGCGGCTTCCTTCACGGGTTCTTGACTATACTACTCCCCTCGCTCGACCATGTACCACAACTGTGATCTATACTTCCCACCTGCCTCCTAGTGTTTTCGGGTGTGTATGTTATGCACTTATGCCCATATTCATCTGCCTCACCGAGACAAATTAGACCCCTGGGCTCATCGATGCGTATTCCTTGGATACTCTTCTACGACGAAAGGGTATCAGTGTTACCACCCTCCCTTGGGGCGTATGTTTTGCACTATGGATGTCACCTTTAGGGAAGAGGAATCCTATTTCTTACCTTCGACTCACTCTCTTCGTCAGGGGGAGAGTAGTCGTGATGCGGATGTTCCTCTTCCTCTTCTTCCTCCTTTGCCACCACAACTTCGTCCTTGCAAGGAACTGGGACCTCCTTTCCCAGTTCCTCCTCCTATCCCAGTTCCTCTGCCTGATACTCCGATCTCTCCTTTTCCTCACGTGTACCACTGACGCCGCCCGACAAGTATACAGGCTACTAACGTTCCGTCTCTACCAGTGCCCACTTCTGCCTCAGATTAAGCGGATTTGCATATTCCGCTTGCTCTGTTGAACTGTAAGGCTGCATGTACAAAACATCCCATTTCTAATCATGTTGCTTACCACCATCTTATCCCGGCCCATCAGGCCTTTGTTGCTTCTCTCTCTTCGGTTGTTATGCATAAGACATGGCAGGAAGCTTTGGGTATTCCAGCCTGGACTCAGACTATGAAGCAGGAGATGTCAGCCTTGGACAAGAATCATACCTGGGATGTTTCTTCACTTCCTCCTGGAAAGAAAGCTATTGGCTTGAGATGGGTGTTTTCCGTCAAACAGAATCCAGAGGGGAAGGTCGAACGGTACAAAGTGCGAATGGTTGCCCAGGGGTACACTCAGACTCAGAGAGTTGACTATCAGGAGACCTTCGCCCCTGCAGATAAGATGAAATCTATTCGGGTATTGTTGTCATGCACGGCTTGCATGGACTGGGAAATTCATCAGCTGAATGTTAAGAATGTTTTTCTCCATGGTGAGTTTGATGAAAAGGTATATATGAAATCCCCCCCGGATTTGTGAAAAAAAGAGCTGAAGATCTTGTCTGTCGGCTAAGAAGGTTGTTATACGACTTGAAACAGTAGTCTCTGAGAGCATGGTTTGACAGATTCCTCTCAGCTATGATCAAATTTGGGTATAAACAGGCACAGTCGAATCACACTATGTTCATTCGGAGACGTGACCAGGGTATTATTGTCCTTATTATCTATGTGGATGACATTGTGATCACTGATAGTGATTTGGAAGAGATTGTGAAACTCAAGTCCCTCATATCTGCCGAATTTGAGGTGAAAGACTTGGGTAGATTACGATATTTTTTGGGTATTAAGGTGACTAGATCTGATCAGGGTATCTTTATATCTCAACGGAAGTATGTTCTATACCTGTTGTGTACAACCTTCGGCTCGCGAGAGTCGTTTTAAGCAGCGGGACGGAGAAGCTGGCGAGATGAATTGAAGAAGCGAGTGGGACATTTTTGGTCCACTCGCAGAGGGCGAGACAGGGCTCGACGCTGTCGGCGAGACTTCCTCTAGGGCGCGGACTGGCCCTTGGGGCGAGAAGGCTCCCATAGGGCGGGATGCCGGCGAGACGAGCAGGTGAGATCGTCTCGCCCGCTGATCATTTTCTCACTCGCCATGTAGAAGGAAGGATGTTTTTACCTTCTTACCCCCAAGGGGGATTTTACTCTTCTACCCCAGGTAATTTTACCCTTCTACCCTTGGTGGTCTGCATATAGCTCTTTAAAACAGCGGAGTTTGGCTGTTGGCAGACCCGACTCAGGGTATTATGGTAATTTCAGGTCGGTTCAGTATGGTTATTTGCAGATCAAGCTCAGATGCCTATAAATAGACCGATAAGGTGCCTTGAAGGGTTGTTGAACCTTTCCATATTGTTGAAGCCAGAAATTGACCTCAACGAGAGTTCGAAAATAAGGGGCAGCCGACACCTACTTCTCTCAACCCTCGACCACTGACTGGTTGTAAAGGACCTAGAACTGACCCAAAGCCTCAGCAGTGAGGTCCCACCTCTTTCCCAGAAGATCTCTGAGAGCTTCCCCTCCAAAATCAGAAGCTGGGCTGGAAGCTCCCCAGAAAGCGCTAGAGAGTCTTAGAGAAAAATGAAAGCCTGCCTTCTGAAGAGCCCCTGCGGGTCTATTTATAGTCTTTGCTGACCTGAAATTACTAAAATACCCTTGGCTTGTCTGCCAATAACCAAATCCCGCTGTTATGAAATTCTGAATGCAGACCCTGTGGGCAAATAGGTAATTTTTCCGAGGGCAACAAGGTAATTTCACCCTGGGCCCTGGGCCCACCCGGCGGGAACCCTATGCCGGGAACCATCCCTCCCTCACTCAGCGGGAGCTAAAGAAAAAAGGACTGAAGGGTCCCCCGGATCGAGCCTGCTTCCGCCCTTCGTGGGCGCGAACCTTTCCGCCCGCCTCTGGGCAGAAGTGGGTCTCGGCCGGGGTTGTACACAATCGTTCTCGCCTACTCCTAGGCGGGAGCTCTTCCGCTCAGAAACCCAAAGCTAGCCCGAAGCTAGTCCAATTCGGGTTCTTGAGGGGGACCTTGGTTCTACCCAACGAATATGAGGTTGTACACAATCCCCGCTCTTTGCGAGCTAGCCTTACGCTCGGAAAGACTCGTCCAACCCCAAATATTCAGCGGGTATATGCTGACCTGGCAGAGAATCTTTTAGTAGACCCCACCTATGCTCTATAAATATGCTGTTGAGTTGGTCCCTCAGGCCATCCCTATTGTCCCCACTCCCTGCGTGAGTCTCCGCCAATTTGTGAAGATGCGCGCCAAACCCGCCGAAAAGCCGCTTTCAAAGGAGCTTCAAGCTCGTCTCGCGGCTGCCCAGGCACGAGCTCGCGCCCGTTGTGACACGGTTGCCCCCTGGCTGATGGGCAAGAGGCCTGACGGCGAGAGAGCGCCGAGCGATAAACTAATTGGTGAGAAGCCCGCCGGAGAGAAATCAGCCGGTGAGAGGCCAGCCGTCGAGAAGTCAGCTGGCGATAGTTCCCGCCCTAAGAAGAAGAAGAATGCTAAATCAGTAAGGCGCGACCTGCTGAGAGAGAACCGAGACCCGCCTACCCCAACTCCAAGCCGCGTCGATTCCCTCGCTTGTCTGCCAGAGGTATGTTTCAGTCCTTTCGCACTTCCCGTTAGCGCGAACATTTCGAGAGTTTGATCATAGCTGTATGTTGAAAAACCACTCCTTTCACAGGGGTCGACACCTAAGGATGCCGCCAGCCTTCCGCCTGCGGTCACAGAAGTGGCGGGCCTCTGCAATGAGGATTCGCATTCCGCTACAGGGGGTGCTCCGCTTAACCCTCCAGCTGGTAGAACCAATCTGATACCAGAACTCACCCTCCCCGCCGAAGGGGTTAACCCTGAGCCGCCTGCTGCCGTGCCGAGACCTCCACCTCTGACTATAGAGGGGGCACCTGATCCCCCACTTGGCGAGACCTGCCCACCGGAGCGCAGGACCTTTCGACGGGGTCGGGGCAAGCCGCTCCATCTGCTTTTCGGAAAAGGCACAGATGATCAACCTGACCCTTCTTGCTGTCCGTCGGGGAAAGACATCTCTCACTCTCCAGGTAAGCGAGAGCCTCCCCACTCTTCAATTTCCCTTCCCCCCCTCTTATTCCGACTGTTCCTGTTTCCTCAGGGCCAAAAGACCAAGAGGCTGAAAAGGATGAAGAGGAAGTAGAAGAAGAAGAAGAAGAAGCAGAAGAAGAAGAAGAAGGAGAAGAAACAGGGGGAGATTCGCCCCTCCCTTCCACTGGCGAGATGAAAGACTTTCTCGAGGGCCCCAGGAGCGGAAAGTAGCGAAGGTGGAGGGTTGCGATAGTCTTGTCGAAGCTCGCGCAGCAGCAAAGGGCCAACTTTGCAGCGGTGAAGAGGATCCACGAAACGATGGAGCGACGACTGGCGATGGTTGAGCGAGACTGCGCAGACCTCCTCGGCGCGGCGGGATCCCATGATACGGCTTCCGGGGAGACCTCGCCTGGGAGGAACATCGCGCGGATTCGAGATCAGCTCCGCTTGGCCAACCGGGGGCTAACCACCCTGACGGCCTTCTTCGACCCTCGAGACCCTCCCAGGTCTGGCCGGCGAGAATTAGGTCGTTGGCGGTGGGTGCCATACTAGGCTTTTAGGGGAGACCTCCCTTTCTTTCTCCATCTTCTTGGCCTACCCCTTCCCTTTGTACCCTTTTCGCTTTTTAGGTCCGGATAATCTCTTATGAGCCTTGAGTGCTACTGTTGTTTATTATTATTATTATTATTATTTTATTCTCTTTTTCTATTGTTGCCTGAGGTTTTCGCCTAGCGAGACCCTATCTACATCTGTGTTTTCCCAGCTCCCTTTCTTCATGCTGTCTTTAATGCCTTGCGAACGCCTGACCCACACGTCTCGCTCACTGCTTCTCGCGTACTGAGGCCGTTTGCCTTCTTCCAGCCTCCCCTGGAGGCTATTGCTTCGCGCCGAGTCAAGGAGAGCTGGTGCGACAGGAGGGAAATCGAGGAGTCAAAGCGTCTGGAGTCGTTGACTCGTTGACTTTTCCTCCGCCGCATTTCTTCAGAACGCATGATTACCTTGCTTTCTATAAATAGATCGATCCACCTACCCCATTCACCGCATTTATTCCAAAACTCCGTTTACTCGTCGATTGCTTTCGCCTTTCCTTGAAGCGCAAGGGCTCTCGTCTTCGCGTCCTCCCTCTCTTCTCTCCTTCCTCCGAGATGCCAGGTGAGAGCGAGGGCCGCTCCAAGTGCGCGCAATCCTTCCTCGATCATGTCTTCCCGCCCTGCCGGCTCACGCAAGCGGAGTTCGTCACCATAAACAAGAACTACATCCGCCGGGGTTCACCGCGCGGAAACCTGGGCGTGAGGACAGGGTGAATCTCGTGCCGGAAGGGGAGCTCGCCATTCCCCTGGAGCATTTCGAAGCGGGCCTTCGGCTCCCCCTCTGGCCTGAGGTGCGTCAAGCCTTGCGCTACTACGGGGTGGTGCTCGCTCAGCTCAATCCCAACTCCATCGCCCTCCTTGTGGATTTCGTCTGCTTCATGCGGGCGGAAAGGATCGAGTTCAATTTATCGATCTTCCGGAAGCTGTTCAATTTCCGAGCCAAGGGAGGGTCGGTCTTCCTTTCCGGCCAGTCGGTGAAAACGGCGGGCCTTGCTAACAAGCACCACCACTTCGCGGAAAGGTTCGTTTTCGTCGCGGGACCTTTCGACAACATCCCTCTCGCCCCCATCCAGTATGACGACGCGACTTACAAGCCCCCCACTCTCGGGGAGCGAGAGGGTGCTCTCGTCGAATTCTTCGGCTCGAAGGTTTTCGACGTTCCCTTCCTCCGACGAGACCTAGAAGCCCTCTAACCGGTACCCCCCGGCGAAGGTAACTCTCTGGATTTATCTTGCAGAAGCTTATTTCGAGGGAAAAGCTTTAAAAAACTACGGGCTTTGTAGGTGAGCGAGATCTTTCCGTCCACCAGCCCTTCGAAGAGTCCGGGGCGCTTGCCGACGCCTGCCGGAAGGAGCCGGGAGCTTCCTCCGCACCAAGCTTTCCGAAGCGGAAATCAAGCTCCCTCCCACCCCCCTTTCCAAAAAGTTGAAACCGACCACCGCGGAAAAGGGCAAAACGGTGATATTGGCATCTGCCGAGACCCCCGCCGCGACCCCTCCCGCTGTCGCCATGGCGGATGCTGGCCAGCCTGCCTCAGAGACTCCCGCCGAGACCTCCTCTGTTGCCGACGAGGCGGAAGCTGGCCTGCTTGCCGCGGAGATTCCGACCGAGCCCTCTCGCGGTCCAGTACCGAAAGGGCACCGGAATTACGGTTTCGGTGACAAATATAAGGACACAGAGGGCTTGCCTTTGCTTCAGTGGGACCCCACTGACAACCGCATAGCGGTTTCTACCCTTCTCCCCTCCTGGAGGAAGAGAGATGATGTCACCGGCCACGCCTTCGCGCTGGGATACGGCCTCTACAGCCGGGAAGATGTCGACTCCTTCGACATGACGACGACAAGAGCTCTCGTTTTCGACGCCGCCCAGGCCCAGCTTTGCACGGTCCAGCTTTCGCACATGGCCGGGCGCCGCACCCTCGCCATAGAGCGAAACTTCGTCGATATGCTTAGGGCGAGGGATGCCTCCGCGGCGGAAGCCGCCACCCTGAAGGCCGAGTTGGCTGCCGCCCAACAACTCCTCTCCACTCGCCCGACCCACGAGGTAAGTACGACCTTCTAACACTCTCGCCCTTCCATACGTTTACGCCTTTCGCCTGAATGGATCGCCTCGCAGGATCTCGGGGAAATTGAACTGTCTCGCGCGCGAGTGGCCCGCGCCGAGGGTGAGAACCAGGTACTGCGGGCCGAGGTGAAACGTCTGGAGGAGGCCCTAGTCCTGGCCAAGGATCGTCCGCCGCGGGAGGTAAGGGTAGAGCGCCGTCATTACTCTGCCTATGAGATCGACGTGATCATCCAAGAGAATGCGCAAGCAACAGCGAAGATGGTGATCGAAGTTTTGCGAGAATCAGAGCTTTTGAACGAAGGAGGCGAGATCCTCACTGCGCGAGGGATCCTGCCTTGGCTGTTCGAACCCATCACCCGACCTGCGGGAGAAGATGGCTCCCCGACAGACGGCTCGACGGAGCTTGCGCGAACTAGCTACCGCTCCCCTAGCGAGTCCTCCGGCTACTCCCCCAGCAGATCCTCCAGCGAGACCTCCAGCAGTAGCGACAGCGATAGCTCCAGCAGAAACTCCGACAAATCGGCTCAATAGCCTTTGCCCCTGCTTACCTGCTTAGTGTAATCTTGTTTTGAGTTTGATGCAATTAACCTTTATAAACTAAGTTACTGTAATTTTTGTACAGGGGGCGAAAACCCCTTACTGCTTTCTAACTTCTTTTTTGAATGCGGAAACCTTTGCATTGTCTCTGGTATGCTTGCCATCTTTACGTGAACCCTAGGCTTTTAGGTGGCGACCGCGTTCCATTTTGAGAGTTGGCTTAGGGGGGATCTGTCAGAAAGGGCATGCCGAGAGCCTTGCCTTAAAGGCTGCGCCCGGAATCCCTGTCGAGTCATGCTCGCCGGGGTCCATGACCAGATGATCGCGGCGAGAGCCTTGTCGAGGACTCGACTGAAACCCCCTGCCGGGAGATTTGTGCCGAGAGGCCTTCCGGGAGGGTTGTGTCGAGAGCCGTGCCGATAGGGGTCTGGGTCATTCCCTCCCTGTTTAGGGCTTGAAAGTGTTCAATTCAAAACCTGTTAACAAGGGGCTTTGTGACTCCGTCATGATTTCAACTCCCCCGTCTGCTTGACGTAAACCCAGCCCTCGAGTCCTCTCGGGGACATTTTTGAACAAATAGGACCCCTTTTCCTTCTTCCCCCCGAGAGATCCTTCGGCCCTGTCCAGCAGTGGGAACCTAACAACAGGTCTACTCGGGATCCTGTTTATCCCCTCCAACTTTTCTTCCCACTCTCTTCCTTCCCCCCAGGTGTGCCTACAACCCTGCCCAGCTAATGAGAGCCTGAGCAGCGAGTCTACCCGGGGCCGAGCAGCACTCGGGGTCCCTTACCCCCACAGGCGAGCTTTCGGACCTGCCAGATAGTGAGAGCCTGCGCAGCGGGTCTACCTGGGGCCGAGCCAGGCTCGTGGTAGTGCAAAAATCTCCAAAAACCAATCCTTTCCCCCCAGGTGTGCCTACAGCCCTGCCCAGCTAATGAGAGCCTGAGCAGCGAGTCTACCTGGGGCCGAGCAGCACTCGGAGTCCCTTACCCCCACAGGCGAGCCTTCGGACCTCCCAGCTAGTGAGAGCCTGCGCAGCGGGTCTACCTGGGGTCGAGCCAGGCTCGGGGTAGAGCAAAGATCTTCAAGAACCAACCCTTTCCCCCCAGGTGTGCCTACAACCCTGCCCAGCTAATGAGAGTCTGAGCAGCGAGTCTACCCGAGGCCGAGCAGCACTCGGGGTCCCTTACCCCCACAGGCGAGCCGTCAGACCTGCCATCTAGTGAGAGCCTGCGCAGCGGGTCTACCTGGGGCCGATCCAGGCTTGGGGTAGAGCAAAGATCTCCAAGAAGCAACCCTTTCCCCCCAGGTGTGCCTACAACCCTGCCCAGCTAATGAGAGCCTGAGCATCGAGTCTATCCGGGGCCGAGCAGCACTCGGGGTTCCTTACCCCCACAGGCGAGCCTTCGGACCTGCCAGTTAGTGAGAGCCTGCGCAGCGGGTTTACCTGTGGCCGAGACAGGCTCGGGGTAGTGCAAAAATCTCCAAAAACCAGAAGGAAACCAAACATGAGAGAGAACTCGAAGATGTTATTACAAATAGGATTTACAACCTTGCCCCCCACTAAGGGTAGAAGCGCTTCAGGTCGTCTCTGCTCCATGCATGACTCACGGATACCCCTTCCACATTCTGGAGGTGGTATCCCCCTGTCCCCAAGACCTTTTCTACGATATAGGGCCCCTCCCAATTGGGATTGAGTTTACCAACTGCTGCCGACCTTCCTGTGGCGTCGACCTTCTTTAGGACCAGGTCCCCTTCCTTGAACTGCTTTATCCTCACATGATTATCGAAATACTTGGCCATCCTTCGCTTGACCTCCTCCTGCCTGACAGCGGCCACGTCGCGTAGCTCTTCCGCCATGTCCAACGAGAGTCGTAGCTCCTCCTCATTTCCTTCCCTCCATGTCTCGCCCCCCTTGCCTGCGGCCGCCACCCGTGGTGACTGGACCTCGAATTCCACTGGTAAGACCGCCTCGCATCCATGCGAGAGATTAAAAGGGGTATCGCCAGTGGCTGTGTTTGGGGTCGTACGCAAAGCCCACAACACCGAGGGAAGCTGCTCCACCAAGCTCCCCCTCAAGTTTTCCACCCTCTTCTTGAGCAGGTTCACTATAATTTTGTTCGCCGCCTCCACCTGACCGTTGCTCCTGGGGTGGTGGACGAAGGCAAACCTGAGGTCGATGCCCAGCTGAGTGCAGAAACTTATAAACTCCTCGCTTGCAAATTGAGGACCATTGTCCGTGACAATGACCTGAGGCAGCCCGTGCCTGCAGATGATCTCCCCCCAAATGAAGTTCCTGATGAGTTGGGAGGTTACTTTTGACAACGCCTTAACCTCCAGGCATTCAGAAAAGTAGTCAATCATAACCAAGAGAAACCTTCTCTACCCACTCGCCGGGGGGGACGACCCGACTAGATCCATCCCCCAAATGGCAAAAGGCCATGACGCCGTAATGCTTCGAAGCCGTTGAGCGGGCAAGAGTTGGAGGGGGGCGTAGAGCTGGCATTTCTGGCACCTCCTCGCAAACTCTACGACATCCTTCCTCAGGGTGGGCCCGAAGTACCCCTGCCTGGCCACCCTTGCCTCCAACGTCCTTCCTCTGGAATGGCTACCACATTCCCCAGAGTGTATCTCCTCCAGAATCCGCCGGGTCTCCTCTCCCGTCACACATCGCGCCAGAAGGCCCGAGAGCATCTTCCGATGTAGGCTTCCTTCGTGCATGAGATAGTGGGCTGCCTTATGCCGAAAGCTCTTTGCCTCTTTGATCCCCTCAGGGAGGTTGCCCGTGACGAAGAAGGTCACGAAGGGGTCCACCCATGAGGGTCGCCGATCTACTTCCATTAGTTCCCCTTCCTCGATCGCTGGATGAAACATATCAGTCAAGGTTCCCCCCCTCGGGGTCCAAACTTGGCTAATTGGTCGGCCGCCTCATTCTCTTCCCTAGGTAGATGCTGCATTGAGAAGGTTCGGAACGCCCCTATGATCCCCCTCGCCTTGTCTAAGTACCTCTGGAGGGTTGGTTCCCGAGCTTCATACTCTCCCCTGATCTGGGACGCCACCACCAGTGAGTCTGTGAACACTTGCACGTCGTGAACTCCGAGCTCCTTGGCCAATCGCAACCTGGCTATGACGACCTCGTACTCTGCCTGGTTGTTGGTGATCGGGAAGTGTAGCGCCACTCCCTGCTCTATGGTGACTCCCTGGGGGCTTACCAACACCACCCTTCCCCCCAGGGAATGTTTCCCTCAGGCCCCATCGACATACATCTTCCACGCCTCCTTCGGCAGGGCTTCCCCCTCTCCCAGCTCTGTGACGTAATCAACCAAGAAGTCAGCCACCGCCTGCGCCTTGATGGAGAGCCTAGGTACAAAAGAGACGTCGAATTCACTGAGCTCGATGGACCACTTGGCCAACCGCCCCGAGTGTTCTACCCCTTCAAAGATCTTGCGCAGGGGGTGGTCGGTTACTACCTTGATTGAATGAGCCTGAAAGTACGGCCTGAGCTTCCGGGCCGAGATAATCAGGGAAAAAGCTAACTTTTCTAAGATGGGGTAGCGTAGTTCGGCCTTCTTTAGGACTCTACTGACATAATAGATGGACAATTGCCTTTTTCCTTCCTCCCTTACCAACACAGAGCTCACTGCCTCAGCCCCTACCCCAAGGTACAAGACTAAGTCTTCTCCCTCATTCGGACTCTGCAGGAGTGGCGCTTGGGTCAGCTGAGTCTTCAACGCCTGAAAAGCTTCCTCACATTCCTTCGTCCACTCGAACTGTTTACTCCCCCGAAGCGCTTTGAAGAAAGGCGAGCACCTCTCTCCGTCCCGAGAGAGGAAACGACTCAGCCCAGCCAGCTTACCTGTCAAGTGCTGAACCTCCTTAGCGTTGCGAGGTGATTCCAACTCCATGATGACCCTCACCTTATCTGGGTTAGGCTCGACCCCTGCCGGGGTTAGAAGGTGCCCGAGGAACTTGCCTTGGCCCGCCCCGAAGATGCATTTTTGGGGGTTCAACCTCATCTTGAACTTTTGCAGAGTTGTGAACGTCTCCTCCAGGTCGAGCAAGTGAGAACCCACGTCCCTACTCTTAACCATGAGGTCATCAAGGTAGACCTCCAAGTTCCTCCCCCTTTGATCTTTAAACACCCGATCCATCATCCGTTGGTATGTAGCCCCCGCGTTCCTTAGTCCGAAGGGCATCATTTTATAGCTGAAGCAACCTTCCCTCGTGATGAAGGAGACATCCTTGACGTCGGGGGGATGCATGCGGATCTGGTGATAACCTGAAAAGCATCCAAAAAACTCATGATAGAAAAGCCGACGGCTGAATCAACCAGCGCGTCGATCCGTGGCAGGGGGTAGCAATCCTTACAACACGATTTATTTAATAAAGAAAAATCTACACACATTCTCCACCTCCCATCACCCTTCTTTACCATCACCACATTGGAGACGCAGCCTGGGTACTGGATCTCTGAAATAAAGCCTGCATCGAGAAGCTTCTTCACCTCCTCGCGGATGGGATCCTCCAGCTTTGTGGCGATGATCCTCATCTTCTGGCAGATCGGGCGTGTCTTGGGGTCCAAGTTCAAGCGGTGACAAACCACATCAGCGTCAATGCCCGACATATCCGCCGTGCTCCATGCGAAGATGTCAACGTTCTTTTGGATGCACTCCCGCATCCTCGCCTGGTCTTCTTGGCCCAAGCCTCCGCTGACCCTCACCTTCTCCACCTTCCCTGCCCTGCTGACCACCTCCATCTTCACAACTTCCTCTGCCGGCTCCAGCCGAGCCTGCTCTTCGCTGACCCTCTCCTCCCCTTCTCTCCACTCCTCAACACCTAGCCTCTCCACCTCCATTGCTTCCGACCAACCCTCCTCGGGCAGCTCCACCTCCCTGCCCCTCCGTCCATGCGACTTGACTTGAGATTTTCTTGTATCGGCTACGTTCTACGCTCACCGCACCAGAACTGTTGAAGCCAGAAATTGGCCTCAACAAGAGTTCGAAAATAGGGGACAGCCGACACCTACTTCTCTCAACCCCCGACTCCTGACTGGTTGTAAAGGACCTAGAACTGACCCAAAGCCTCAGCAGGGAGGTCCCACCTCTTTCCCGGAAGATCTCTGAGAGATTCCCCTCCAAAGCCCAAAGCTAGCCCGAAGCTAGTCCAATCCGGGTCCTTGAGGGGGACCTTGGTTCTACCCAACGAATATGAAGTTGTACACATATTCTTCCTCAAAGGCACCTAGCTCAACATTGGCTAGGGAGGGGAAGAACTTCAGTTTCTTTCGAGTAAGAGGTGGGACCTCCGAGCTGAGACCCTCGGTCTGTTTCTAGGTCTGTGACTCACGTCGGGACGGTGGTTCAAGAAGAGTAGGTGTGAGCTGCAACTTCAGGTCCGAACTCTAGGTGGAACCGGGCTACTGGTTCCAACATTTTTGATGCGGTTAGCGTGGACCGCAGCCCACAGAGAAGAATCTTGAGCAACCTCATGGCGTGAGGTCACGAAGAAGGAGACGGAGATGAGTCAGATAACCCGGGAGGATTCGTTGGAAGGGAGGAGTTCATGACGTCAATCAAAGACATCATGGACATGCTATAAGGGATCTCGCGACAGGGGGATTGTTCGGCCCCACTACCTCAGGTGTTTGCTCTCGCGCCGCAGGAAGAGCTCGTCGCGGAGAGAGTGGGAGAAGATGCCCCGGGGAGGCGACCGGGGAAGGAAGTGATGGTGGAAGGAGGCGGTCGAGACATGGCGGGAAGGGAGCTGTTCCCAAGCCCTGCGAGCGTCGTCTCGCCAGGGGAGGTCGTCGCGCAAGTAGGGGCGGCGAGACCGGTGGAGAGAGGGTCGCCTTTCTGCGAGTTGATCCTGTCAGCTCCCATCCCGGAAGGGTTTCGGGAACCCGAGATGAACTATTATGTGGGGAAAGATGACCCCCTCCAGCACCTGCAGTGGTTCGAGGACGCGGTTTCGATCAGGCCGATGACAGACGCATTCAAGTGCCGTCTTTTTGCCATCACTCTGATGGACAATGCTAGGGACTGGTTTCATCAGCTCCCAACAGGCTCGATATACTGCCTCGAGGACCTGAGCAGGAGCTTTCAGCCACATTTCTCAACTTCGAAGAAGAGGAAGAAAAACCCGGAGTCAATTTTTCTGATTAAGCAGAGGGGGGATGAGTCCCTAGCCCAGTATGTAGACAGATTCCAGGAGGAGATCTTGGATATTCAGGAGGTGCCTGGATTCGCCCTCCAGATGGCCTTTACCGTGGGACTACGGGAGGGCTTCTTCAAGATGAGCCTCACTCGGAAAGCGCCACTGTCATTTTAGGGATTGATGGAGAAGGCTGCGAAGGAAATATAAATGGAGGCGGCGAATCCAGCTTTTGCAAAAAAGCTAGCAAGACTGACGGAAGTAGAATCGAGAGAACCAGGAGGAGGGAGACAGCAAGAAGGGAGGAGAAGAGAAGAGCCGAGAGCACCGGCGTACCAGGAGTTGGGATGGAGGCAGCAGGGAGGCCCTGTCCAAGGGCAAGGGAGAGGATTTCCGCAGGGGGGAAGGAACCAACCAGGGGGACCTGGAAAATTTAACCAGCAAGGGTAGGGGTACGGTCATAGACCACCCCTACCCCCGCCGCAACAAGCTATGACCATCGGCCGAGGGAGAGGTAGAGGCCGAGAGAGAGGAAGAGCAGGAGCAGGAGCTGGGAGGAGGAGAAACCCTCAGGAGGGAAGACAAGGGGAGGAGGTAGCGTTGCCATACTGTGACTTCCACGAGGAGGAGGATCACGCAACGGCTACCTTCCCGGAATTCTTGGAAATGAGAAGAGCTAGGGGAGCAGGAGGGCAGCAGAGGCTGGTACGGATAGTGGAGGTGACCGGGACAGGGGAGGAAGACCGGTGTGTGGATCGAGCGGACGTAGGGGATCGAGGAGGGATCGAAGTAATACATGGGGGGGGGGGGTGTGGATGGAGGCTGCCCGAAAGGCGAGCCCGCATACCATGTACCGCCGGAGCGTAGCTTCGACGTCACAAGCCCCTCCCCCGGATGAGAAGATCACCTTTTCGAGAAAAGACATGCCGGACCATGAAGAGCCCTTCTGTGACGCACTGGTGATCCGGACTGCCATTGAAAACTTTATTGTATCGCGGATCCTGGTCGACAATGGAAGCTCAGTAAATGTTATCTTCAAGAAGACGTTTAACGAGATGAGGGTGGAGGCCCGAAGGGTGTTGGAAGCAGATGGACCATTGTTCGGATTCTCAGGAGAGAGGAAGGAAGTCGATGGGGGAGTGGGACTCCAGGTAACCCTGGGGGGGCTATCCAGGAACTGCCGCTTTGTCATAGTGGATGCCCCCAGCAGTTACAACGCCATCTTTGGGCGCCTCTTGATCAGTGCTTTTAGATGTGTTTCGTCCTCTTTCCATCAGTGCCTGAAGCTCAATGCTGAAGGTACCCAAATCAGAGTACGCTACGTGACGGCGATAAACACCATATCATGGCAGGGGGAGGCCGAGGAGATGGGGGAAGAGGATGGAACGATGACAGCAGGAATTCAGTGGCGAGGAAGAGGAGAAAGAAGAAGAGGACAGAGGAGAAAGGGAGGTGGAGATGGTAGGAGGCATTGCGGTGGAGCCGAAAACCGCGGGAGAAAAGGATGGAGAGATGGGGATGGAAGAGGAGAAAGAAGAAGAGGACGAAAGAGAAAGACAGGTGGAGATGGTAGGAGGCATTGCGGTGGAGCTGGAAACGACATGAGAGAAGGATGTAGAGATGGAGATGGAAGAGGAGAAAGAAGAAGAGGAGGACGGAGGAGAAAGAGAGGTGGGGATGGTAGGAGGCATTGCGGTGGAGCCGGAAACGGCGGGAGAGGAAAATGGAGAGATGGAGGGGGGAGAGGAGTCAAAGGAAGATGGAGGAAGGAGGAAAGAAAAGAGAAAGATGGAGGAAGCAGAAGGGTCACCCGGGGGGGAAGCCCGGTTGAGAAAAAGAAGAATTTCACTACTGGAAGGAGAGAACACTAGCGAGCGGGAGATGGAGAAGTTGGGGGAGGAAATGGTGGTGACTGTCACGGAGGACGAGGCCAGAGAACATGATGTGCTGGGAGAGCAGGAGGGAGAGGAGGAACCGTCAAGGCTGAAGGCAGCCGTGGAGGTACTAGATATGGAGGTCCTCACTAAAGAAGGAAGGAAAGAGAAGATAAAGGTCAGTGGCGAGCTCAGCCCAGAAGACTAGGAGGAGATCAAGGCATGCGTGCAGAGGAATATTGACGTCTTCGCCTGGAGCGCAGCTGACATGCCAGGGGTCGATGCGGACGTGGCCTGCCACCGTCTTAACCTCGACCCCAACACTCGTCCGGTGCATCAAAAGAAGAGGGCTATCGCCACTAAGATGGCCGGACCCATCAGAGAGGAGGTAGAAAAGTTGCTTAAGGTAGGGTTTGTGTCTGCGTGTAAGTATCCGGGGTGGTAAGCAATGTTGTAATGGTAAAAAAGGGGCAGGGTAAGTGGAGAATGTGTGTGGATTTCTCTCTCTTGAATAAAGCATGCCCTAAGGATTGTTACCCCCTGCCTCGAATCGACGCGCTGGTTGACTCAGCCGTCGGTTTCTCACTTATGAGTTTTCTAGATGCGTTTTCAGGATACCACCAAATACGCATGCACCCTCCGGATCTCAAGGACGTCACCTTCGTCACGGAGGATGGATGCTTCTGTTTTAACATGATGCCCTTTGGGTTGAAAAATGCGGGAGCGACCTACCAAAGAATGATGGATCGGATCTTCCGAGAGCAGAAAGGAAAGAACCTCGAAGTTTATGTGGATGACCTGATGATCAAAAGCCGGGACCTCAGATCTCATGTCTTGGATCTTGAGTAAACTTTTGGAACCTTAAGAAAATATAAAATGAGGCTCAACCCCCTGAAATGTGTTTTTGGAGCCAATAGGGGAGAGTTTCTAGGGCATCTTCTCACCCCATCCGGAGTAGAACCTAATCCCGATAAGGTAAAGGCAATCCTAGAACTGGAATCTCCCAGAAATGGCAAGGAAGTTCAACGTCTCACCGGCAAGCTGACCGGGCTAAGCAGGTTTCTCTCTCGAGCCGGGGAGAAATGCTCGCCTTTCTTCCGGACGTTAAGAGGGGGTAGGAAGTTCGAATGGACCCCTGAATGCGAGGAGGCTTTTTAAGCTCTAAAGCAGCAGCTCACCCGAACGCCTTTACTCCAGGGGCCAAGGGAAGGAGAGGTCTTGTTCTTATATTTAGGAGTGGGGACCGGGGCCATGAGTTCGGTTCTTGTACGAGAGGAAAGAAAAAAAGCAATTCCCGATCTATTACGTGAGCATGGTCCTAAAGAAGACGGAACTCGGGTACCCCATCCTTGAAAAATTAGCATTTGCTCTCATCATATCGGCCAGGAAGCTTAGGACGTATTTTCAGGCCCATTCTATTCAGGTGGTGACGGATCACCCCCTCCGTCGCATCTTGGAGGGGGTGGAGCACTCTGGGAGGTTGGCTAAATGTTCAATAGAGCTCAGTGAATTCGACCTCACGTTTACTTTTTGTCTGGCCATCAAGGTACAAGCGGTGGCCGACTTCCTAGCAGATTACGTAGTGGAGATCCGAGAGGCCGAGACACCCCCTCGAGCGACTTGGAAGATGCTGGTAGATGGAGAGTCAGGAAAAAATTCATTTGGAGGAGGAATGATCTTGGTAAGTCCAGAGGGGATCAGAATTGAGCAGGCTTTGAAGATCCACTTCACGATCACCAACAACCAAGCGGAATATGAGGCGATCATCGCAGGGCTCAGGTTAGCTCGGGAGTTAGGCACACAAGACATCAGGGTCTCCACAGACTCTATGGTGGTTGCAGGCCAGATCAAAGGGGAGTTTGAAGCGAGGGAGCCCACCCTCCAGCTGTATCTAGGGAAGGTCAAAGACATCATCGGGCAGTTCTGTAGTTTTTCGATTCAGCACGTCCCGAGGGACGAAAGTGCTCAGGCTGATCAACTCGCCAAATATGGCCCTCGAGCAGGAGGAACATTGACAGAGCTCTTCAGGTCGTCCATAGAAGAGGGAGAGCTAATGGAGATAAGCCAGCAAGGGTCTTGGATGGACCCCCTCATCACCTTTTTGACCTCGGGGCAACTTCCCGCGAGCGATCTCGATAAGAAGCGGGCCAGGTACAAATCGACATACTACATGCTAAAAGATGGGGCATTGTACCGTAAGACGCTGTCGGGTCTGCTGGCTCGATGTGTCGGAGGAGGAGGTTCCAAGGGTTCTGGAAGAAATTCACTCAGGAGAATGTGAGAGTCACTCAGGGAGCCGAACTTTAGAGGGGAGAGTGCTGAGGCAGGGGTACTTCTGGCCTACCCTCAGAAAAGATGCCGAGGAGTTCACAAAAATATGTCAAAAGTGTCAGGAGTTCGCCCCCCTCCAACTCCTTCCCGCCCAGAGGTTACGAACAATCACGACTCCCTGGCCCTTCGCAGTATGGGGACTAGATCTAGTGGGTCCTTTTCCCCAGGCAAGTGGCTAGAGGAAATTTCTGCTGGTCATGGTGGATTACTTTTCGAAATGGCTGGAGGTGAAGGCGTTGGCTAAGGTGACAACACATGTTGTCAAAAATTTCGTATGGGGAGAGATCATATGTCGACATGGGCTACCACTGGCCATCGTAACTGATAACAGACCACAATTTGCTAGTAGACAATTCATTGATTTCTGCATCCGGCTGGGCATAGACATCCGTTTCGCCTCGGTTCATCATTCACGGAGCAATGGACAGGTGGAGGCAGCGAACAAGATCATTGTTAATCTTTTAAAGATGAAGGTGGAGAACCTAAAGGGGAGCTGGGTGGAACAACTCCCTTCAGTTCTCTGGGCCTTGAGGACCACACCAAACACCGCCACGGGAGAGACCCCATTTAAGCTCTCTCATGGCTTGGAGGCCGTCATACCATTAGAGTTCGAGGTCACATCACCAAGAGTAGCCGTTGCAAGGGGGGAGACGAAGGATGGATGACAGAGAACGTGGAAAAGCAAAAACTCTCTCTTGATCTCGTGGAAGAGCTCAGGGATTTGCCGATGGTCCGGCCGGAGGAGGTCAAGCGTCGGATGACGAGGTACTTTGATAAGCATATAAGGATCAAACAGTTCCAGAAGCTTGATTTGGTTCTCAAAAAGGTTGATGCAGCGGGCAGAGGAGCCTCAGTAGGAAAGCTCAATCCAAATTGGGAAGGTCCTTTCGTAGTAAAGGAGGTCTTGAAATCGGGAGAGTACCACCTCCAAGATGTGGACGAGGTATCCCTTGATCGCGCCCGAAGTGTCGATGACTTAAAGAGATTTTATCCATAACATTTTTTGTTCATTACATTTTTTATCGTCCAATACTTGCAATTTTGATGTGGCATTCTGATATGATGAAATCGCAGGTGTCTTTTTTCATGACGTTAAAGGTGAAATGGAAGAATGAAGACCCCGAGCAGACCCGCTGACTAGGCTCTCATCTAGCTGACAGGGCTGTATGCTCACTCAGTGGTTGAAGATGATTTGGAGTGGATACCCCGAGCAGACCCGCTGACCAGACTCTCATCTAACTGACATGGCTGTATGCTCACTCGGTGGTTGGAGATGGTTTGGAGAGGAGACCCCGAGCAGACCCGCTGACCATGCTCTCATCTAGCTGGCAGGGGTGTAGGCTCACTCGGTGGTTGGAGATGGTTTGGAGAGGAGACCCCGAGCAGACCTGCTGACCAGGCTCTCATCTAGCTGGCAGGGCTGTAGGCTCACTCAGTGGTTTGAGATGGTTTGGAGTGGAGACCCCGAGCAGACCCGCTGACCGGGCACTCATCTAGCTGACAGGGCTGTAGGCTCACTCAGTGGTTGGAGATGGTTTGGAGTGGAGACCCCGTGCAGACCCGCTGACCAGGCTCTCATCTAGCTGGCAGGGCTGTAAGCTCACTCGGTGGTTGGAGATGGTTTGGAGAGGAGACCCCGAGCAGACCCGCTGACCAGACTCTCATCTAGCTGACAGGGCTGTAAGCTCACTCGGTGGTTGGAGATGGTTTGCAGTGGAGACTCCGAGCAGACCCGCTGACCAGACTCTCATCTAGCTGGCAGGGTTGTAAGCTCACTCGGTGGTTGGAGATGGTTTGGAGAGGAGACCCCGAGCTGACCCGCTGACCAGACTCTCATCTAGCTGGCAGGGCTGTAGGCTCACTCGGTGGTTGGAGATGGTTTGGAGAGCAGACCCCGAGCAGACCCGCTGGCCAGGCTCTCATCTAGCTGGCAGTGCTGTAGGCTCACTCGGTGGTTGGAGATGGTTTGGAGTGGAGACCCCGAGCAGACCCGCTGACCAGACTCTCATCTAGCTGGCAGGGCTGTAGACTCACTCGGTGGTTGGATATGGTTTGCAGTGGAGACCCCGAGCAGACCCGCTGACCAAGCTCTCATCTAGCTGACAGGGCTGTAAGCTCACTCGATGGTTGGAGATGATTTGGAGAGGAGACCCCGAGCAGACCGCTGACCAGACTCTCATCTAGCTGATAGGGTTGTAGGCTCACTCGGTGGTTGGAGATGGTTTGGAGTGGAGACCCCGAGCAGACCCGCTGCCCTTGCTCTCATCTAGCTGACAGGGCTGTAGGCTCACTCGGTGGTTGGACCCGCTGATCAGGCTCTCATCTAGCTGGCAGGGCTGTAGGCTCACTCAGTGGTTGAAGATGGTTTGGAGTGGAGACCCCGAGCAGATCCGCTGATCAGACTCTCATCTAGCTGGCAAGACTGTAGTCTCACTCGGTGGTTGGAGATGGTTTGGAGAGGAGACCCCGAGCAGACCCGCTGACCAGACTCTCATCTAGCTGACAGGGCTGTAGGCTCACTCGGTGGTTGTGGATGGTTTGGAGAGGAGACCCCGAGCAGACCCGCTGACCAGACTCTCATCTAGCTGACAGGACTGTAGGCTCACTCGTTGGTTGGAGATGGTTTGGAGAGGAGACTCCGAGCAAACCCGCTGACTAGACACTCATTTAGCTGGCAGGGCTGTAGGCTCACTCGGTGTTTGGAGATGGTTTGGAGTGGAGACACCGAGCAGACCCGCTGACCAGACTCTCATCTAGCTGGTAGGGCTGTAGGCTCGCTTGGTGGTTGGAGATGGTTTGGAGTGGAGACCCCGAGCAGACCCGCTGACCAGACTCTCATCTAGCTGACAGAGCTGTAGGTTCACTCGGTGGTTGGAGATGGTTTGGAGAGGAGATCCTGAGCAGACCCGCTGACCTTGCTCTCATCTAGCTGGCAAGGCTGTAGGCTTACTCGGTGGTTGAAGATGGTTTGAAAAGGAGACCCCGAGCAGACCCGCTGACCAGGCTCTCATCTAGCTGGCAGGGCTGTAAGCTCCCTCGGTGGTTGAAGATGGTTTGGAGAGGAGACCCCGAGCAGACCCGCTGACCAGACTCTCATCTGGCTGGCAGGGCTGTAGGCTCACTTGGTGGTTGAAGATGGTTTGAAGTGGAGACCCCGAGCAGACACGCTGACCAGACACGCATCTAGCTGGCAGGGCTGTAGGCTCACTCGGTGGTTTGAGATGGTTTGGAGTGGAGACCCCGAGCAGACCCGCTGACCAGTCTCTCATCTAGCTTGCATGGCTGTAGCCTCACTCGGTGGTTAGAGATTGTTTGGAGAGGAGACCCTGAGCAGATCCGCTGACCAGGCTCTCATCTAGCTGGCAGAGCTGTAGGCTCACTCGGTGGTTGGAGATGGTTTGGAGTGGAGACCCCGAGCATACCCGCTGACCAGGTTCTCATCTAGCTGCCAGACTGTAGGCTCACTTGTTGGTTGGAGATGGTTTGGAGTGGAGACCCCGAGCAGACCCGCTGAACAGGCTCTCATCTAGCTGGTAGAGCTGTAGGCTCACTCGGTGGTTGAAGATGGTTTGGAGAGGAGACCCCGAGCAGACCCGCTGACCAGACTCTCATCTAGCTGGCAGGGCTGTAGGCTCACTCGGTGGTTGGAGATGGTTTGGAGAGGAGACCCCGAGCAGACCCGCTGACCAGGCTCTCATTTAGCTGACAGGGCTGTAGGGTCACTTGGTGGTTGGAGATGGTTTGGAGTGGAGACCCCGAGCAGACCCACTGACCAGACTCTCATCTAGCTGGCAGGGCTGCATGCTCACTCGGTGATTGAAGATGGTTTGGAGTGGAGACCCCGAGCAGACCCGCTGACCAGACTCTCATCTAGCTGAAAGGGCTGCAGGCTCACTCGGTGGTTGGAGATAGTTTGGAGAGGAGACTCCGAGCAGACCCGCTGACCAGGCTCTCATCTAGCTGACAGGGTTGTAGGCTCACTCGGTGGTTGGAGATGGTTTGGAGTTAAGACCCCGAGCAGACCCGCTGACCAGGCTCTAATCTAGCTGGCAGGGCTGTAGGCTCACTCGGTGGTTGGAGATTGTTTGGAGTGGAGAACCCGAGCAGACCCGCTGACCAGGCTCTCATCTAGCTGGCAGGGCTGTAGGCTCACTCGGTGGTTGAAGATGGTTTGGAGTGGAGACCCCGAGCAAACCCGCTGACCAGGCTCTCATCTAGCTGGCAGGGCTGTAGGCTCACTCGGTGGTTGGAGATGGTTTGAAGAGGAGACCCCGAGCAGACCCTCTGACCAGACTCTCATCTATATGGCAGAGCTGTAGGCTCACTCGGTGGTTTGAGATGGTTTGGAGAGGAGACCCCGAGCAGACCCGCTGACCAGACCTTCATCTAGCTGGCAGGGCTGTAGGCTCACTCGGTGGTTGGAGATGGTTTGGAGTGGAGACCCCGAGCAGACCCGCTGACCAGACTCTCATCTAGCTGGCAGGGCTGTAGGCTCACTCGGTGGTTTGAGATGGGTTGGAGTGGAGACCCCGAGCAGACCCGCTGACCAGACTCTCATCTAGCTGGCAGAGCTCTAGGCTCACTCGGTGGTTGAAGATGCTTTGGAGAGGAGATCCCGAGCAGACCCGCTGACCAAACTCTCATCTAGCTGACAGAGCTGTAGGCTCACTCGGTGGTTGCAGATGGTTTGGAGTGGAGATCCCGAGCAGACCCGCTGACCAGACTCTCATCTAGCTGACAGGGCTGTAAGCTCACTTGTTGGTTGGAGATGGTTTGGAGTGGAGACCCCGAGCAGACCCGCTGACCAGGCTCTCATCTAGCTGCCATGACTGTAGGTTGACTCGGTGGTTGCAGATGGATTGGAGAGCAGACCCCGAGCAGACCCACTGACCGGGCTCTCATCTAGCTGGCAGGTCAGTAGGCTCACTCGGGGGGAAGTCAAGTGGCAAGAGCTCTCGAAGAAAGGTGTCTATACTTATCAGTGAATTAGTAGAAGATTCTTATGAAAAGGAAGGATTGGAGGCAATGCAAGTGAGGAGGAGCATTTCAGACTGGCGCTCGGCGAGGGGGACCTCGCCCATAGCGAGCGGGTATTCAATGTCAAAGGCACATGTCTCGCATAAAAAGGGGACTTATCGAAGGGAGCAGTTTGGTCCCCAGATTCTACCCGCGTAAGGTTCGTCTCGCGACGAGACGAGAGTAAAAGGCCAGACTGTCTCGCACTCGGCATGGGTGAGGAGAAGTGCAACGACCAGCGCTCTGAGTTAACTTTCAAACGAGACAGCAATAGATGAATCGCAATGAAATAAAAAGAGCAAAAGGTTATAATAAAAATCCCGAAAGATTATAATAACAATTCCTTGTTCATTACAGAAAGAAGAAACATCTCTATACAAAAACATACAAGTACAAGAGACAAAAAAGGGGGGGGGGGAGTCCCAAGACCCTGACACCCGTTCACTCCTCGTCACTGGAGGTGGAGCTGTCATCCGTCTCGCCGTATAGTTGCGGGACCAGGTCGCGGACCGTGACTGTCTCGGCATCATCTTTGACGACCCCTAGTTCCTTCATCATCTTCAGGACGAGCTCGGCGGTCTTGATGTTGGCATCTCGGCACATGACATCGACCTCGTCCAGAGAATAATGAGTGGGCGGATCTGGGTGAGGGTGAGGCAGGGAGCTATCTAGAAGGCGGGTGTTCTCGGCCTTTAGCCTCCTGTTCTCCTCCTCCAAGGCCTCCACGCGCGAGCGCATTCGATCAGCCGTCTCGGCATCCTGCGAGAAGGCTATCAGTCAACAAAAATTCATGCAAGAAAAACTAGCAAGTTAAACTGGCGAATGGCCGTTAGAAAGCTTATCACGCCGCCTTGGCTTCGGGCGAGAAGGTTGTCGGCGACTGCCGACCTCTTTTCAAGGTCATTCGATTTCTCGCGTTCTACGGCAAGGCTGGTCTCCGCCTCCTTCCACTTCTTGTTATTGAAGACAAGGCGACGCAAGATTCTGTGCGAGAGCTCCATGGAGCGAAATTGGGCGTGAGCGGTCTTCAAGACGAGGTCTCGCGACGGCTCGTTATCCGCGGGCTCAGCCACAAGGCCACCATAGAGCCCATACCCGAGGGAGAAGGCGTGGCTGGTGGGTGGGTCTCGCTCCTTCCAGGAGGGAAGGAGAGTGGACACCGACACGCGGTTGGAGTCCTCCCACAAAAGAACCGGCTCGCCGATGGCATCGCCGTCACGGGCCCCATGTTGTAATTCAGATGCGAGGAGGGGGCCGTGCGGCTGGAAGAGCCAGCCTCGCGAGGGGGAAGCTCGGCGGGCTGGACAGAGGTGGTGGCGGTTTGGTCAGGTAGGGCCGTCTCGCGGGCAGGCGAGACGGCTTGATGGTGAGGTGATGGAGATCTTTCCACAGAAATGGGGGTCAGAGACCCCGACATTTCTTTCCTTTCCTTGGGCGCAGCTCCTTTTTTCTCTTTTGGCCGCAGCACCACCTTCTTCATCTTCTTCTTAGGACTGTGCCGAGGAGCGGCAACATCGTCCCCAGCTCTTTTCTTTGGGGCGGGAGTCGGCGTTTCCTTTTCCGCCTCCGCCGCCATGCTGGCAAGGACGAGACCTTTGTTGCTCAGGTAAGGGGGATGGATGAGGATAGTCCTCTCTCCTGAGAAAGAAAATGGTCAGAATGAAACAAGACGGTAAGATAAGCATAATACTAAGACAGCGCGAGTATACCTTCACCAGGGAGGACGAGAAGGAGCGAGTCGAGGTCTCGCCGAAGGTAATTGACCTCGAAGTTTTTCCCTACGAAGAAGTCGCAGAGAGGCATTTCAGCGCCCCCAACCTTGGGGGTCTCGTGGTACACCTCGACAGGCGACACCGGAGCGAGTGGGACGCCTCCAAGATTCTCGCGAATGAAGACAAACCGGGTGAGTCAGTGGTGGTTCTTGTTGGGCGTCTCGCATACCTTTAGGCCTTGGCCGGTGAAGTATGAGACGCCATCGTCTTTGGCATGGTAGACGAACAGCTTGCGAAAGACAGTAAGACTAAATTCGATGCGCTCGCGGCGCAGGTAACTAGCGAAGGCGACCAACATCGAGATGGCGTTGGGGTTGAGATGTGCGGGAACAACGCCAAAATATTTCAAAGCCTGTTTTACCTCTGGCCAGAGGGGGAGTCTTAGCCCCGCCTCGAAGTGCGAGACAGGGAAGGCGAGCTCGTCGGGGTAGAAGGTATTAACAGCCTCGCCGACCTTTGGCGGGCGAGACTGATACCCAGCAGCTAGGAATTCGCTGGCGAAGCGGTTGTAATCCTCTTCAGAGATTTTGCCGGGGGGGGGGGAGTCGTGGTCGACAAATCGCCTCCCGCAGCGGCTGCGGCCCTCGCCTTCTTCTGCTCTCTTCTTTCCCATGGCGAGCGAGATGACAGAAACAGAAGGGGGTAAAAAAAAGAGGGGTGGAAATGGGACGCGAGAAGAGGTAGGCAAGGGGGAGCAGGCGAGAACTCCGGATTTCAGCAGCAGCAGGAAGCGATAGAGCAAGTATAGGACATCTGGATCCGGGGGGGGGGTATTTATAGCAGATAGAGAGACGAGAAAAAAGAGCGGGAAAGTGAGAAGGCGGAAGCCGAAGGGGCAACCCGACGATTCATCTTCTCTCTCTCTCCTGAACCCGAGACGCGGAACTCCGCGACGACATTTCCCATGAGCCAAAAATAAAAATAAAAAAGTAGATTGATTAACACAACCATAATGAGAATCCGACATGACAGGTTGACAAAATATCATAATAAATTATCACAATAAATTATTTCGTTCCGCACGAGACAGACATCTCGTCCAAGGGGATCAAAATAACAAATTAATAATTAAACAGGTCGGTGTCCGATTAATAAATACAACAAAGTCACCGGCGAGACGCTTAAACAGGCGAGACGAAGCCAATGTCCCTTAATTCTTGTGCCACTTCCAGCGGCCGCCGTGAGATCCCGCGCATGGAGGACGTCCAGGCAGATGAAAGGCGCGGACGACGTCAAGACCGCGGCGCGCGAGGCAGAGATGTTGGTCAGTCTCGCTTATGATGGCCTGAGGGTCTGTCCCATCTATTTCGGCGTCGGCATCGACCTCGACAGAGAGGCGAGCACACTCAGTTTCCAGCCAGTCAATGCGCCGATCGGAAGCTTGCTTCTCCAGTTCCATCTCGCGGATGATGTGTATATTTTCGAAACATCCTGGCCGTCCGGCGCTTCAACTCCAGAAGGTCCATAGGATCACCCAGGTAGTCTTCGATCTCATCTGGGCGAGGAAGAGGCGAGAGGGGAGACGACGTGGGGGAATCCTCAGTACCCGAGTCGAACTGGATACCTGCGAAAAAGTGGAAGATCATAATGAAGGATGGTCACGCAGCCGCGAGCTGTGGATACAAAAACTAGCCCCGTGGTCTCGAATGTACCCGATGGGGGAATAGAAATCTGCATGAAGCAGAAAGACATGATGAGTTTACTTACTTGGGATGAGAGAGTTCCCCACAAGCCGCGAGATGTCTTCTTTTCTTGTGATAGGGGGGAGGATTCCTGAGGCGAGTCGGGGCATTGATAATGTTGATCGGTAACGTCAGGAGGATTCGCTGGCATGTGGGAATCATCGTGGTTTCCCTGAAAGAGCATGATCAATAAGCGAGACGATAAGAGAAAGGAGAGGCGAGAGGAGGAGTCAAGAATCACCTGTCTCTCCCCAAAGGACGCGGGAGGAAGTGTATCGACTGTCAAGGGTGCCGAAGTGGTCGCGCCGGCCGAGAATGGAGGGCCGACGGTTTTTGTCTTCTTCAGGCGAGATGAGGAAGGTGCTGAAGCGGGGGTGCGGGCCAAAGATGGGATCAGGGCAGCCACATTGGCTTTGTTTTGTTTCCGTACCATCGCGAGATGCTCACGAAAGCTCTGGCTATGAGACATGTTGATGGTAGAAGAAAGGTGGAAATTAGAGAGGGGGCGCTCCATGATGAGGTGGGGTCTCATATTTATAGACTCCAGGGGGAGGGCCCGCCAAAGATTCTCATAAATGAGTCCCAACGACCGCGAGCCTCAGTTGGACTTTCTTTCCGAGCTTGGGGCAACCTCGAAAAGAGCGGGGATTGTGTACAACCTTGAGCTCGCGGGAGACGTTTTAAGCAGCGAGACGGAGAAGCTGGCGAGAGGAATTGAAGAAGCGAGTGAGACATTTTTGGTCCACTCGCAGAGGGCGAGGCGGGGCTCGACGCTGTAGGCGAGACGTCCTCTAGGGCGCGGGCTGGCCCTTGGGGCGAGATGGCTCCCATGGGGCGGGAGGCCGGCGAGACGAGCAGGTTAGTTCGTCTCGCCCGCTGATCATTTTCCCACTCGCCATGTAGAAGGAAGGATGTTTTTACCTTCTTACCACCAAGAGAGATTTTACTCTTCTACCCTAGGTAATTTTACCCTTCTACCCTTGGTGGTCTGCATATAGCTCTTCAGAACAGCGGAGTTTGGCTGTTGCCAGACCCGACCCAGGGTATTGTGCTAATTTCATGTCGGTTCAGTATGGTTATTTGCAGATCAAGCTCAGAGGCCTATAAATAGACCGATAAGATGTCTTGAAGGGTTGTTGATCCTTTCCATATTCTTCCTTAAAGACACCTAGCTCAGCATTGGCTAGGGAGGGGAAGAACTTCAGTTTCTTCCGGGTAAGAGGTGGGACCTCCGAGCTGAGATCCTCAGTCTGTTTCTAGGTGTGCGACTCACGTCGGGACGGTGGTTCAAGAAGAGTAGGTGTGAGCTGCAACTTTTCAGGTCCGAACTCTAGGTGGAACCAGGTTACTGGTTCCAACATATTGCAGGAAACTGAGATGCTCGACTGTGTTCCAACAAACACCCCGATTGAAGAAAATCACGGAATCTGTGAGGATGGTAACAGTGATCAGGGCAATGTCACACGCTACCAGAGATTAGTTGGAAAACGAATATACTTGTCTCATACTCGTCCCGATATTATCCATGTTGTTGGGATTCTGAGCAGATACATGCATGCTCGCAGGATTAGACATCAAGAGGCAGCTTATCAGGTGTTAGGGTACTTAAAGAAGGCTCCGAGTCGTGGTCTTCTATTTTCCAAAAATGACCACTTGAGGATTGAAGTTTTTACTGATGCTGATTGGGCAGGATGTCGTGATAATCGAAAGTCTATAATCTGTTATTGTTCTTTTGTTGGAGGAAACCTGGTGACTTGGCGCAGTAAGAAGCAAAATGTAGTGGTCAGATCAAGTGCTGAGGCAAAATACCGTGCAATCACAAGGCACATGCGAAGGCCTCTGGTTGCGTACAGTTCTACATGACTTGGGGTTTCCCGTGACGACACTGTTCTCCTTGTTTTGCGACAACAAGGTAATAATCAGTATATACCATAATCCTGTACAACATGACAGGACAAAACACGTTGAAGTGGATCGACATTTTATGAAAGATCACTTGGATAAAAAGGCTAGTCACACAATTCGTTCACTCTAAAGATCAACTGACAGATGTGTTTACAAAAAGCTTGGGGTGATGCATTCAGTGACAACATCAAGGGACTTGGAATGACTGATATCTTTCGTCCGACTTGAGGGGGAGAGTTGAGAGTTATTTACAAGTCGAGTCATTTTTCGTATTATTATTATTATTATTATTACTAGCGCTTATGTGTGTACGTGAGGTTTAGTCCCACATCGGGTGTTTACGTTTACAAGTCTATTGTAATCTTATATATAGCTCTCAATGGATGAATAATAATGAGCAAGTATTATTTCCTCTCAATTCAACTCTGTCTTCATCAGATACAATGTAGGCTACGAGTGTGTCCAGGAAATGAAATGATTTGACTTGGATAGTTTGTCTACGACCACAAGATTGATAAACTTCCGATGGTATTTGAGTAACCCGTCGATGAAGCACATGAATATGTTTGATCAAATATGCATGGGAACAAACAGGAGTTGCAGAAATATGGCGGGATGCAAATGTTCAACCTTGTTCTATTGACATGCAATACATAATGCAATGAAATCATGCACTGATCTCTGTATTCTTTCCAATACCCCCCCTCCCTTAAAAGTACATTTTGTACTCCTTCATGGGTATGTGACTGGACTGCCCTCAAAAATGTCTCCACTATGGGTATTTCAACCACCACATATGTGCGACTTTCATAAAGGATAAGCTCCTCATGTACCATTCAAACCTTGCAGGCTTCCTTCTTTTTTGATGCTGTCTCGAAATGTGGTGAGAATGTTTTACCTTGTAACCTCTGTACGCATACTCTCAAACTGTTATGTTGTGGGTGACGATATATCGCATAAGTGTCTGATGCCTTCTTCTATTCGTACAACATTTGATGCCTTGTTGAGTGTGTCGACTCAATACTCAAGATAGAAATTGTTTCCCAACAACTTACTCACAAAGTGTTGTTGTGATGGGGGTGACGAACTTCTGCTCCAACAAATATTTCCATTCGAAGTAATCTGTGTGCATCTTGAATCGTCATCCCCACAGATGAGGGAGCCAACACTGAACTTTTTCTCGTGTTATTAACTCCTCTTCGTAGGTGGGCAATTTATAATGATATTGTGCTAAGTGTCGGCTGAAGCACACAATGGGGTGTCCCGAATGATGCAATACTGCACTGATCTTCCCTGGATCAACCGATGCACCTTTTCTATAACCAATATGTCACGGTTAGTGCCAAACATGTTTCTCTCATTTTTAATGCCAATGGGTTCTTTTGTATCAAGGTTAAGACAACTCATTTGAGCTGAAGAAAATCAAAACGTGTTTGCGGAGATATGGGCCAAATACCTTCATGATGGCCAGAAGAGTAAATGAAGCTTTAGTCAGCTCAAAAGACACGACTAAGAACTCGAAGTGCCCACGATGCATCTTGAATGCTTTGTTGGCTATATCTTCCGTTGTCATTCAGACTTGATGGTAGCTTGACTTGAGATCCAGCTTGGAGAACACCTTGGCCCTGTGTAATTTATTAAAAACTCCTCGACAACTAGAATAGGTAATTATGTTTCACTGTGCTGCCATTCAAGGTCTGAAAGCCTATGCAATATCTCCACGTACCATCCTTCTCGCCACTAACAATAATGATGCTGAAAAAGGTGATTGATTAGGGCGAATGATACCTCTCTGAATTAACTCGCATTGATCCCCGATCTCGTCTTTTTGTAGAAATGGGTAACAATATAATTTCACTATTGGTGATCGGGACTATCCATATGGGGGTTATTATGAAGGCGGACACACAAAAGCCTCAATCTATCAGAATGGCGGATTGGGTATTCTGAGAAACATAAAAATGGACTTCGCCGCCTCTTCAACTGTGTAGATCCATTGAGTTGGCTCATAGGGTGCGAGCAATTCTTGTGAATTAGAGGGCAAGATGGAGGGAGTGGATTGGCAATGCATCCCGGGGAATGGCTTAGGTGCTTCCGGGATTGGCGGGATTGGATTTTAGACAATGGACGTGACACTAACTGCTAGACGACGTGGGCTTAATTTATATGGAATTGGGTCATGACGGGGGGTGGGCGAGAAATTATTCAGGAAGAGGGGAGGTGGAAGTTAAGGGAAATTTTAGTCGTGTGATGGAGGCGATTATGAGTTAGTGGGGAGATGGTGTTCAAACAAAGTGGGGAGTGGAGGGAGATATCCGAGCTTCTTACTTGGTCTCTGGCTTCGACATCAATGATCAAACGGAGGATTTTCTCTCTAACTTTCAATGCCTTCTTTGAATGGAGTTTTCTATCTTTATACATAGACAGAGGAGTCACAAATAATCATGGCTCTTTGATCATGATGATATCCAAAAAAAGAAATAAAAATTAGGAAATGTATTAAAAATACAAAAAATCCTATATTGGTGACTTACTCAAAATGAACAGTGTCAATCTTTACCACATACCTAAAGTGTGGCGTGATCCCTATTAGTCTCATCCCTAGCTCCTCGTGAGAGAGAGAGAGAGAGTTGTGGAAAAATTTGGGTAAAAATACATACAATCCTACCGTTCTCCTCCCTTGCGCTTACTCCAAAATTAAAACTTTGCAAATAATTAAACTAATTCAATTTAAAAAAACAAATGCGTGCTAAATTTTAAAATTTGATATCTTTGTTGTCGAGGTCGTCATGTATCGTTGCCGTTGTTGCATCGGTCGTATGTGTCCCCAAAGTGTGCCCGTAACATCTTGCCAATGTCATTGCCGCCATCCCACAATATTGTCTATATTCAGTGATGCGCTGTAAGCATTTGTTAATCATTGTCTGCAATGTTGAGCATAACCGTATGCACCAAATGGTCATTGTCGGTGCATTTATGCTTGTTGGTTGTCATTATCGAAGATTATCGTCGATCTCTATTGTTGATGATTGTCAGTGAATGACGTTGCAAACATTGCATTATCAACAATTGTTTCTTGTACAAACATTCATGAGCACTACAAAAATCCATTGTTCACTCGCATTCGACATCCTGTGGTGATTGTGACTGATGCAGGACAAGCGTTACACCTGCTTACTATCCTGAAGTCCCATCAGGGCCTACTTTGGAGTTCACCTAGGTGGCTTTATCAAAGTTGCAGCCCATACGCCCAAACCCGTCTCCGGTTCCACCACAGGGCACAACAGGTTGTTGAGGTCGGGGATCAAACACCCGACCTCCTTGATAAAGAGTCTTCAGGCAGACTACCATCAGTAACTGAAAGTTTACCTGAAGACTCTTAATCAAGGAGGTCGGGTGTTCGATCCCCGGCCTAATCAACCCACTGTGCCCTGTGGTGGGATTGGAGACTTGTTGGGGTGTACGAGCTGCAACCTTTATAAAGCCACTTCGGTGGACTCCGAGGTGGACCCCTTGGTGGGACTACAGGATGGCATGCAGGCGTGACTCATGTCCTGCATTAGTGGCCGTCTACTTTTGTTGGTTGGTCTTTGTTGTTGGAATCTAATGTTCGATCTAATAGCGTCAAACATGCATGTACAATTGCACATGCGTAATTTATTCATGCACACATATTAGTATACATGGTTTTGTACACATTAATGAATACCTCATTTGTTTCCCATCTTTGTGCATCTCAAGTTCTTATGAGGTGTCTCTAGAACTTTGACAGTTGTTCTTGAAACTTGGTAGTAGTTTCTCAAATTTAATTGGATATATGTGTAGAAACTTCCAGCTTCTTATAGATAACTCAGGTTTTATAGTAATTTATGTAGAATTTCAGAGGGTGAGGTTTTTTGTATTTGCCTCTAAAGGCCTCAAAACCTTTATAAAGAGGGATACTCGCCTTTCATTTTGTAACATTTACCAAAAATTTCACATCAATGACCACTACAAGTTGAAAAGCCAATTATAGTTCTCGTCTTTAATTTCTTGTGTACTTGCGAGCTAGTGCAAATGAAGGCCTACTTAAGTGCATTAAAGCTTAGAGCTACATTGGTGAGGGCACATTATTTTTGTATCTTGAACAAGTGGTATGAAAGCTAATTTGTTATTGTTCTATGAACCTGTGATACATGCACATGCAAACATGTGCTTGCATGTGCACCTGATGACCTGAATGTGTTTGCATATGCATGATTTTGAACACATGAATGTGTGCGTGCATACACGTTCATTCATACAATAGGCAGTTGACGTGGGGCATTGCCTGCCCTTACATGATCTAGTGACCATGCATGAGTCTAAGGGGAGCATTATGCATTTATTTGGAATAACATGAATCTGTGAAACAAGCACATGCAAATGTGCGCTTGCATGTGCACCTGAATGTGTTTGCATGAGTGATTTCAAACACATGATGTGTGCATGCATACACAGTCATTCATACAATTGGTAGTTGGTGCGGGGCATTACCTGCCCTTACATGTAGTGACCATGCATGCATGAGTCTAAGGGGAGTCATGCATTTATTTGGAACAACATGAATGCCATGCATGTGTTCATCGACCGGGAGTATGATATAACCTGACAAATCAAGAAGGCAAGAAAAATCAGTTCGCGGCTGTTAGAATTCAGTTGTTGTTATAATTACCTGAAGCAACTATTAGCCTGAGGGTACTATAAATAGAGAATTAAGATGAGAGAAGAGTCTCAAATAAATGATGTGTAATAGAATAACTTCTCTCTTTTATTTCTTCATGTTCAAGAACTGCTAGGTCCTGTTCAAAACTTCTAGTTCTTGAGAATCCTGCTGCTTCCCATTACTTGTAACCATATGGAATTCCTGTTTGCAATAAGAAGATAGCAATTATTAGCAATTAATTGTAGTTTTACCTGCAATTTATCTATAAAAATATTTTTATATCAGAGAGGGTCGTCTTCCTTGACTTGTTCATGATGATTTTTGAGAACACCAGGTTGAACAACTATAAAAGGTCCATGAGACGATGGAAAAAGTTAAATTAAGATTTATCTCATCAACATAAACTAATTCTTGAAGAAATGCGTGGAATGTTCACACAATTTACTACTGTTAGAAAGACCCATGTAAATAGCCCAGTATTGGGCCCATATATTTTCTTTTCCTTCTCCTCCTATTAGTCCCACATCATTGTATAGAATTTCTCCTCTCCTTCTCTCTCCTATATATGAGTATTCTCTTCTTGTATTTTGATACTGAAGTAATACATACAAGCTTTGAGCTCATTCAACATGGTATCAGAGGGAGCGATTCCGACCTCGCGGTTTCCCTTTTTCTAACCACCCGGCTTGTCTTCTTCTCCTGTCCGCTCTTCCTCTGCGACCTGGTCCTCTACTCGCACCGAGTAGAGGCCTATTCTACCCGTCACCTCTCTCCGCAGCTTCTCCCTTGCTAAACCGCTGCCTTGTCCTCTTCTTCTCTCCCTCCCGTGGATCCACCCCTCCGTCACTTTTATAACCTCTCATCTCACCCCGTGGGCCCCACTTCTCTCCGCGGCTTCTCTTGCCGCTTGCGGTTTGTCTGCTTCTAGCCGCTCGAGTTCCTCCTCGCGGTCTCCTCTCTAGCCGCTCGAGTTCTTACTCGCGGTCTTCTCTCTAGCCGCTCGAGTTTTTACTCGCGGTCTCTCTCCTCTAGCCGCTCGAGTTCTTACTCGCGGTCTCCTCTCTAGCCGCTCGAGTTCTTACTCGCGGTCTCTCTCCTCTAGCCGCTTGAGTTCCTCCTCGCGGTCTCCTCTCTAGCCGCTCGAGTTCTTACTCGCGGTCTCTCTCCTCTAGCCGCTCGAGTTCTTACTCGCGGTCTCTCTTTTCTTGCCGCTCAAGTTCCTACTCGCGGTCTCTCTCGTCTTGCCGCCCGAGTTCGTACTCGCGGTCTCTCTCTTCTTGCCGCTCGAGTTCCTACTCGCGGTTTCCTTTTTTTACCGCTCGAGTTCCTTTTCGCGGGCTCTCTCTCTGGCCGCTCGCTTTCTTCTCGCGGTCTCTGCTTCTGCTGGTCACGCGGCCTTTTTTCTTCTAACCGCTGCGACTTCTCCTGCTCCCTTTCCTCTCTCCTTTGCTTCGCCGCTGGTGGTATCTCTGTAACCGTGCGGGTTGTCCGTTTCTAGCCGCGCGCTCTCCAATTCGCGGCGATCTTCCCCGGCTCCATGGGCTCTTCCATTGACTCTACCGGACAGGCGGTTACTCCTCCTGCTGACCGCCCGGCTTCTCTTCCTGATCTTCGAGATGAGTTGCGGATCACCACTATCTCCTTATCTGGGAAGAAGAACTTTGTTCCGTGGGTCCACTCTGTTCGGCGTGTTCTTCAGGCCAAGGGCCTTGTGCTCCACCTTACTAACGCTCCTCCTTCTCCTAATACGGAGGATTGGCTACGCAATGACGACCGAGTTCAAACATGGCTCCTTAATTCGCTGGAGGGTGAGCCATACCAAATGGTCATGTACCATGAGACCGCCAAAGTCATGTGGGAGGAGCTTCACTCCCTATACTCTGGAAAGGATAGTCTTCAGCACCTCTACGACATTATTACCGACCTTCAGTCTCTTGATGCTGGCGGGGCGGCTGACATGACCTCCTTTGTTGCTCGGGCCAAGACTCTGGCAGAGGCCTGGATCCAGCATCAGCCTTCTACCACCGACCTTGCTGCTCAGCGCGCGCAAAAGGAGGCCGTATGCATTGCCATGATGATGGCTCGTGTACCACCTCATCTTATGAGCATTTAGGCTCAAGTGTTGGCCTCGGCTTCTACTCCCTCCCTCTCTGATGTCTGCTCTATGCTCCTTCGAGTATCACCACCCCTGGATCCTCCGGCACCCTCCTCTCCGGCTCTCCTTCAGCAGGCCCTTCCCCCCTTACTTCCCCCACCGCCTTCTGCTCGCGGTGGACGTTCCGGCTCTCGCAGAAGGGGACGTGGGGGTCGGGCCCGCTCCAAGTGTTCCTACTGCGGCCGGGATGGCCACACGGATGCTGTTTGCTACAAGAAACATGACTATCCTCCTCGCCCCACTGCGACTGCTGCTAATGGCTCCCCCTCCACTGGTACCGACCTAGCGGCTGTTTGCCTCCAGCTACAGCAACTCCAGGGACTTCTTAGCCCTCCTCCTGCTTTTGTTGCCTCCATCTCTACTACAGGTATTACTTGTCTTTCCTCCGATCCGTGTTGGATCTTGGACTCAGGGGCTACTCATCACATCACCTCGCTGCGGCCCCTCCAGTACTCGGATGTTCCTCATCCGAAATCTATTACCGTCGCTAATGGTGCGACTGTTCCAGTCTCCGGTTGCGCCGACATCTCTCTTGCCCCCTCCATCTCTCGTCGCTCGGCTCTTTATGTTCCGAGCTCTCATTTTAATTTGCTTTCTGTTGGCCGCCTCACTTATGATATGGATTGCTCTGTCACATTTACTCCCTCCTCTTTTTTGATACAGGATCGACAGACGCGGACTATCATTGGTAGGGGACGACTGCAGAACGGGCTCTACCTTCTGGATGCCTCTCCCACTATTCTCTCATCTGTCTCCGCTGTTGACTGACATCGTCGTCTTGTGCATGCCCGTCTTCCTGTTCTCCAAAAGGCGCTGCCTGATGTATCTTTACCTGATTTCAAATGTGAGTCTTGTGTTTACGGCAAACAGCCGCGTACTTCTTTTCCTGCTCATTGTACTAGGAGCGTTGATCCATTTGATTTACTACATTCCGATATCTGGGGTCCTTTTAAAGTTACCAGTATTTCTGGATACCGTTATTTTATAACCTTCATTGATGATTACTCTCGCACCACATGACTCTACCTTCTTCGTGATCGCTCCGAGCTCCCTCGCATATTTCGCGCCTTTATACAAGAAACTCGCACGCAATTCTCCACAACTATTAAAACCGTGCGCACCGATAACGCTCGCGAATACACCGACCATGAATTTGCCAATCTATGTGCAGAATTTGGTATTCTTCATCAAACCTCCGGTCCATACACCCCCCAACAAAATGGTGTTGCAAAACGAAAGAACCTTCATCTCCTCGACGTTGCCCGCTCACTCATGCTCAGTGTTGTAGATATCGGCCGACATGTCCGACATGTCGGCCGATATAAAGGTTTTGGGTGCAAACCGCAACGAAACCGATTTGTTTGACAAAAATATCGTTTTGTAAAAAAACGGCGATATTTCCCGATATATCGATATATCTCTAACCCGATATTTCGATTATTATATTTAATATATAAAAAAACAAAGTTCACGGGACCCATATTTTCTACTTCACGAGTCCATATCACGCATTCGTCATTTCTCGCTCTGCCCTAAATTTTACGGGAGAGTCGCTCTGGCGGAGTGGTCGACACTCGACAGCTCCTTCTCCGGTGACGAGGCAACGGATCGGCATCGCAGGCGAGGAGTAGACGACAACGCCAGGCTTTCTACGAATTGGCATCGCAGGCGAGGACATGAGGAGTCGATGCCGGGCTTTAGGGTTTCTGCTACTTCACTCCACTGTAAGCCCCCTTCTTCTTTCTTCTTTTTTCTGTGATAATTGAAAGTTTTATTTAGAGTTATTATATTGATCAAGTCATAAGATTTAAAAGTTTTATAAAACTTGTGTTACTGTAAGATTCTTATTTATGCTATAGTTAGGTTTCTTTCTTGCAATGGCTAAGTTTATAACTTTCTTTGTGTAAATTTACAGTGATTTTTGTTTCTCCTGTACTAAGAAAAACTCCCCTCCACCTTTACATAATTACATGAGCTTCTCCTTTATCTTTCAAAATTATTTCAAAGAAAATGTTATAAATACTTATTTGTCTATACATTGCTATAGTTATTTGTCTGTACATTTTTACTTCTTTGCAAAAAATATGTTTATAAATAATTTAATCTTTATTTAAATATTAAAATCCGATATTGTAAATATCCCCGATATATCCCCTGCAATCCGACATACGACATTTCAAACCCAAACCGACATGAACCCGACATCCAACATCTACAACCTTGCTCATGCTTCAAATGAATATTCCAAAACTTTACTGGAACTTTGCGGTCTCCACTGCCTGTTTCCTCATCAACCGCCTCCCTTCCTCAGTTCTCAACTCTGCCACACCATTCAGTCTCCTCTTCCCCTCCACTCCGGCCTTCCCTATTACACCAAGGGTCTTTGGTTGCACTTGTTTCGTTCACCTCCTGGGTCCCTCCTCGGATAAGTTGGATTCCCGAGCCGCCAAATCCATTTTTGTCGGTTATTCTCGCACCCAGAAGGGCTACCTGTGCTACTCTCCGGTTACTCGGAAGGTTATTGTCTCCGCCGATGTTACTTTTTGGGAAGATCAACCTTTCTTTTCCCCGCCTCCTGCTCCTTCCTCCCCGACGACATCTCCACCACTCCCTATACCCCGCCCTGTCATCCCTACTACTGCGCCTGTTTCCCTACGTCCTACCCCTACACCTGCTCCCTCCAAGCCGCCAGTTATCCAGGTTTACTCTCGCCGCCTTCCTCCTCGTTCCGCTACCCCTCTGCAGTCGGCCTCTTGCTCGGCTACCCCGCGCCCTGCTGATCAGGTATCTCCCTCTACCGCTCATCCTCTGGCGAATTATGTCTCCCTGCATCGCCTCTCCCCCCAACTACACACATTTGCCACTTCTCTTTCCTCCATTTCGGTTCCTAACACTGTGCAGGAGGCGCTACAACATCCCGGCTGGAAGGCTGCCATGGAGGAGGAAATGACTGCTCTCTGAGCCAACCAGATCTGGACTCTCGCACCGCTCCCCCCGGGTCAGAAACCGGTTGGGTGTAAGTGGGTCTTCGTCGTCAAACATGTCGCTGATGGGACGATTGACCGTCTGAAAGCTCGGCTGGTCGCCCGGGGCTTCACCCAACAACACGGGATGGACTATGAGGAAACCTTCTCCCCGGTGGCCAAACTCAACACCGTTCGTGTTCTTATCTCGGTGGTTGTCCATCGCCGGTGGCCCTTACTGCAACTGGATGTTAAGAATGCTTTTCTGAATGACGACTTGCAAGAAACTGTCTATATGCAACAACCTCTCGGGTTTGAGACCACGGGGGAGTCTCAGGTTTGTCGTCTTAAGAAAGCTCTGTATGGCCTCAAACAATCACCACGGGCATGGTTCAACAGGTTCAGCAAAGCTCTTCGGGAGGTTGGTTTTTCTCGAAGCACGACAGACTTCTCGATGTTCACTCGCCACCGTACAGCGGGGACGGTTCTTTTGTTAATATATGTTGATGACATCATAATTACGGAAGATGACTCACAGGGAATACAGGAGGTCCAACGACATCTCGGTACAGTTTTTCAAACAAAGGATCTGGGACCCCTCCGGTATTTTTTGGGCCTTGAGGTTGCGAGACGACCAGATGGTCTCGTCCTTTCCCAACGAAAGTATTGTCTCGATCTTCTCCATGATGCAGGTTACTCGGGTTGTAAACCGATCAATACCCCAATGGATGTGAATCACAAGTTATGTGTTCAGGCTTTTGACTCAGATCTTTTACTTGAGAATCCTGAATACTATCGCCGTTTAGTTGGAAAATTGATCTACCTCACGGTAACTAGACCATATATATCTTTTGCAGTTGGTATTGTCAGCCGATATATGCATTCCCCGCGGAAATCTCATCTTCAAGCCGTTGAACGCATTCTCAGATACCTCAAAACAGCCCCTGGTCAAGGATTGATGTACAAGACCTCATCTTCAGCTCCTACATTGATAGCTTACTCTGATGCTGACTACGCTGGTTCTCTTGATAATCGACGGTCAACCAGTGACTTTTGCACCTATTTTGGAGGACACTTGATTATGTGGCGAAGCAATAAACAAGCTGTTGTGGCTCGATCATCTGCTGAGACTGAATATCGGGCAATGACATCTGTTGTTTCTGAACTAACATGGCTGGAGAGTCTTCTTACCGATCTGGGTATAAACTTCCTTCCCCAGCTCTTCTCCTTTGTGATAGCCAAGCGGCGATACATATTGCCAGGAACCCGGTATTCCACGAGAGAACTAAACATATTGAAGTTGATTGCCACTTCATCCGAGAGAAGGTTCAAATGAAGAAGATTGACCTGAAGCATGTTCCCGGGACAGAACAAGTGGCGGATGTGCTCACTAAAGCTCTTCCTAGTACACTATTCTATCAGTGCTTGTCCAAGCTTGGTGCATACGATTTGTACGCTCCAGCTTGCGGGGGAGTGTTAGAAAAGCCCATGTAAATAGCCCAGTATTGGGCCCATATATTTTCTTTTCCTTCTCCTCCTATTAGTCCCACATCATTGTATATGATTTCTCCTCTCCTTCTCTCTCCTATATATGTGTATTCTCTCCTTATATTTTGATACTGAAGTAATACATACAAGCTTTGAGCTCATTCAACAACTACTAACAGAAATACTGGAGGAGATAGAGCATCATCATCAATGGAATACAGAAACTAGGGGCATCTATCGTACAATTACCTATTAGATGCCAGCGGATCAAGTTCCCTAGATCTCTGAAGACAGAATTAAGGAATGACTGTTTCATTGTGGGCAATTTTCTGAGGTGGATGAGACGCCATACTATGAAAGTTAAATTGGCATCAATTCATCTTGAAGGAAAAGCACTGGATTGCCATCAAAAGTTTCTCATCCGTATTACTCAGACATTATCACAATGGGCAAAGTATGTTCAGGATCTCAATTTTCATTTTGGTGCAAATCTTTTCAAAGGACCCATAAGCAAACTCAAAGAGCTCAATCAATCAATGACAGTTCAGGTTTTCTTAGATCAGTTTGATGAATTACTAAATAGAATACAAATTCGTGATGAATATGCTATAAGCTTATTCTTTAGAGGGTGGAAAAAAACAGAACTTCCTGTGGGAATGTTTGAGCCACAATCCTTTCAGAAAGCATGCAGCCTAGCTCTCTACCAAGAACAACATACACTGTTACATCATCACAAAAGCTTTCATCATTAAGGAGCAATAAACAATAAGTTGGATGCTTAGGACTAGTTTGGTAAGGCGGCGGGAGACGGGGCCGGGGTTGGAGTCGGAGCGGCTGGCCTGTTTTTTCGCTTGGCTGCGAGAGCAAACGCCGCAAATGTCGCCGCCTGGTGTTTATTTTTCCACTGTGCGGCAACAGTTACTCCCGCACCGGCGTGAAAACTTGTCCTCCGCCGCGGGTCTGTGTCTCCGCTCCGCATCATACTCCCCCAACTTGAATGACTTCATCTCTTGATGAATAGAGATCAGAATTCTCTTGATGAATGCCAGTTAAGACTCGACGAGGTCCACTAGAGATCGTCTAAGTGTCGTCGATGAGAAAGTATCCTCTCCAATGATACTCCTGCGTTTGACTGACTGGGGAGGCTGTGCATGCATGAGCCAGTATATCAATAATGCTCTCGATAATCCAGTGATGTGCTGAAAGTCCCCGTGTGATCACGGGTGTAGACGGTGAAGCCATTGGAGATTGGCCCAAAAGCAGGTGGGGCTCAAAAGTGGACTGGGTGGAGGACTGATGATGTGGAGGTGTAGGCTCCAAAGGATGTAGGGTGTAGGCTCAAGAGGATCTCCATAAAACAGGTCCACATACTCGTGAGACTTATAGTATGACATCAGATCCTCAACATTATATGAGATGTATACTCATGATCGTATGAATATTAAGATCATAGATATTTATTCTGACCCTTTTCATGATTGTGCAAGGATTCATTCACCTAACACTCAAATTTTTAGCGGGCCTCTCAAGGAGCCTCACCATCACCTGCTCGTGTTCATGAAGTACCTGCTCTTGCTAATGGACATTTATCTGCATGTGATTTATAAGACTATTACCAGTATTAATTCTCCGCTGGGCCGACTCATGACACATATGTAAACGATGAACAAACAACTCAATAGACACATGCCAATGATGCAAACGAAACACGACAGACACAAAACGCTCTCTATGGGGCAGTTTGACAATGATCTGGAAATCTATAAAATTAGGTAGCCTATCAGGAGGCTCTCTCGGTGGATCGTAAAAAAACTCATCCAATGTACGACAGGTGTCCAGGTGACCGTGCGAGACATCAACACTCAATGAGGAGTTCATAAGATGCTAAATGTGTCTTGGGGATTGTGACGCACCAGGAGGCTCAACGGGATGTATGTATGAAAATTCATCACGGATGCGACGATCACCTGAGTGAATACCAGTAATACCAACGATAGGATGCAACTCAAGAGTATGGTGAGTGTACCTAAAAAGAAAGAACTCGTCTCTTGGGTCAGCAGGTAGTGCGTGCCAAAACTCATCAAGTGTGCGATGTGTCATAAGATAGGACCTCAAAATATCAGGAGTATGCTCAAGTGTACTTGAGGAAAGCCCTAAATACTTGATGCTCCACTCAATATCCATTCTCTGGGGCAAGGTCAAGGACGATAGTGGAAGAGTCGTCAATAAATCGATACTCATAAATGAGTTCACTTGAATCTCATCCTCACCAGGATGTGGTGGCTCATCAGGAGGCTCAATAGGGGGCTCGTCATAGAACTCGTCAATAGGGTCATGATCCTTTAGATAAGTACCATCGTAAGGGGTAGTGTCCCCATAAATGGGTGAAATAACCACTACATGATAACCACCAAGCTCTTGGCCCTTGGTCGTGATGTAGCTCGGGACAATGACATGGGGAGAGTGACATAGACCAATTCTCAAGAATGGATCTATAGGTGCAGTGCCAGTAAATGAGTCTATAGTAGAGGTGCTAACTAACTCAGGGCATGACAGAAGAAGGGGTGTAGGTGAGGGACACATCACTATTGAATCAATAGGTCGCTCAAATTCACTCTCAGTTAGGGTCACAAGAGACGAGTCAGAAATAAATGACAGACCGCTCACCGGACTAAGTACCTCACCGGGTTGCGAGAAATCCATGTTAGGTGTCATTTCTATCGCGTCTGAAGGAACAATGGTAGGCAAAGTGCTGACCTCGACATGAGAGGGACTCGTACTGTGGAGGTCAATGTGTGAATCCAATCGACCGGCCCTTGCGGATCTCAAGGACTGTTCATGATGGAGGGCGAGCTGATATGTCTGTTCAAGGGATTTTGAGCTATGATAAACCAACTCAGTACGTATGTCAGATCGATGTCCCGACCGAAATCGGGAAGTGGTCATGGCTGAATCCTCTCAGATGTCACTCCTCGTAATTAACTCATCAAAACGATCCATGTACTCAACGACAAACATGAATCCTTGTTGAAGAGAAAAATAATTGCTCGAGCAAGCAACTTCGATACGATGAAGGCAAATACCTTTGACACAACATACGCTTCATATCCGCCCAATTAGTGATGCGATGAACACGATCTATCTCGCGGGTCCTCTCAATGCTAGACCAATACACTCTAGCCTGATCTAGAAGCCTAAGTTTTGCAAACTGGATGCGCCGCTCACCGAATAACTCAAAATGATCGTGATCTCTCTCAAAATGTCTATCCTCATAATAATCATCCCTAAGGTAATTGAGTCGTGTTAAAGGATCAACACGATCCACTCGCGTGTATCGATATGGGTGACGACAATCATGATACTGATCGTCTTTAGCATAATAGGGTCATGTTGGTGGATCAACATGATCTCTGAAAATGGTGTGCTGCGATCGAGAATAATTATCGTAATAACGTGAGAATCTCCTTGAAGGGTCACTAACTGAGTGGGTGTAAGTGGACTCGGGATCCTCAAATAGAGAATAGAATATTGGTGATACCTAGCCATGAAGAAACCTATAGACTCTACAATTACGTATCAAATGAGTGCTCAAAATCTGACTTTGATACCACTTGACGGTAGGACGAATCTATAAGCGGCAGATGAACGATGTCCTAACCCTAATGCAATGCAAACAGAGAAATCAAATTAAGCGATAAATAATTAAATTACACTGATAATTTTAGCAAAAACAACATAAATCTTTATACAAGCATGTTTAGGCTTTCAATTGTGAATGAAATTGTATATTAATAGGGCAAACATAGTTGGCTCTGCTTACAACACCTATTAATATTACAACACTGCTCAAGATTGGCGAAAGATATTCATTAAGCACATCTTGTCACAACCCTTGATCATATCCTCTGAATTAAGTCCCTTGGTCAAACAATCTGCAACTTGATCCTTAGTCGTGACGTGACTCAACTTCAGCAGCCCACTATCGAGTTTTTCCTTTATGAAAAACCTATCAATCTCTATATGCTTGGTTCAATCATATTGGAATGGATTATTTGCCATACTGATGACTGACTGACTGTCACACTACAACTTCATCCTATCTCCTTGATCCAACTTCAACTCAACAAGCATCCCTTTCAGCTACATGAGCTCTGCAATCCCTAATGCCGCGACTCTGTACTCTGCATCTGCTGTCGATCTAGCCGCTACTGACTGTTTCTTTCTCCTCCAGAAGACCAAGTTGCCTCCCACAAATATGTAATAGCCTGAAGTTGACCTCCTGTCATCCGCACAGCTTGCCCAATCAGAGTCGCAGTAGCCCTCAATCTTCATGTGCCAGTTTCTTCTGAACGGCAGATCCTTTCCAGGAGCATTCTTCAAGTACCGCAAAATCTGGTACACCGCATCCATATGACCCTTCCTTGGGTCATGCATGTAGCGGCTCACCACGCTTATAGAGAAGGAGATGTCCGGGCGAGTGTAGCTCAAGTAAATCAACTTTCCAACTAGCCTTTGATACATCTTACGATCCACTTGTTCCCCGGCCTCAGCACTCAGTTTGCACTTCTGATCGATTGGTGTCACAGCAGGTTTGCACCCCAACATCCCTGTTTTTGTGAGATCTAAGACGTATTTTCTTTGGGAAAGGACTATCCCATCTGTGTCAAAACCCGTATTTTCTCCGAATTTGAGAAGTATCAGAGTATGAGAAAACACGCGTCGTGATGCCACATCGAGCAGGGGATAACTGTCGACGCTCAGACGAACACCATCTAACTAGACTATGAAATTCATAAGTTTAATGATTAGAAAAAAATCAGTTTTATTTTAAGGGCCGTATCCCTCGGCTCAGTGGATCACCTAGTCCACAGTTTAAAAACTATACTTATACGCAGCGGACAATATTTTATTTATATTTGACATCCTATGAGAGTGCATAAGTGACCCCCGAGGTCAACTTATACTATGCAAGACTCTAGATTTATTTTATATTATAAGTAAGAAAATGATCTTTTTTTTACGTTGCTTGGAAAATAGTGTATGAGTTTTATAAACATGTTGATCATGAGATATACTTATAATAGTGTTTTTAGGTTTAAAAATAACTAGCAACCTATCATAAATCTTCTCAAGAGCAAATAGACTATCTCCAGAAAGGTAGCAAAAAAAGAAACATATCTAGTATCATAAGTAAAAACCACCAGCGGATGTCAACAACCTGACACGAACCCACTGGCGAACATGTATGTCTGTAAGAAAAAAAGAAAACTACCTCACAAAATCAAAGAGGAAGATCCCAGCAACAACACAACAAAACTAGCCGCCTACTCGGCTACTAATCAGAACCTGAGGCATTCAGAGAAGAAAAGAATACCTCAGCAAATAAACAAGAAAATCTGAATAAGAGCATTATATCAAAATGGAACTAAGGAGAGTAAGAAAATATGACAGTAAAAGTTAGTGCTGTCCAAAGTAAGCCAAAGTACACCAAGCACAAGGAAACAACAACAAGCCCTACTCAAATCCTGCAGAGGCTACAAGGCAAAAGAAAAGAGAACTTGCCACAATATGCTGCATTCTACAAGGAAGAAACACCTAACAATCATAATTTGTGAGTTAATGACAATAGTAAACAACATGCACCTGAGTTGGTGACCAAAAACAGTCCCCCAAACAAAACAGTTCCAACTAAAAATTCACTGTATCAGCACAAGACCAACACATACCCAGCCCGTACCTGGGATTAAAAGGTGGCGGCCACGACAATACCCAACCCGTACCTGGGATTAAAAGGTGGCGGCCACAACTCGCACACAAAACCATCCCACTCCTTTAGAGTGTCAAAACACCACTACCTGCCATAACCGACGATTCGGCGTTCAGGAAAAATAGCCGACAAACAACCCCAAACCCAACGGGATTCACTCGGGAAAACAAGGGAAGACAGGGAAAAATCGTCGAACACAGCTTACAGGAATCGTCGAGCTCAGTTCGACGATTTTTCGTCGAACTCAGGACACAGGGAAACACCGATCTTAGTTCGACGATTTTCGTCGAACTCAGATTGACGACCTTCGTCGATCTCAGGCAATCGGAGATCGTCGATCTCCGTTCGACGATCTTCGTCGAACTCAGATCGACGATCTTCGTCGAACACAGACAGTCGGGGATCGTCGATCCCAGTTCGACGATTGTCGTCGAACTCAGATCGACGATCTTCGTCGAACTCAGACAGCCGGGGATTGTCGATCCCAGTTCGACGATTGTCGTCGAACTCAGATCGACGATCTTCGTCGATCTAAGGCAGCCGGAGATCGTCGATCTCAGTTCGACGATTTCCGTCGAACTCAGATCGACGATCTTTGTCGATCTGGCAGCGTTGAGTGCACTCAACGCTGTCAACACTACCCACAGAACTTCTGCAAACATTAAAATCTAATGCTACCTAACTTACTGGGCAACGACTGCCAACATGAAGGTCAATTCCAGCACTCATCTTCACTACCCCAGCACCCGAACTGGGCAAACTTAACAGCAAGGAAGGAATAAGAAGAAAGCTAAATACTACCCAATCCGAGATAATAAGTGACAATTTAATAAAAAATCAAGATTACAGCGGCCCGACCAAAAACCTGGAGTTCCAGAACTTGAGAAAGTAAGAAAAAAAAACATAGAGGGACATTCATGGTTCTAGATCCGATGTTCAGTAAGTTTGGAATAGGCCTAAGGGTTCAAGATCCACATGATTTTTGACGGGAAAACAGAGCAAAATAAAAGATCTCAGGCTAAATGTATGTTAACAGCAAATGCGAACAAAAAAAGGAGAAAAACTCGGCAAGGGTAGGAGCACCACTTGCCTCAAATTCCAGCGAAGCTTGGTCGGCCCCTTCCTCTCACCCGGCACCAGCAGCACAGTACAAGACGAAAATTTCGTCGAGGTGTAGGTCTAGGCGAGAGCAAACCAAATCCGCCTTCGAAATCGAATTCCGCCCGCTAAAACTCCGGGAATCGGCGGTGGAAGGCAAGGGCAGCCCGCCAGTTTTCCTCTCTTGCACAGGGACGGCGGTTGTATTCCGAAAAGACAAAGAACATCAACAGTGACTTTTCTAAATAAGACTATATATAGATATCGGCTAAATCCCAAATATTTTCTATTCTTAGCCAATCCAAACGCTGCCAGCCACCTATTCACCATAACTGCTACTATATAAACAAAATATCTATATATAATATATAATATCGCATTAATATAAATAAAATACAAAACAACGCGAAACCCGAACATCCTCGGAATTCGACGAAATTTGCATCGTAGCTAAATACCCACGCTACAAACACAACGGCGGAGTCGAAATCAACTTTCGACGAACAAAACTCGGGTTATCACTAACCAAAGCCAAAACACAAGCATCCCCCGAGAGCCCTCACCGGTCACCAAAACAGACCCGGCTTGTTAGGGAATCTTGCCAAAAAGGCTACCAACAACCACACAAGGAACTTAAAGAGCTAAGATCACGCTCTAACAAACGGCACATGCCGGAAACGCGTCAACGTAACGCCAAACGAGAATTAAATAATCGCAGAAAAAATCGGGGGCGTTACAGTCACTCCCCCTAAAAGAAAGTTTCGTCCCGAAACTTTACGTACACAACTTCTACTATAGAAGGAAAGTAACAAAACAAGAGCTACTAGAAAGAAAACGTACCAATCAAATCAAGGGAACAGATGAGGGTGAGCCTCCCTCATAGCCGACTCTAGATCCCAAGTCGCGCTTTCCAAATCCCGATTCTTCCATAGAACTTTCACCATCGGGATAGACTTTGTCCGCAGCACCCGATCTTGAGTATCCAAGATGCGGACCGGTACCTCAACATATGAAAGATTAGGCTCCAACTGGGGCACAACATCCAATACTTGCCCACTGCTTCGCACACACTTCCGTAATTGGCTTACATGAAATACATTATGAACACCTGAGAAGTTTGTCGGCAAATCCAGCTTATATGCTGACACGCTAATTCGCTCAACAATCTTAAACGGGCCCACATACCTCGGATCCAATTTCCGGTTCTTACCGAACCTCTTAACACCAACCATCGGGGAAACCTTAAGAAACACAAGGTCCCCTACAGAAAACTCCAAGTCAGACCTACGCCAGTTGGCTTTCTTCTCATATCTCTCCTGAGCTATACGAAGCTTTTCTCGAATAAGCTTCACTGCGACTCCCATTTCCTCGAGCGCATCCGGGACCAGCACAGGCCTCTCACCGACCTCGGTCCAAAATAAGGGAGTTCTGCAACGCCTCCCATACAAAGCTTCAAACGGAGCCATTTGCAAGCTCTCCTGGTAATTGTTGTTGTATGCAAATTCCATAAGCCGCAAACGCTCATCCCACGCTCCACCGTAGTCCAAGATGTAGCACCTGATCATATCCTCAACTATCTGGTTCACTCGCTCAGTCTGACCATTGGTCTGAGGGTGGTAAGCTGTAAAATATCTCAAATCTGTACCCAAACCCTCTTGCAGACTCCAGAAGCGAGATGTAAAACCGGAGTCTCGATCCGAAATGATGCTAACTGGCACACCGTGTAATCTGATGACCTCGTTCAAGTACTGCTCTGCTATCTTCTTCATCGGGTAATCTATCTTATAGGGTACGAAGTGCGCACACTTCGTCAATCGATCCACGATCACCCAAACTGAATCAAATCCCCTTGGATATCTCGGTAAGCCCGTAATGAAGTCCATAGAAATACTCTCCCACTTTCAAGTCGGGATCTCCAACGGAGTCAACTTGCCACAAGGCCTTCCATGATCGGCCTTCACACGCTTGCAAGTGTGGCACTCAGCAACAAATCGGGCTATATCACCCTTCATCCCATACCACCAGACAATCTGCTTCAATTCATGATACATCTTTGTAGATCCTGGATGGTAGACAACACTGGATCCATGAGCCTCTCTGCAAATCATACCCCTGATGTCTCCAACAGCGGGGATGCAAAACCTGCCGCGGTACTTCAAGGTACCCGCATCATCGATAGAAAAATCCGGCAACTCCCCTCTCTCAGTCCTGAGATATAAGTGCAGAAGATCCGGATCATTCTTCTGGTGCAACCTGGTAAGTGAAATCCAAGACGGCTTTGCCACTGGCAAACTGCTCTGCATGTCACAGCGTCCCACAGAGATATCCATCACGAGGAACTCTTCCACTAAACGATCGGCGGTGAGATTAAAGATCTTCCCCGTCTTCCGGCTCAGGGCGTCGGCCACCACATTTGTCTTGCCCGGATGATACTGTATCTCCACATCATAATCGGCCACATACTTTAGCCATCGCCGCTGGCGCAGATTCAACTCCTTCTGTGTGAACACGTACTTTAGACTTTTATGATCTGTGAAGATCTTGCACTGAGCACCATAAAGTAGATGCCTCCACAACTTTAGCGCATAAATCACCGCTGCAAACTCAAGGTCATGCGTAGGGTAATTTCTCTCATAAGTCTTTAGTTGTCTTGACCCATACACAATCACTTTTCCAGCCTGCATCAAAACGCAACCCAGACCAACATGCGAAGCATCCACATACACATCATACTCCGCACCCTCAGTAGGTAGGGTCAGAACAGGAGCAGTGCACAATCTGTTCTTTAGTTCTAGGAAGGCTTCTTCGCACTTCTCGCTCCAAACAAAGGCCGTGTTCTTCTGAGTCAACTTGGTCAAAGGTGCAGCCAGGGTGGAGAAACCCTCCACGAACCTCCTGTAGTAGCCGACCAACCCTAGGAAGCTTCTAATCTCCTTGGGCGTGCCCGACCTGCTCCAATCCATCACTGCTGCGATCTTTTCCGGGTCGACCGAGATCCCATCCTTATTCACCACGTGGCCCAGAAACGAGACCTGAGGCAACCAAAATTCACACTTGCTCAGCTTGGCGAATAACTTGTGGTTCCTTAACTCCGATAGAACCAAGCGCAGATGCTGCTCTTGCTCCTCAGCACTGCGAGAGTAGATCAACACATCATCGATGAATATCACAACGAACTTGTCTTGGAAGTCCTTGAACACCCGGTTCATCATATCCATGAAAGCTGATGGTGCGTTGGTCAAACCAAACGACATCACTAGAAACTCGAAGTGTCCATGCCTCGATCTAAACGCAGTCCGTGGAATATCTGCCTCACGGATCCTGAGCTGATGATAGCCAGAACGAAGATCGATCTTGGAAAACACCGTGCTACCACGCAACTGATCAAATAAGTCATCAATCCTCGGCAGAGGGCATCTGTTCTTAATGGTGACTTTGTTCAGCTCCCTATAATCGATGCACAGCCTCATCGACCCATCCTTCTTCTTCACAAATAGAACATGAGCACCCCAAGGCGACGAACTCTGCCTGATAAAGCCTTTTGCCAACAACTCGTCCAACTGGACTCGCAACTCCTCCAACTCACGAGGGGCCATCCGGTAAGGCGCCTTAGCAATAGGACGCGTACCCGGTTCCAAATCAATCACAAACTCAACATCCCGCTCGGGGGGAAGACCAGGAAGGTCATCAGGAAAAACATCAGAGAAACCACGAACCACAGGAATCTCCTTCAAGCGCGGTACACTGACAGCAGTCCCAACCACCGAGACTAAACAAGCAAAACAATCAGAATGAAACAACTTCTGAGCACATACCGCAGAAATGATAGGAGAATCCTGGCACGGATCAGCATACACACTTCCAGGCTGACCGTTGTCCTTGATGAAGTCCAAGCGTTTCCCTTTACACTGAATAATCGCATCATACTTAGACAACCAGTTCATGCCCAGAATAACATCGAAGTCCTCTAGATCGATCATCTTCAAGTCTGCCTTCGCAAGAAAGTCCCCCAACAAAACAGGGCAATCCAAAATGCCCAAATCTGATAACACAGATTCACCAGAAGGGAACTTGACGCGGAAGGTATCACGAACTTGATCTAGAATCAACCGATATCGCTCTACAAAAGCTCTAGCTACAAACGAGTGGGTAGCGCCAGAGTCGAACAGAACACGCGCCCAGCGATTCTTTACCTTAAATTTTCCTATAGGAGTACATAAGCAACTAAGGAACCACCAAGACAAAAACTGTAACCATTCTAGAAAATAAAACTTTCAGGCTAGGAAAACAACTAACCTGAGATGACCTGAGTCGAAGTTTGAGCCTCCTTGGAAGAGATCATGTTCAACTTTCCTTTGCTCTTGTCCACACGCTGAGGCGGAGGTAAAACCTGAAGTGGAACTGCTTGAAGAACAGGCTGGACCTGAGGACACCTTGTCTTGATATGGCCCTTCTGTCCACACTGATAGCAGACTTTATCCTTGGACCAGCACTGGGCAGCATCATGCCCGGGTCGCTTGCAAACAGAACATGAAACATCCTTCCTAGGAGCATCTTGAATAGCATGAACTTGCTCCTTCCTCTGAGCTCCCGCCTTCTTGAAACACCTCTCAACAGGGTGGCCTGACCGGCCACAAAAGCTACACACTACCTTGCTCTTCTTTACCGAAGCAGCATCGAGTACCTGGGGGTTCTTCTCTTCAGCAGACTTCCTCTTGTCCTTCCTCATTTGCTGGCCTCTGTTCTTTGCGGTCTCAATTGCCTCCACTTTCAGAGCAGCCTCCACTACCCCTGCATAAGTCTCTGATCCATAAGCACTGGCCAACTGCTGAACCTCGCTCCTCAAGCCACCAAGGAACCGCTTGACTCGATCAGCCTCAATACTCACCAACCTAGGAGCAAACCGGCTCAACTTACTGAACTCTATCTCGTACTCACTGACCGTGAGTTGCCTCTCCTTCAGGTGAAGGAAGTCGTTCATTAGTCGGTCACGCTCGACCGAAGGCAGGAACTTCCTCAACAGCATCTCCTTGAATAATCCCCAAGAGCAACCAGCCACCAAGCTCTCATTTTCCCTAAGCCACCAGCTCTTAGCCAAACCCTTTAGCTGATAGGCGGCTATGATCACTCTCTGATCATCTGCAACACCGGAGTACGAGAACATCTCTTTCATGGAGATCAGCCAATCATCTATGACCATGAAATCTGCCTTCCCATCATATGTAGGAGGGCTAAGTCTCTGAAACTGAGAAATAAAGACCATCTCTGCTGGCACCACCACTGGAGGTCTCAGGGGAGCAGGAGGGGGAGGAGCAGCTAACCCTCCTGCAGGGGCTTGCACCTCCTGAGTCTGTCCTGCCACAACTGCCACCAGAGACTGGATCTGGGCCTGCATCTCCACCAACTGCCTGGTCAAGGAATCGTTGCTCTGTCGCAGGCTCTCGATCACCGCATCACTCTGCGCTCCTGAGGACTCACCCTCAGACAGGGGAGTCGACCTAGTCGAAGGACGTCTCACCATCCTAAAACCATAAAAACTGAGGTCCAAACCTAGTACAACAGTTGGAACAAACTGGCAGTACAGACAATACACACATAAATATGAACCTTTAACTGCTATACTTGCTCTGTGATTTTATTTTATTTTTACAAAAGCAATGCTATGCTTAACCTAGGATGGTTAACCACCACCAACTAACTTTTGTGCCTAGATCGGGAATGCATGAATTTATATTCTTTTTTTTGATTTAAAATCATGTGTGTACATATGTCATCATGCAAATCTTTAGCGTACCCCGTTGTGCTTATGCAATGTTATGCTATGCATGATTGTGCTATGCATTCTAAAATAAGGCCCTAATGCATGTTATGAGTGGCGTACACATGAAAATGTTATGCATCCCATACTACATGACATTATCATGCAACGAAAAAGAAACGTGCTAGTCGCATTCATGTGGTGAGGTTATGCATCACATACTACATAACCCTCACATGTTGCCCCTATGGTGGATCCATATACAGACACATATTATGCATCTCATACTACATAATATGCCCCGTATACTTCATGTTATGCTATGAGTGTAGTGTTCGTGTTTCAGCCAAGACGTGCTGATGACATATCGGTGTGTGTATGATATGATAGTAAACATCTAATACCTACAAGAAAAGGTTGCCCGACAAATTGTCAAGCAACCTCCCTCTGATACCAACTGTCATAACCCGCATTTTCTCCGAATTTGAGAAGTATCAGAGTATGAGAAAACACGCGTCGTGATGCCACGTCGAGCAGAGGATAACTGTCGATGCTCAGGCGAACACCATCTAACTAGACTATGAAATTCATAAGTTTAATGATTAGAAAAAAATCAGTTTTATTTTAAAGGCCGTATCCCTCGACTTAGTGGATCACCTAGTCCACAGTTTAAAAACTATATTTATACGCAACGCAAAATACTTTATTTATATTTGACATCCTATGAGAGTGCATAAATGACCCCCGAGGTCAACTTATAGTATGCAAGACTTTAGATTTAATTTATATTATAAGTAAGAAAATGATCTTTTTTTACGTTTCTTGGAAAGTAGTGTATGAGTTTTATAAACATGCTGATCATGAGATATACTTATAATAGTGTTTTTAGGTTTAAAAATAACTAGCAACCTAACATAAATCTTCCTAAGAGCAAATAGACTATCTCCAGAAAAATAGTAGTAAAAGAAACATATCTAGTATCATAAGTAAAAACCACCAGCGGGCGTCAACAACCTGACACGAACCCACTGGCGAACATGTATGTCTGTAAGAAAAACAAAAAACTACCTCACAAAATCAAAGAGGAAGATCCCAGCAACAACACAACAAAACTAGCCGCCTACTCGGCTACTAATCAGAACCTGAGACATTCAGAGAAGAAAAGAATATCTCAGCAAGTAAAACAAGAAAATCTGAATAAGATCATTATATCAAAATGGAACCAAGGAGAGTAAGAAAACATGACAGTAAAAGTAAGTGCTGTCCAAAGTAAGCCAAAGTACACCAAGCACAAGGAAACAACAACAAGCTCTGCTCAAATCCTGCAGAGGCTACAAGGCAAAAGAAAAGAGAACTTGCCACAATATGCTGCATTATACACGAAAGAAACACCTAACAATCCTAATTTGTGAGTTAATTGCAGTAGTAAACAACATGCACCTGAGTTGGTGACCAAAAACAGTCCCCCAAACAAAACAGTTCCAACTAAAAATTCACTGTATCAGCACAAGGCCACCACATACCCAGCCCGTACCTGGGATTAAAAGGTGGCGGCCACGGCAATACCCAACCCGTACCTGAGATTAAAAGGTGGCGGCAACGACTCGCACACAAAACCATCCCACTCATTTAGAGTGTCAAAACACCACTACCTGCCATAACCTACGATTCGGCGTTTAGAAAAAATAGCCGACAAACAACCCCAAACCCAACGGGATTCACTCGGGAAAACAAGGGAAGACAGAGGGAAAAATCGTCGAACACAGCTTACAGGAATCGCCGAGCTCAGTTCGACGATTTTTCGTCGAACTCAGGACACAGGGAAACACCGATCTTAGTTCGACGATTTTCGTCGAACTCAGATCGACGACCTTCGTCGATCTTAGGCAACCGGAGATCGTCGATCTCCGTTCGACGATCTTCGTCGAACTCAGATCGACGATCTTCGTCGAACACAGACAGCCGGGGATCGTCGATCCCAGTTCGACGATTGTCGTCAAACTTAGATTGACGATCTTCGTCGAACTCAGATAGCCGGGGATCGTCGATCCCAGTTCGACGATTGTCGTCGAACTCAGATCGACGATCTTCGTCGATCTAAGGCAGCCGGAGATCGTCGATCTCAGTTCGACGATTTCCGTCGAACTCAGATCGACGATCTTCGTCGATCTAAGGCAGCCGGAGATCGTCGATCTCAGTTCGACGATTTCCGTCGAACTCAGATCGACGATCTTCGTCGATCTGGCAGCGTTGAGTGCACTCAACGCTGTCAACAATACCCACAGAACTTCTACAAACATTAAAATCTAATGCTACCTAACTTACTGGGCAACGACTGCCAACATGAAGGTCAATTCCAGCACTCATCTTCACTACCCCAGCACCCGAACTGGGCAAACTTAACAACAAAGAAGGAATAAGAAGAAGGCTAAATACTACCCAATCCAAGATTAATAAGTGACAATTTAATAAAAAATCAAGACTACAGCGGCCCGGCCAAAAACCTGGAGTTCCAGAACTTGAGAAAGTAAGGAAAAAAAACATCGAGGGACATTCATGGTTCTAGATCCGATGTTCAGTAAGTTTGCAATAGGCCTAGGGGTTCAAGATCCCCATGATTTTTGACGGGAAAACAGAGCAAAATAAAAGATCTCAGGCTAAATGTATGTTAATAGCAAATGAGAACATAAAAAGGAGAAAAACTTGGCAAGGGTAGGAGCACCACTTGCCTCAAATTCCAGCGAAGCTTGGTCGGCCCCTTCCTCTCACCCGGCACCAGCAGCACAGTACAAGACAAAAATTTCGTCGAGGTGTAGGTCTAGGCGAGAGCAATCGAAATACGCCTTCGAAATCGAATTCCGCCCGCTAAAACTCCGGGAATCGGCGGTGGAAGGCAAGGACAGCCCGCCGGTTTTCCTCTCTTGCACAGGGACGGCGGTTGTATTCCGAAAAGACAAAGAACATCAACAGTGGTTTTTCTAAATAAGGCTATATATAGATAGCGGCTAAATCCCAAATATTTTCTATTCTTAGCCAATCCAAACGCTGCCAGCCACCTATTCACCATAACTGCTACTATCTAAACAAAATATCTATATATAATATATAATATCGCATTAATATAAATAAAATACAAAACGACGCGAAACCCGAACATCCTCGAAATTCGACGAAATTTGCACCGTAGCTAAATACCCACGCTACGAACGCAACAACGAAGTCGAAATCAACTTTCGACGAACAAAACTCGGGTTATCACTACCCGAAGCCAAAACACAAGCATCCCCCGAGGGGCCTCACCGGTCACCAAAACAGACCCGACTTGCTAGGGAATCTTGCCAAAAAGGCTACCAACAACCACACAAGGAACCTAAAGAGCTAAGAGCACGCTCTAACAAACGACACATGCCGGAAACGCGTCAATGTATCGCCAAACGAGAATTAAATAATCGCAGAAAAAATCGGGGGCGTTACAATCTGCCTCATAAGTCATAAGCAATCTCAGTCTCAATGAAATACCTAAGAAGACCTAGATTTTTCACCTCAAACTTCCTTGCCCAGAGCTCCCTTGAGGCGGCCAATCTCCCGCTCTTCGTCTCTCGTGATGATCATGTCGTCCACTTACACCACAAGCATGGTGTTGTGATCCTCATTCTGCTTGAAAAATAATGTGTGTTCCACATTTTTCTGGTGATATCCCATCTCAATCATCGCCTTCCTGAACCTGTCGAACCACGCGCGAGGTGACAACTTCAGCCCATGGAGGGACTTCTTCAACCTGCAGACTCTGCCTTCTATCTTGGTTGTGCCAAACCCTGACGGTATCTCCATGTACACCTCCTCTGATAGATCTCCGTGAATAAATGCATTCTTCACATCTAGTTGGTGCAACATCCATCTACCATTCGCTGCCAGGCTGATCAGAGTCCTAACGGTTCTCATCTTCGCAATGAGTGCAAATTTCTCGTCATAGTCGATGCCATAGGTCTGACTGTACCCCCTGACAACCAATCGAGCCTTGTAGCGCTTGACCTAACCATCTGGGTTCTGCTTCACCGTGAACATCCATTTGCACCCTACAAACTTCTTGTCCTCTGGAAGTTGTGCCAACTCCAAGTCTTGTTCTTCTCAAGGGCCTTCATTTCCTCCATCGCTGCCTTCTATTTCAGATCGTCTTTGGCAACCAAACAATTGTTTGGTATAATAATACTATCCAACGATGCAATGATGCTCAGTGAGAAGATGTGATATGATCATAAGAGACAAATGACGCATGGTTCCGACCGTATCTATTAGGAGGATTTCCCGCATTGCTACGAGTAGTCTTCCGTAATGTTAAAGTTGGCAGAAGAGAAGTATGAGAAAGGATATCGTCCGAGGCTTGTTGTGATCTAGGTACTCCGGGAGTAAGGAGCGACGTAGCCAAGGGACTAGAAACTAGATTGGGCACATGCACTAGATCTGGTACTGCTGACAACTTCCTACTCCTATTGTATGTTAGCAGCTCCTCCTGAGCCGTAGGTCTAACATCTCGCCTCTCCTCCTGCTGCTCACTCTCCTTCTCCTCCACAAATCCTCCCTGCCATACGCCAAGATATGTCACCAACCTCTCCCTCATTTGCCTCATATTTTCATTATCCGACGAGTTTAATGTGGGTAGGGCTCTCTCCTGTCGGTAGTACTGCTTTAGCTCACTAAAGTGAACATTCATGCACATAAAATATATTTTCTGCACTAGACTCCAACACACTACCCCTTTTGAGTACGAGAGTAGCCCACGAAGATGCACTTGACTGCCCTCGCATCAAACTTACTAACACCCAGCCTGTTGTCCTTCACGAAGCACACACATCCAAATACCTTCAAAGTTCAAAGTAAGGATCCCCCATTATGTCCCTGCAACTGCTGACACAGAGACTTTCACCCCAGAACCTGCGATGGCATCCTGTTGATTAGCTGTGCCGCTGTCAATATCGTATACCCCCACAGATAACGGGGAACCTTCATGTTGAGCATCATACTCCTTGCCACCTCTAAAAGGTGCTTGTTCTTCCTTTCCTCCACTCGGTTCTGTGTCGGTGTGTATGCACAAGTGGTCTGGTGCAATATCTCATGGGCTGATAAGTATTCCTCCATTGTCTTATTAGTGTATTTTGTCCCATTATCCGATCTTAGTACCTTAATCACCGCATTGTATTTTGTCTGAGTAAGCTTATGGAAATCTCAGAAGTAGGTAAGTACCTCACTCTTATTTTTCATCAAATATAACCAAGTAACACGAGATGCACAATCAATAAAGGTTACAAAGTACTTATAATCATTCAAAAAACTTACAGCACAAGGTCCCCATATATCAGAATGAACTACATCAAAAACAGAAGAGCTTATCCGGCCAGTACTAACGTACAAAATCCTAGTAATCTTGCTTAAATCACAGGTATCACAAAAACAGAACTTCTCCGACCCGTACTAACATACAAAATCCTAATAATCTTGCCTAAATCACATGCATCACACACCAATTTTGCTTTATTTGCTCTCTCAAAAACAACAAAAAATAATCAAGCTACAATGCTAAAAGAAGCGTGACCCAACTGCCTGTGATGGAGTATCAACAAATCCTCTACACTCATCTTCTGTCCTTTAACTTTTGTCTTCTTTGCCACAGATACAAGAGCCTCATCCAATCCTTCCCGATCCGATACCACAGTCGGTATGCCAAGTCCCAGTCTCAAGTATCCGTCTCGTCCATTTCTCCTGAAAAGTCATCTTGGGAATATAAAAAAAACAACACATCTCAGTTGAATGATCATGAAGCTAATGAATAAGAGACTAACTAAAAAAGAAGGATCATGCAATGTTGAATAATTTTACTGAATCTAATCGATTAACAATACTTACCGACCACTGGTTAAAACGTACCGTCCGCCGTCTGGATGCTATCTGCAGTAGCCAGGCGAGTGTAGGAGGAGAACTCGTCTGCATTTCCTGTCATGTGACGTGATGCACCTGTGTCGATGATCCGATCTGATTCCTTGGAGGAAGATATGAATGCAAAAGCGAGAGATCCATTAGTTGGGTCGGCATACATAGAGACCCCCCAGCTCCATCCCTGCTCCCCTCACTCGTCTGTTTTCTTTTGAAGCCCTCCATCATGCTAAGTAGGGTCTGCTCCTCTGTATAGATAATACCGACTTGCTCCGCACTGTCAGTCATGCCCAAATTGGCTCGATAGCCTTCTCGGACACCACGGGCTCGACCCCGTCCACGACCACGTCCTCGTCCACCACCCTAATCTCTCTCCTTGGGCGGCTTGGAGCATGCTTGACTTAGATGACCCACCTCCCCACCGTTCTAACACTGTCGGATTTCTTCCCTCTGTCCTGTAACACCAAGAGCAACAACCACTAGTGCTGACTTCATAATAGTGGACCCTCCTGCTCCCGCCTGAAGTTTGAGACGTGTCTCCTCCTAAATCGTATCAGAGACGACCTCAGTAAGTGTAGGAATCGTCATACCAGAAAGAAGTTGGGCTTTTCGCTGATCAAACTTGTCATCTAATCGCTTCAGGAACTTCATCGTCCTCTCCTCCATGATGATCTTGGAGGCCCGACACTGTGAGTTGATGCAACACATCTCGCTAGAGGCATGATCGTAATCCCCAACTCGGAGGCGTACTCCTGCACTTTTTTCTCTCCCTGAGCGGTGTCATCAATTTCTCTCTTCACCTGGAAGACCCGCAGAGTGTTCCTCACGCCGTCATACACTCATATGTATTATTCAGCTTGTCCCAAACCTCCATGATCGTCTCGAGGCCATCTACCGTGGCGGCAATCGATGAGACGACCGAGTTGAGAAGCCACATAAACACCGTCATATGGGCCGACTCCCACTCATCTCCAACCGAGTTCTCTGGTTTTTTCAACGCCCCTGTCAGGAAGCCCCTAACCTATTTCGCTGCAAGGATTTTCTTCACGCGGCGTGACCAACTCAGGTAGGTCGTCAGTCCATCAAGCTTCAAGTCATTCGGTGGAAGTTCCAACTTGGTTGGCCGTTGCGATGAACCCAACACCCTCAACAATGTGACCAACTCATTCAGGCCCAACATCTTGAAGACATCCTCTATCGTATCTTCCTTCGGTGCCATGGATCAACTTCCTCACCAATCACCACATCCCGTACGATATTACGCATTACCTCCTGCTCTAGATCTGATCACCGCATCCTGAGATTTGCTAGGGTGTGGACATGCGGTCCGGCGGTGCTGAAGACCCTCTGCGGTGTGGTGAAGACCTGCTAGGGTACAGTCGTGCAACGTGCAACACTGAAGGCCTGTTGCGGTACGATTGTGCAGCGTTGAAGACCGCTAGATGCGGCCGCTGAAGAGCGGCAGCCGCTAGATGCGGCCAGATAAGGCTGCAGCCTCTCTACCTGACGTCGTTCCTCGTTCCTGGCGGCGATAGATGTGTTCGTTCCTCGCGTGCAGACAAAAAACGTTTGTCGTTCCTCGTGTGGGATGGAAAGTGCCGACGCTTGGTTTTTTTCCCCGCTGCTCTGATACGAAGTTGCGAATGAAATCGTATATTATTAGAGCAAACAGAGTAGGCTATTTATAGCCTACAACAACTTTTAATATTACAATACTTTCCTCCGCGTGGAGGGCCAAAGCGGGAGTGCACGACGAATAGTTTCTGCAAATCACAAAATAATTTAGAGCAAAATTCTACGATGCTATTTATCCAAATAAATTTTAAATCACATCACCATATTTTAATATTGAAAAACAAGACCCATACAACAAATAACCACTCACAAACATGAGGGTTGCCGTAGGAGAGCAGATCTGGAGAGGTTCGACACAATAGGAACGATCTGGAGAGGAGCCGATGGCTGAAACGACGGGACAACTGCTGGATTTGGAGGTTTGGGATGAGATCTGGGCTGTAGCAGCAAGAATAGAAGGCTGGCGGGTCCTCCAGGAGACTCACGTGCGGCGACAGGTTTGGAGGGGTGAGATCGGGGTTGGGGTTTGCTGGAATTGCAGAAAAACAACAAGGAAATACTTGATCAGGGGGCAGATCTGGACAGATCTGGACAGATCTTGGCGTCAGATTGAAGGGAGGAGGAAAGGGGAAGGTGGCGGTGGCTGTTAGGGTGCTTGGTCGGCTGGCGGAAGGGCGAGGGTGGGGGCGGCGACGCTGTTTGGACGGGGAGGAGGGCGGCAGCTGCAGGATCGCAGCAAGGGGTGCGGCGGCTGTAGGCTGGCAGCATGTGAGGCTGCTGTTTGGGAGGGTATGGGGGTGGCGGTAGAGGGATTTGGATGTGGAAAATGAAGGCTACGGTTATGTATTATCTTTGGGAGGAAGAAGAGCGCCCAGGAGTCGTCACCTAGGGTTCCACGGAGTCGGCACCGTGGGGTGATCGCCGGAATCTGAGATTCTGTCTCCAAATTCTGCAATACTTATAACAGCCATCATACACTCTTATTTATACATAAAGAGGACTGGGGCTTCCCACCATCAACGATTATGATTGGCTGGAAAAGGGGTAATCTGATTACATCAAAATAAAATCCAAAAATAACAATATAATATATGAAATCGTGAGCAGACGACGGTCCCAATGCATCCGTGATCTCGGATCATCGATCCGGATGGGCCATATATGGTACGTAGTCAATCAGCCACAAACAAGCTCAAAACTCGTCCTCCGCTACGGGTCCGCATCTCTTTCTCCAAAAATCATAACACAAATTAGTTCTGCCATCATCATCTAAAGGTAATGCTCCTGAAACTCACAATCAGGAAATCACAATCACCATACAGGAAGTCAACCTTCAAAGAAATTTACAGCATCAGAAGTAGAGTAGAAGACATAGAGGCCTTTGTTTTTGCTACGGGAAATTTCTGCCTGGCCACATGTGGAGACAGAAGGCTGGTGTATGTGTTTGAAGCAGAAGCAGTAGTAGTAGGAGAAGAGCATATAGACAATGATGAAACACTGTAGGAAGTTAGAGATGAACTATCGACAGCCAAATAATTACACCTCTGGTGTCTGTGGATGCTCTGACAGCCTTACATGCATATCACCATGAAGATTGCAACCTCTTGTAAAGGGAAATCAATGTATATTCTAATCGATACAAGTACCCACAACATCTTGTATAGTCTAATTGATATGTTTTTCAATGTCCATCAAAGTTATTGTAACTGTTTTTCATCAAAGTTGTTGTAGGTACTTCGTGTATCAATTGGGCCACACACACACACAAAAGAAAAATGCAGAAAAATGCAGAAAAATGCACCGCAAAACAAAAAGGATAATTAGGATGGTTAGCCATGCTTAGTGTGCGTACGAGGAAATCTGTTGCAAATTTCCAAAGACTGACAATGCCAACACAAAGGATAATGATCTCAAGGGATCAGATAGTACTCCAGACAAGGCTAAACAACATATTCAGGCATTGTTGGAGGAATACACTGACTTGTTTAACGTTCCAACACAATTACCTACACATAGAACAGAAATTCTCAAATCCTTCTAAAAAAATATACAAACCCTGTTAGCATTACACCATATAGATATCCTACATACCGGAAGGATGAAATATAGGCTCATTGAAGAAATACTGAGTTCAAGAATAATCCAACATAGCAACAACCCCTTCTCTTCCCCCATAGTCCTAGTAAAAAAGAAGGATGGTTCATGACAACTGTGTATCAATTATAGATAGTTAAACTAAACATCGTAAAAGAAAAGATTCCCATTCCCATCATGGAGTTGTTGGATGGGTTAACTTGGGGCAAGTTTTTTTTCTTTCTAAACTTTATCTTATGTCAAGGTACCGTCATGTTGGAATGACCTCTGCAGATGTTTACAAAACTTCATTTCGTTCCCAGCCATATACCAACATGTAGAAAGTAGCGAATAAGAAATAACAAACGGATAGACTTTTGAATAATTGAAACTTTATTATCCAAAAAAGATCTCATTTACAAAGGTATGACCTCCCTTATATAGAATGGAGGAGATATGAGAGAATATAAACAAACAATGTGGGACTAAACATGTACATGGCAGAGCGGCTAGAAATAAAGGAGACCGCACAGGCCGCGCGGTTAGACAGATGGGTTAACCGCACGGCACCTCCAGCAGGATAAGAACAGGCCGCACTGAGAGTCCGATAGACCGCCCGGTATCCAAGCACCAGAGGAGACCGCCAGACCGCTCGGTCAACAAACCGCCAGACAAGACCGCAAGGCCGCCCGGTCTAATACTTCAACACTCCCCCTCAAGCTGGAGCATAGATATCAATCATGCCCAGCTTGTCACAAATGTGGAAGAAGGAAGTAGAGACCGGCTTGGTGAAGATATCTGTCAATTCCTTGTCAGAGGTGACAAATGGAGTACAAATCTGTTTTTTCAAAATCTCTTCCCGAATGAAGTGACAGTCAACCTCTATATGCTTTGTTCTCTCATGGAAGACCGGATTTCTGGATATGTATATAGCGGCCTTGTTGTCACAGAACATAGGGAGAGGACAGTCATATACCTCGCCCAGGTCAAGCATGAGAGCCCGCAACCACTTTAACTCACACGTGGTTGACGCCATACTCCGGTATTCGGCTTCTGCACTGGATCTGGAGACAACAGACTGTTTCTTGCTCTTCCAACTCACGAGATTACCTCCAACAAAAGTACAAAAACCTGATGTGGATTTGCGATCGCCTTTGCCATCCGCGTAACTTGAATCGGAGTCGGCCTCAACCCTCAGATGACCATTCTTCTGAAAGAGTAACCCTTTGTCAGGTGCTGCTTTGATATACTCTAAAATCTTCAGGGCAGACTGAAGATGACACTCCCTGGGAGCTTGCATAAACTGACTGACCTTGCCTACAGCATAGACGATGTCGGGTCTAGTCACCGTGAGATAGATGAGTTTGCCTACCAAACGTCTGTACCTTGTGATATCAGATAGAAGAGGCGAGTCATCCGTCCACGTTTTGTCTTCTCCAATAGCCATGGGAAACCGAGCCGGTTTGGCACCTGTCAATCCTGCTTCTTGTAGAAGATCAAGAGCATACTTCCGTTGGGAGAGAACCAACGAGTCAAATTTCCGAGAGATTTCTATCCCCAAAAAGTATTTCGGGAAGCCCATTTCCTTCGTGACCAAGTGCTGACGGAGGTGCTTCTTCGTCAAGTCCACTCCATCTCGGTCATCGCCAGTAAGAAGAATATCATCCACATATACTGCCAAAACCACCAGTCCCGAGGCCGTTTTGCGAATGAATAAGGAGTGATCGGCCGAACTCCTTCTAAAGCCGATGGTAGCCACAATACCACTGAATTTGTCAAACCATGCCCTAGGGCTCTGCTTTAGGCCATAAATGACTTTCTTCAAATGACATACGCGTGTCTCCCCCTGAGCAACATACCCAGGAGGTTGCTCCATATAGACGTCCTCCTGAAGATCGCCATAGAGAAAGGCATTCTTCACATCAAGCTGAGAAATAGCCCACTCCCGGTTAACAGCCACAGAAAGGAGAACCCGGATGGTGCTGAGGCGAGCAACCGGAGAAAAGGTATCAAAGTAATCAATGCCGTAAGTCTGAGTGAAGCACTTGGCCACCAGCCGGGCCTTGTAGCGATCCACAGTGCCGTCGGGGCGAAATTTCACGACGAAGACCCAGCGACAGCCAACCACATCAGTGCCCACGAGAGGAGGAACAAGGGTCCAGATACCCCGTTCAGTAAGAGTAGCCATCTCCTCATCCATGACAGACTTCCAATGAGGGAGAGCAAGAGCCTCCTGGTAGGTGCGGGGAGTAGAAGTAGCAGAGATAGCCAAGGCAAAACACCTGCGAGAAGGAGAAAGCCGATCATATGAAACAACTGCCGCAAGCGGGTGTTGAGTACACGCCCGCACCCCTTTGCGAAGAGCAATGGGAAGATCCAGGTCGACGGGAGCGTCAGCGACCGGAGTGTCCGTGACGGAGAAGGCTGGCCCGGGACTAGAGAGAGACGACGGCGGAGAGGAGGGTGGAGGGGTGGGTGGGGAGACGGACTGGGAAGGAGTCGGTGGAGGAGGAGACGGAGGTGGGAAAACGTCGAGAGGCGGGGAAGGAACGGAGATATCAGAAGGAAGAGAAGAGGTAGGAGAGAAATAGGAAGCATTCTCGAAAAAAGTCACATCCGCGGAGACAAACTGCTTGCGGAGAAGGGGGTCAAAGCAGCAATAGCCTTTTTGAGTGGTAGAGTACCCCAAAAAGACACACTTGGTGGAACGAGGGGAAAGCTTGTCGCGGGTAGCGGTGGGAGCGTGAACAAAGGCCGTACAGCCAAAGACACGGAGAGGGAGAGGAAAATGTTCCTTGTGGGGGTAGAGAATGGAGAAGGGGGTCTGGCCGTGGAGAACTGTGGAGGGAAGGAGATTGATGAGATAGCAGGCGAGGAGCACAACGTAGCCCCAGTAGGAGCGAGGGACGTGCGTCATGAGAGTACGAGCAACATCAAGCAGGTGACGGTTTTTACGCTCCGCCACCCCATTCTGCTGGGAGGTGTAAACACAAGTCGTTTGATGAAGCAGACCATGTTGGTGAAAGAAAGATGAGAACTCATGATTCAGATATTCCTTGGCATTATCAGAACGTAAAACTTTAATAAAAATAGCAAATTGAGTCTGAATCATAAAATAAAATGATTGCCAAACAAAAAAGAGTTCAGAGCGATATTTTAACAGATACACCCAGGTACAGCGTGAAAAATCATCTATAAAAGTGACAAAATAGGAACTATCCCGACCAACAGTGAGGGTAGGAGCAGGACCCCATACATCAGAATGAATAAGATCAAACGGGCGAGAGGAGCCACGGCCTTGCTTCGGTGGGAAGGAGGAGCGATGATGTTTGCCAAGCTGACACGCATCACAGTTGAGCGGAGAACTGGTAGGAGGTAAGTGGGGCAGAAGCTGGCGAAGAATCCGAGGAGGAGGATGTCCAAGGCGAAGATGCCATTGAAGGAGATCTGTGGAGGAGGAGTAGACGGACAGAGCGGAAACATCGTCGAGAAAGTAGAGGCCGCCGCTCTCAGTCCCAGTAGCAATCGTCCGCTGGGTCCTCGGGTCCTGAAAAGAACAAGTAGTGGGAGTGAATAAGACGGAGCACTGAAGTTGCCGGCATAAAGTAGTAACTGATAACAAATTGCACGAGAACTTCGGGACATAGATGGTGTCCTCCAAGCAAAGCGAGGGGGTGAGTTGAACCATGCCCGTCCCATGAACCGGGGACGGGGAACCATCCGCCACACGAACCGGGGGTAAGCGGTCATGTGTCTCAAGACGGGAGAAGCAATGAGGGTTGCCCGTCATATGATTTGTAGCACCGGAGTCAATCAGCCATTTACCTTGGGTAACGACGTGGGCACTACCTGACGTCGTGGCCACAGAGGCAGACGGCCGAGAAGAGGCGGAGGCCGAAGAAGGAGCATCACCGGAAGGGCGAAGATGAGGATGTTTCTGCCAGCAGCGGTCAACAGAGTGGCCGGTACGACCACAGTGAGAGCAGAGGAACCGGGATGAACCCCGTCCGCCGGAGTGACCGCGGCCACTAGGTCCCCCCCCTCTGAGCTTGGTGAGCAAAGGAGTCCTGGGAAGGAGGGGAGGCCAACAGAGGCCGGTGGAGCAGCGAAGTAACAGCGACAATGCGAGCCGCAGTGGCATCCAAAGTAGGAGATTCCGCCTCACCCAAGATCTGCTGGCGGATCATATCATAAGAATCGGGAAGACGAAGAAGATAACAAACAACCAGGAGTTCCTGGAAGTGTTCGTGCTGTTCGGCCAAGTCCGCGGAGAAGGGGCGATTCTGGAGGATTTCAGCACCAAGAGCCTGAACCTGCTGATAAGCCGCAGCAGGAGACATGGAAGGGCGGGCGAAGAGGTCCGCATAGAGAGTATAAATGCGGGACGTCTGGCCCCCCTTCGAATAGAGAGCAGCGAGGTGAAGCCAGACGGCCTTGACCGTCTCATCATGGCGAATGACGGGAAGACACTCATCAGAAAGGCTGTTGCTGCTTTGACCCCCTTCTCCGCAAGCAGTTTGTCTCCGCGGATGTGACTTTTTTCGAGAATGCTTCCTATTTCTCTCCTACCTCTTCTCTTCCTTCTGATATCTCTGTTCCTTCCCCGCCTCTCGCGGACAAGAGCATCACTCGCATCCCAGTCATCAAACTCAGGAGAGGTACGAGGAGGAGGGTCATCGGTGAGGTGATGACGCTTGCGTTGAGAGCGAAGGAGAAAAGCGAAAGAAACGCTCCAATCGGGATAGTTGGAGCCAACAAGCTTAGAAATGGTGCCAAGGTTGCCCGAAGGAGGAGGTGGAGAAGAAGCTGCAGGAGTAGTGGTGAGACCGGAAGTAGTCATAGAACACAGCAAGAAACCGCAGCGGATAGAAAAGGAAGAAGCCGCGCGAACACAAGCGGCTAGAAAGCAGTCAAAGGCACAACGGGGAAGAGGTCGCGCGGACTGAGAAGGCCGAGCGAACAGAAAAGAAGAGGAGGCAAGAAGCAGCGACTAGAACAAGTCGCAGACCGAGCGAACAGAAACAGGCCGCAACGACTAGGAAGTCGAAGAGGCAAGAAGGAACCAGGAGCGCGGCGACAACGAGACAGGTCGCGGCGACGAATAGCAGCAGGAGAAGAGAACCAAGGAGAAGCAAGCCGCGCGAACAGGGCAGCGGACAGAAACAGGCCACGCGAACAGGGCAGCGGACAGAAGAGAGGGCAAGCCGCGAGACAGGTCGCGGAAAGCGGAAAACAAGCCGCGAGAATCAGAGAGCGCACACAATCAGGAGGAAACGACCGTGTGCTTTGATACCATGTAGAAAGTAGCGAATAAGAAAGAACAAACGGATAGACTTTTGAATAATTGAAACTTTATTATCCAAAAAAGATCTCATTTACAAAGGTATGACCTCCCTTATATAGAATGGAGGAGATATGAGAGAGTATAAACAAACAATGTGGGACTAAACATGTACAAGGCAGAGCGGCTAGAAATAAAGGAGACCGCACAGGCCGCGCGGTTAGACAAATGGGTTAACCGCACGACACCTCCAGCAGGATAAGAACAGGCCGCACTGAGAGTCCGATAGACCGCCCGGTCTCCAAGCAGCAGAGGAGACCGCCAGACCGCTCGGTCAACAAACCGCCAGACACGAGCGCAAGGCCGCCCGGTCTAATACTTCAACACAACAGTGCAAGTATGATACTAGAAGGGTCATGAGACTCCTCCAACCTTTACCAATTCCTCAAAATATAGAGTGATATTGATATGGATTTTATAGGACTCCATTCTTCAATGGCTGGTATATAATCTTAGTAACAGTGGATAGACTTTGCAAACATGCTCACCTTGTAGCTTTACAACACCCATACTTAGCCTACTCAGTAGCACAAGTCTTAATGGATGCCATTTATAGGCTACATATATGTTGTTAAAGGTACGCCTCAGGCCCATCTAAGGCTCAAGGTTCACTAGACTTAGAAGTTTGCGCTTACTCATGTTTTTTTGCGCCTTTGGAGCTTAAAGGTGTCCCTTGGCGAAATTTTGTTGTAAACCTTTTTCAATGGAAAATAGACAGTGCAATATTTTAGCAAAGTTTGAATGATCTGAATTTATGAAACATAATTGAATTGGGACTTTAATATGATGTTACATTGATTTCACTTCTTAAGTGATATAGATGACAATAATGAATGATTGATGAGTAGAATGAATGGAGAATTTAATCAAGAAGAGGAATTGATTTTTGATGATGATCATTTAAATGGATTGTGGGTTTGTCTTACTCTTGTCAAGCGCGCGTCTGCTCCTTGATTCTATGCTTTAGGACCCTTTATGATGTAGTGGTAGGTCGACACATGGTGGAAAACTGAAATGAATGCTAGAGTGTGTCCGTATTAAAATCCAACACAACAATTAATTAGTAAAATAGATGAACAAAAGTACAAGCGTTCAAGTACAAGTGTTCACAAATCGCGATTAAAGAGAACAAATTTCATTCCACACTCGATAGAGGCGCAATTAAAATTTAGCACACACAAAATAAGCCATGCAAATCAAGTGATGATCGAACTAATATAAAAAAAAATAGATATCCACACAGGCCGGGTGCCCAAATACACAACAATAGAGAATAAAACACCAAACCACAACTTATACGTGCAGGCGACGGAGGAGCAATCACTGATCGTGGGCATCCAAGATTGTTGTGGAATGGAGGAAGTGCGAGGATGAATTTTGGGCCGATTGGAGGGCTCAGATGAAGTAGGTGGTGACTAGCTTGCAACTGATGGCTATGAGGAAGGCTCACAGTGGGGTCTAGGGGGCAGGTGGCAATGGAGTGAATACAAGATTGACTCAGGATGGGAGATAGCAACGACAGTGGTGGCTAGGAGGAAGTTTTGGAAGTGGAGATAACCGGAATAGCGGATGGGATTTCAGGGCTTTAAACTAGGGAACAGGCTCACAATGGGAAGGCTTTGGACGTGGGTTTTACGGGATAGGGAGGATGGGACTCCTGGGTGAAGCACATCGTGAGATGTTGAGAAGAAGGTTAGGGTTTGTGGAGGATGCAGGGGGGGGGTGCGAAGAGTGAAGCAGAGAACTCCAGAAATGGGGCAGTCGGCGGTAGGAAGGAGACGACAGGGGCTTACGACGGTGGATTGTGGTAGGGAAGGAAGGAGGGAACTCACAGCGGGTTGGAAAGGGCAGAGACGAGGGTGGAACGACTGCCTCGACGTCGCACCAAGGGGAAGAACTCTCAGAATTGCTCCAGGCACTACCGACGGTTGGCGTAAACCACAAAGTAACCTTTGATGCTGCGCCCCTTTGACCTCCTGCAATATATAAAACCTTAACTTATAACCGCTGCTATAACCGTAAAATTCACAAAACCACCCGAATCGGATGGCTCAAACTGCCTGAGCTGATCGGGCGCCAAATACAACTCAAAACATAAAAAAGTAATATATGAACTCAACTCGGATCGACCATCCAGGCGCAACCACGGAATCAGATTGTCCGACTGGGTAGCGGATCACAACCTCCTGTGGGAATACACCTTTGTCGGGCGTTGTGCGCCATCACTTTGCCTCTTGATGCCTTTAACATTCTTTGGGCTATATGGAATGCCATCCTCAATTACAAGTGATAGAGATGTTCGTGTTTATGAGCACGTTCTAGCAAGAGTTTCTCCGTCTCCAATACGTGCAATTGATTCCAAGAACATACCACCCCCAACAAATGACCAATCTGAAGTGGTGAATAGGTGCCTGGAAACCTATCTAATGTGCATGGCTTTTGACAAACCAAATGGTTGGGCGGCATGGTTACCATTGGTTGAATGGCGGTATAATGCTCATCACCACCATGCTATTAAGTCCACACCTTATGAAACTGTTTAGGTCCACCTCCCTTGTACATGTAGCTTATATACGAAACACAACGTCACTGGATATTTTAAACATAAGTTTTAAAGACGGGAAAAAGCCATCGAATGTTTGAAGCACCATTTGATCCTAGACCAGAATATAATGAAAGTTATGGAAGATAAGCCGCGAGGAGAAAAGGAGTTCAAAATTGGAACTTGGGTACATCAAACTACAATCTTTTAGACAAATAAGACTACTTGCTCACACCTATCACACACTATATCTCTGATATTTTGGACCCTTTTGGATAATACAAAAAAATAAGATCAGAAGCATACCAACTACAATTACGTGTAAATTATAGAATTTTCACAATACATTTCACATTTCACAGCTTAAAGAGCATATCGGGAAGGCACCGGCACTAACATTGCAAAAAAGTTATGACTGAAGATGGAAATGTGCTGCTTGAACCAAAGAAAATATTGGATAGAAGAATGGCCCCTTATAAGGGAAAACCAATTACACGGATTCTGATCAAATGGTTTAACTCCCTGTAGAATAATCTACTTGGGAGATTTTTTTTATCTTACCAAGCATTATCGAGAATTTCATTTTTGAGGACAAGGTTATGGTGAAGATGAGGGGACTGATACAACCCAGTAAAATCACGAAGGCGGGAAAAATTAGTTCGAGGCCGTCAGTTGGTTGTTATAACTACCTTAAACAACTGTTAGCCTGAGGGCTACTATTAATAGAGAGTTACGAGGGGAGAAGAGTGTCCAATAAATCATGTGTAATAGAATAACTTCTCTTCCTTTTATTTCTTCTTGTTCAAGAACTGTCAGGTCCTGTTTATAATTTCTAGTTCTTAAGGATCCTGCTGCTTACGATTCCTTGTATCCCTCTGGATTTTCTGTTTGCAATAAGAAGAAGATAGCATTTAGTAACAATTAGCTGTTGTTTTGTATGCAATTTTTTATAGGAATGAGTTGCTATTAGAGCATCAATCTGATTGCTCATTTGGCTTAACAAATCCAAAATTCAAAAAAATTGCTTAGTACATACTGAACGCTAGAAGAAGTAAATTATTTTGATGGTCGATATAACCTAGTTATTTGGGCTCTCTGGCTTACTCATGAATATGATCCATACTTACTATCAGAACTCTATTTTCGATGCTTCATTATTTGAGTGTATTTTAGGTTTTCAACAACATCTTGCTTTCAAACGTAATATCTTTGCAAGTCGACAAGGGTGAGCCTCATTGATTTTTATATTTTCAGAGGATCTGTACTTCAGGTTGAATGGAGTCCTCATCATGAAACTTTGTTGGCCTCATCATCTGAGGATAAAAGGCTGATGGTTTGGGACCTTTGCAGGTAAGAATCTCAATTCTGGTTTTGAAGAGCATTTATTCACATAATAGAAATACTTTAACTATTTCTTCCTACTGCGGTACTTAAGAAAGCAATGACATTTTGATTTAAATAGCTGTTAGAAGGTTTAATCAGGTCAAATGAAATAAATAAATCAGAATATCATTTTCATTTCTTTCATATTTGAATAAAATCTGACGTTTAGATCACGATACTTATTCTATTTTATCTCAACGACATAAAACTCGCCAAACCTTTTCACGATCATGAAAGGCCCATGGTAGCGTGAAAAGAGCTTTGGATGAAATCGGTTGGTTACTGAACTTCGTCTGTGGAGTCGCAACTTCACTAGTACAGTCTCTCTCGGGAAAACACGACGTCCCTCCTGGGATGGTTGGTCTATTGGGCCATGCTATGTTGAGCGCAATCAAGGTGTCGTTTCATCTATCAAAATATTTCATCACAGCACTTGAAATCTGCCACCTTGTATTCCATTCGGCACTCGCTTGCCATGTGATGGGATGGTTTGGGCAGTGGTCGCCCGAAGACAACCTGAAAGGAAGATGTGCCTGCAACCGACTTATAAGACGAGTTGTGCCAAAACACTGCCCATTCTACACTTGGATCCAAGGCACAATTGTTTCATGGAAAAACAATGAAGATATCTCTTGAGGAAATAATTTAGGACCTCAGTATGATTATCTGTTTGGGGATAATATGTTGTGCTGAAGGGAAACTGGGTCAGAATGAGCTCATAAATATCGGATCATGATCGATCACCATGCAGTTGCTATAATGTAGTAGCTTACTTACGAGGTGGAATGGAGGGTTGGAGGTCGTATCCCATTGCCGATTTGCGATGATAGATTCATACTGGTCACATCATTCTTCTGCAAGAATGACCTCATCGTCAAGCGAATGAGGGTGGGAGATGGCAGGAACGTGCCTTGATGGTCCTTGCAAGATTAGAGTGCCAGCCGCAATGTTGGAGGAACAAGCGAAAAATTGTTGCCAAGTAGTTTAGCGATCTACTCTTTTGACTCAAAAGATGAAACATACTAGGATTATTGATCGGGACCACAAAGTGGCAACCCGATAGCTAGGGCGTGATGCCACATTGTGAGAACAAGGGCACGGAAGTCACTGCCATAGGACGACATGGTCTATTGATGATCGGTGAATGCTCTTATGTAGTAAGGGATGAGGCGATTTTGATGCATCAATATTACTCCCATGCCTGCAACAAACGTGTACCCTTGATCACACATGATTTGGTGAAGTTCGACAAACTTAGAATACGGGTTATCCCGAGCATCTATTTAAGGTGTTGAAGTCCTGGTGCGTCACAGATTAACTCCAACTGAATTTAGTTGTCACCTCCCTTCATTTGAGTTGCGTTAAGGAAGCAACGCCAGTGGCACGTGAGCCCTAGGTAACTGCAGATCGCCCCAACGAAAGACGATGTTTCACCTTGAAGAACAACCTCCACCTTGCCCGGGTCCATGTCCAAGCCCTGAGCGGAGATATTGTGGCCTTGATACTCAATTTGGGCGCCCCCAAATAAATACTTCTTTTGGTGGGCCATTAGTTGATTCAACAAGAGCTATAGAACAACTGCTAGTTGTTGATGATAGATCTACAAAGAAGAGTTGTAAACAAGATTGCCATCAAAGATTGTCAAGACAAACTTAAGCAAGCAGGGCCAAAAAATGTCATTCATGGTGTGGGTTGAAATGTGGAGGCCAAAAGACATCATCAATAACTCATAATGGCTGCGAACATGTATCTGATGGTGGCTCGATCTTAATTCGAACTTGGCATAGTAAGTGGCCACATGCAGGTTGTTGAGAGTTTGCCTGGGAGCTCTTTACCAAGGAGGTCTCGAGTTCGAATCTCGACCTCAACAATCTTTCGGCTTCCTGTGGTTGGACCGGAGACGGGTTGAGGTGTAGGGTCCGCGGGCCTGATAAATCCGCCTTGGTGCGTCGCTAAGGAGAGCCCCCTGGTGGGACATGTTCAAGCAGCTAGGGTTCGGGGAATGTTCCCACCACAAGGGTGAAATGTAGGCAAACCTTACCCTGCATTTTTGCAAGAGGCTTCTTCCAAGACTCGAACCTATGACTGCAAGCTCACACGACAACACCTTAACCTATGCGCCAAGGCTCTCCTTCATTTGAGAGAGAAAGAGATTGTACAGTTAATTTCATTAAGAAGATTGTCAGGTGTTCTCCCGATGCTCAATTGGTGATGAGGACCAGTTTAGCGCTCCCTTATCTAAGAGGTCTGTGTTTAAGCCCTAGCCTCAACAATCCGCCATTGAAATTAGCGGTTGCTGCCAATTAGATTCGTGGAGATGAGTTGGGGTCACTGGTCTGCAGACCTGCAGCACACCCACAGTAGATCAAGGCATTACATAAAAAGTGCCTGCATGAACCACCGGATCACCCGATTCCTGCATATCCTCATCGTCATCCTCCGCCTGGCCCGTAAAAGGCAAGGCAAGAACACTGCCAACGTGTTGCTGTCGTCCATCTGAGGTTTGATATCAGCCGCATGCAGCCTGATCTCGCCTACCAAGTAGCTCCAAATCGACTTCGTCCACCCAAGTAAGTCTCGTTCCAGCATTGCCATGACCTGGAGATCGATTCATAACACGTCTGGGTTCACTCTCGCCACCATTCCCCACCGGTGCGCTTCTTCCATTACCGTGCACCGCAAGAGAGGCGCCCTCATCCTTCACAATACTTGAAATAAGCTCACAGATTGAAGAACGGCCCGCAGCATCAATAAGACTACCACCACTCTCTAGACATGCTTCCTCAGTCCCACTACCACTGCCCCAAATAGGTCTTCCCCCATTGCCGTGCCTCTCACTGCCTCCACTCCCACCTTTGCCCTTGGACCGAGGGGGAGAGGAAGGCAGATGGCCCCCTCTCACCATTTAGAGGTTCTCTCACTAGAACCAAGTGAGAGAAAGAGAAGGTGGAGAATTTCACCTGTCTTTGGCTTCGTTTTCCAATAATGTCAGTTTTTAGCACTTTGAAATCGACCTCTCCCCAAACTGGCCGGCTCGGTGCATGTGTCAGCTCGGGGGGTTTGATCGGTTTCAAATTTTTCCTACACACCATTACTGCTACGCCCTCGCAATCCCTAATTAGGATTCTATGGTTTGGTCACAAAGGCTGAGTTGTTCGATGCCGACGGCTTGCAAAGCGATCTAAAGCGTATATCATTCGTGTTAGCCATAGTTTCAAACACCTTTGCAGTAGATGATTGGATTGAAGCGTATAATCCAATGAGAATCACTGTAGAAAAGGTTGAAATACTGAGATGGTCTCACAAGGGTCTTATGAATTTTGGAGAGGAAGAGAAAAACCAAGTGGGTGAGGGAGAAAATGATTCAATTGCATTCATGAGCGGACCTACATAGGATCGAGTATGAGCGACCGCCCACACTGGATTTTAAAAAACTATTTTTTGATAATAAAAAATCTGTTAGTTGTGATGATAAATGAGATATCGCTCAATATATAATATTAAAAATATTACATACAAAGACAACATTGCCTTTGTAGCTCAGTTGGTGGAGTGCTTGTACTTTATCTATATGGTTTTGGGTTCAAATCCTAGAGATGACTTATTTAAAGTTTTATTTTTTATATAAACAAACTCATTATTATGATATTGTTTAATTTTTTTTTATAAATAAATTTGTTGTTATGTCTAAAATTTTATTTTTTGTATAAACAAACTCATTCAAAAAGACGAAGGTATTAATAAAGATTTGACAGAATCCAAGCGGGTTGGTTGAAGTGGAGAGACACGTTTGAGATCTTGTGTGATCGTAAAGTAGCATTAAAACTTAAGGACAAGTTCGTCGTACTGCAATTAGACCAACGATGCTCTATGGTTCTGAGTGTAAGGCAGTGAATTGTATACACGAGCAAAAAATGGGAGCTGCGAAAATGAGAATGCTTTGGTGGATGTGTGGACACACAAGATTGGATAGAATTAGGAATGAATGTATCAGAGATAAGACAAGAGTAGCACCAATTGCAGAGAAGATGCGAGAAGCTCGACTAAAATGGTTTGGACACGTACACGGGAGATTGTAGAGAAATGGTACAGACCTTGTATATACTTCTTAATTTCAAAAATACAAGTATGAGTACAAATATATATGAGAGAAGAGAGAGAAAGAATCCTATATAAAGGATGTGAGACTAAACAAGAGAGCCAACCAGACCACACTAATGGGCTTTTACATCTTTTTCCCTAATATTTTCTAACATTCCCCCGCAAGCTGGAGCATACAAATCGTAGGCATCAAGCTTGGACAAGAACTGATGGTACATTTGCCGTAGTAATGCCTTAGTGAGGACGTCAACAATTTGCCCAAAAGCAGGAACATGCTCTAACTCTAACTTCTTCAATTGAACTTTTTCTCGAACAAAGTGACAGTCAACTTCGATGCGTCTGGCCCGTTCATGGAACACATGATTCTTTGTAATATGGATCGCAGCCTGACTCTCACAAAACAGAGTTGCTGGTGAGGATAAAGTGACTCCCAAATCACCAAGAAGATTTTCAAGCCAGGTAAGTTCAGATACAACGACCGACATTGCACGATACTCGGCTTCAGCAGAAGAATGAGCAACCACAGATTACTTCTTGCTATGCTAGTGATAAAGTTCCCTCCAAAGTAGGTATAGAAACCCCTAGTGGAATGTCGATCATCAAGGGAGCCCGCATAGTCCGCATCTGAATATGCAATAAAAGATAGAGAGGAGGATGACTTATATACAAGCCCTTGTCCAGGAGCTGTCTTCAAATATCTGAGGATGTGTTCTATTGCCTGGAGATGAGAGATCCGAGAAGCATGCATAAACCGACTGACCACTCCAACAACAAATGAGATATCAGATCTTGTAATCGTCAGATATATCAGTTTTCCTACAAAACGCCGATAATACTCATGATTCGTAAGTAGAGAATCTGAGTCAGACCCATGAGCACATAACATGTGATTGACATCCATCGGGGTTTCCACCCAGAGTAGCCTGCATCTTGAAGGAGGCCAATCCAGTACTTCCGTTGTGAAAGGACAAGACCATCGGGTCGTTTTGCAACCTCAAGTCCAAGGAAGTACCGGAGAGTCCCCAGATCTTTCATTTGAAAAATAGAGTTTAGGTGTTGCTTGATTTGTTGTATCCCTGTGGAATCATCTCCAATAATGAAAATATCATTCACATAAAACAGGAGAATGACAGTCTCGGTTGATTGATGACGAATGAAAAAAGAGAAGTCAGCCGAGCTCCTCTTAAATCCAACTTTGCGAACGACCTTACTAAATTTGTCAAACCAAGCTCTGGGAGATTGTTTGAGACCGTAAATAGATTTTCGGAGATGACACACACGAGACTCCCCCGTGGTCTCAAACCCGAGAGGTTGGTTCATGTACACCGTCTCAAGAAGGTCGTCATTTAGAAATGCATTTTTGATATACAGTTAATGGTGGGTCCAGTTGCGATGAACAACTAAGGAGATCAGGACCCGAACAAAGTTCAACTTGGCGACGAGGGAGAAAGTTTCATCGTAATCAAGACCTTGTTGTTGAGTGAACCCCCGGGACACAAGACGGACTTTAAGGCGTTCAACTGTCCCGTCCGAAGCTTGTTTGACTGCAAAAACCCACTTACAACTGACACAAGGTTGTCTCAGAGGAAGAGGGACCAGATCCCAGGTCTTATTGGACCAAAGGGTTGTCATTTCCTCTTCCATACCTGCACTCCACCCTAGGTGAAAAGGAGCCTCCTGCATCGAGTTAGGTATAGAGATGGAAGATAGAGAGAGTGCAAACTTGAGGAGATGTGGAGATAGACGATGCAGAGATACATAATTTGCCAGGGGATGAGCTGAAGATGTTGATGCTGGATCGTCAGGCCACGAGATAGCACTGGTAGAAGGTAGCTGCTGTAGGGCTTCAGAAAGCGGAGTACGACGAGTGTATACACGAAGAGGTGGTTTAGATGGAACTGGTGTCGGGAGTGGAGTGGGAAGGAGGGTCGGTAGAGAAGACGTGACGAGAAAAGTAGGACGAGGTATGGGAGGGGAGAGAAGAGGAGCTGAAGGTGAAGCATGAAATGGCTGGTCTTCAAGAAATGTGACATCAGCTGAGACTACCACTTTGTCAGTGGTGGGAGAATAACACACAGCCTTTTTGAGTCCGAGAGTACCCCACAAACATATACTTGCTGGCACGAGGAGCAAACTTATCCGTGGATGGACCAAGATTGTGGACATAACAAGTACATCCAAACACGCGGGGCGTGAGGGTAAACAGGGATTTGGAAGGAAACAAAAGACTGAATGGAGTGCCAAAGTCGAGCATGGATGAGGGCATGCAATTGATGAGGTGACATGCTGCAACACAGCGAAGTTCCAATATAGGGTGGGTACCTGTATTTGAATCATGAGTGACCGAACAACATTAAGAAGATGATTTTTTCGCTCGGTCACTCCATTCTGTTGAGGCGTATACACACACGATGTTTGATGTATAATGACAAACTCAGTGCATAAATTACAGAATGTCTGACTAGTGTATTCACGAGCATTATCTATGCGAATGATTTTTAAGGGTGAGGAGAACTGAGTACTAGTTTCCGTAATAAATGCTCGAAATGTAGAGGTTAGTTCAACACGATCGCGAAGTAAGTACAATCAGGTCAAGCGAGAGTAATAATCAATAAAAGTGATAAAGTAACAATAACCAAATATACTAGGGGTTTATATGGTCCTCAAATATCATAATGCACTTAAGATATGAGAGTATCACTACGAGTACAAGTAGGGTTAAAAGAAGAACAATGTTGTTTGCCAAAGATACAAGATTCACAAGTAAACTCACGCAGAGAGGTATCCAGAAGAGCTTTCTTGAGAATCCGGAGGGGAGCATGCCGAAGAAAACGATGCCAATCGACAGAGGAGACGACGAAGAGAGCAGAAGGTGGAATATCCAGGAGATAAAGCCCGTTAGACAACTTACCCTTACCAATGATATTCTGTGTTTTCCGATTCTGCACAACAAAGGTAGGGGGTGAGAATGTAACACAACAATTAAAATTCCGAGTAAGACGGCTAACAAAGAGCAAATTAAATTGTGATCTCGGAACATGAAGGGCCGAAGACAGAGAGAGAGTGGGTATGAGAGATATATCAACAGCGCCGGACACCAGGGTGGTATCACCATTGACCACAGTGATGAACTTGGGATGGACAGTCAGCAAGTATTGAGGAGGTCACTGCGGAGTAATATGGTGTGTGGCTCCTGAATCCACAATCCAGTGAGAGCCCTGGGATAGACAGGATATACCTTAATTGGAAATCGACGCAATTGATCCAGATGAGCGAGTAATCACCCCTTGGGGAAGTTGGAGCTGGGTGTGTAGAGCATTGATGTCTTCACGAGTGGAGGAGGCGAAGTCCGTTGCGGGAGAAGTGGGAGGCTCAGCTTTAGCAGAGACAACAAGATGTGGAGGCAAACCATGTTTGAGATAGCAGGTGGCCTCATTTGCAGTGTTCGGGCCCAGATTCTCTCTTCCTCGTCCCCGAGACGTGTTGCGACCCCCACGGGCCGAGGAACCTCGAGCTGATGGAACAGGTGTAGGTTGCTCTAGAAGAGCTGGAGAGAGAGGCACATGGGCATCTGGTGGCGGTGTAACCTTCAGAAGCATAGAACAAACATCTGACATAGAGGGTGTTATAGAGGAAGAGAGAATCTGGGCCCGAACACTGCAAATGAGAAGAAACGCGGGCCATCATCATAGCAATCCCGACTGCTTCTTTCTGGACCCCTTGGGTAACCAAATCTGTGGTACGAGACTGATGTTGTATCCAAACCTTAACGAAGTTCTTGGCCTTGGAAACAAAGGAGATCATATCGCCTGGTGCCCAGGGATCAAGAGTTTGAAGATCCGAGATGACGTCAAACAAGTGCTGAAGACTGATCTGTCCAGAATAGAGGGAGTGGAGCTCCTCCCACATTGCCTTTGCCGTTTCATGATATATAGTCATCCTGTATGGTTCGGTGTCCATTGAGTTTAGAAGTCATGACTGGATCCGACCATCATCAAGAATCCACTCATCGGTAGGAGCAATAGGAGTATCACATGTCAGATGATGAAGAAGGTCTTTCTTCTGCAACACCCTGCGAACAGAGTGCACTCATTGCACAAAGTTCTGCTTCCCGCTAAGGGAGATGGTGCTAATCCGGAGTTCATCACAGAGTTCAAGCATGAGAGTAGCAACATGAGCTGGTAGGATGGAAGCATCGGCGGAATCCATGGAGAAGCGGACAGGGCGGATAAAACAAGTGGATAGAGATCGTGGACTGAAGAGAGGAGCTGCGGCTAGGAGAGCACGCGGCTAGACAAGATCTCAGCGGTTAGAAAATACCGCAAAGAAATAAGAGACCGCAACGACAAGAGAAGATCACAGCGGTCAGAGGCACTGCGGCTCAAGGACCCCGCGACAAGCAGAGCTGTGGTTAGAGAAGACCACGACAGTTGAGAAGAGACCGCAGTGACTAGATTAGATCGCAGCGGGTAGAGGCACATTGAGTTACGGCAAGACCGCCGCGAGAAGGGCAAAGCGCTAGAGGAGCGGTCGCAGCGGGTAGAGGCACAACGGGTTAAGACGAGACCGCCGCTAGAAGGGCAATCCGCTAGAGGAGCGGTCGCAGCGGGTAGAGGCACAACGGGTTAAGACGAGACCGTCGCTAGAAGGGCAATCCTCTAGAGGAGCGGTTAGAATACAATTGCAGCGGGAAGAACAGACGAGAGAACTGAGAATACCACAACTGAGCAAATTGGAACAGAGACCGCAACGGAGTGAGAAAGGTCACATCGATAAGCAAGCAGACCGCATCGGAAAGAGAGAGACCGATGCGACAAGCGATAAGACCGCGAGCAGATCGCTGCGAGGGCACAACAAGCCCGGCAAGCCCGCTAGCCGATAGCCGACCAGACCGTGAGCAGAAGGCGGTTAGAAGAATCCTAACCTCAAGTCCGACAGGAGAGCGGGGAGTATAAAGGGGCAGAGCAGGGAGGGAAAAGAAGGTGGAAGCCACATGATTTTTTAGGAGGAGAAGGCGGTTAGAAAAATCCTAACCACGCCATGCGCGAGAAGAGAAGGCAAATCCAGGCCGGCGGTTAGAAAATTCCTAACCGCAATGAGAGATAACCTTCCTCTGATACCATGTAGAGAAATGGTGCAAATCTTGTATATACTTCTTAATTTTGAAAATACAAGTATGAGTACAAATATATAGGAGAGAAGAGAGAAAGAATTTTATACAAAGGATGTGAGACTAAACAAGAGAATCAACCGGGCCACACTAATGAGCTTTTACATCATTTTCCCTAATATTCTCTAACAGAGACCATTAGAGACACCTATTATGCGTTGTGAGAGTCTAGTCACTGGGCATGTTAATGAGGGAGGGGTAGGCCAATAAAGACTTGGAACGAAACTATAAGGAAAGACATGATGTACTTAGACTTCATTTGGTTCGGCGGTGACGGGTCGATCCGGCGGGTGGAAACAGAGTGTTCGAATCGGAGGGGGGAGGTGGCTTCTCCAAACAGAGCTTTTTTGGGCGTTTCTCAAGGCGGGCGGGTGGAAACGGAGCAAACGCCACCGGAGGTTCATTTGTTTACCCGCTTTTCGGGGGCGTTTGCCCCAAACGGAACGGCAAAATGCCGAACCAAATAGAGCCTTAGGCATTATTGAGATTATGACACAAGATAGGGCACAATATCGACAAAGGATCCGTACAGCCAACCCCACTATAGTGGGATAAAGGCTTGAGTGTTGTTGTATAAACAAACTCATTAATATGTCTTTGTTCAAAAATTTATTTTGATAAATAAATTCATTGCTATGGGTTTGTTTAAAATGTATTTTTATAAATAAGTTAGTAAGTTGTTTATGAATTTTTTTTCCACCAAACAAGTTTTTTTTTTATGTTGTTGTATATAATTTTTTTTATAAATAAGTATCGTAGATTTTTAAAAAAAATACAAATTTTTTTGAATAATTTTATGTTTCACCCTCACGGAGTAAAACTCCTGCGTCTGCCACTGATTTCGTTCCAATTTCAAGTTTATCTCATCTATATGTCATAGCTTCCTTTTATTGAAAGAGATGAATGAGAAATAACTAAAGATAAATTTTGAACCAACAAATAAGTAATCATCTAAAATGCTGAAATAACAAGGAATCCTAAAGAATCTTGCTTTTCATCTTAATTCCGAATGAAGCTGGATCTTAGCATCTAGTTTATGTTATGAAGACCTCGATTGCATCATGATGACTATTTTTTTATTTTGTAATAGCCGCGATGAGGCCCCGGAGGACACATTATTGCACATGTTCTGTTGACATAAATTTTACCAGTGTATTATGCTTTGGAATTCTTGGAGTAGTCGTAGTGTTAGATTCATACAAGTATGTATTTTTTTGGCAACCGTAGGCTCCGTTTGGCAGGGCGGTGGCGGTTTTGAATGCAGTGGTTATGAATCATCCTTCATGAACTTCTGACCTCACCTAAGGAACTTCATCCACTTAATGTTTAAGAGTAGTTTTATTTTCTTGGTGGTGGTCATAGCTGTTGTCATGCCAAACATACATTCTTTGACGGTGGCGTTTTTGTCCAAACTCACCGGAATAAAGATGCTGTGCCAAATGGAAGCCATAATATCAAATGAACAAGCACTTCTTCCTAACATCATCTGTCAACCTAACATCTCAGTATTGGCGATGAACAAAACGAAGGCGAGGCTGAGGACGGACCTCCCGAGCTCTTTTTCGTGCATGGGGGGCACACTGCGAAGATTTCTGAGTTCTCGTGGAGCCCCGAGGAGCCCTGGGTCATTGCCAGTGTTGCCGAGGATAACATTTTGCAAGTCTGGCAGATGGCGGAGAGCATATATCGCGATGGTTACGAGAATAAGAGCGATGGTGATGTTTTTGCTATCAACTAGGTTCTTCCTCCCCAATTTCCTTGCAGCAGCGGTGGATGAACAATTCAGAATATACGGGGTATTTCAATCTTTCTCATGCTTTAGATCCTAAACACTTTCTTTCAGAACTTACACCAATGTATTTGTTAGGCATTGTTATACAAAGTGCATAGTTACTGCATCTCAACCTTTGAAGCCACTCTGAATGGTTAGGATTGATTCTGAAAAAAATTAGAATGCTTTTTGTACCACAGTTTCGCGAGTTTATTTCAATCTTCTATGGCTCCCTTTGGCACGGTGGTGATAATCATGAACATGAGAGTTAAATTGTCATTCGTTAACGCCCACCTAAGAAACTATTTACTTTTATGTTCAAATGGATGATGTTTGTTAAGTGATCATTAACGAATGATGGTTTAACCCATGCGTTTACGACCGCCCCCACCGTGCCAAACGGAGCCTAATTAGTAGATGTCAAGTGCAAACTTGCGAACTAAAAATCATTGTCTAAAATGATAATTTATGAAATTGGCATGACATAAAATAAAATATTTCATATTTACTAGAATATAATAAATATATTAGCAATATTAATGACACTTATAAATTCAAGGATGGTGTAGAATGACAATTTTTTTTTGATCTGCACTTAATAGAGCAAGATTTGGTTAGTGGTGAGTAGATTTAACTGGTTATGAAGATGCACTTAAAACAAACAAAGTAGTGAATTTTTTATTTGGCATGGCGGTGACGATCAAGGTGATAAATATGGTGGTTATGAACTGTCTTTGTGAATGTCTGATCTCACATAAAGAATTCTATACACTTATGTTTAAATTTATTTATTTTTCTCGGTGATCATAACGGTTATGTCATATATATTTATATATTTTATGATGGATGGAGTTTTATTTTTGGTGTTGATCAATAAGTAGTGATCATAACCGTTGTCATGGCAATTACATATTTATTAATATCGGGGCTCTTGATTAGGAGTGTTCATGAATCGAATAAATCTTCGATCGAATTCAAATTTGTTCGAATATCTTTTGAATTTTGAATCGTCCTGAAATTTTTTATTCAGGTTTGGATTCAAATTTGAATTTAATTATATATAGTTTATTTAAATAAATGGCAAAATTATCAAATTGGTGCTTAAATTTTGGGAACTTTTTCAAATCAGTCCCTAAACTTTCAAATGATTCAGATAGTTCCCTAAACTATTAAAATCAATACAAGGAGTTTATCCTCATAGGGATCAATTTGAGATTACTTTGAACTAGTTTTAATAGTTTAGGGAGCTATTTGAATCATTTGAAAGTTTAGACACTGATTTAAAAAAAGTCCCAAAGTTTAGAGATCAATTTGATAATTTTGCCTAAATAAATATATTTGTTGTCATTATTTGAGAATTATTAGGGAATCTTGCTAATAGAGATTTAGATTCAAATATAGCGAAGTAAAAAAAGGCTTTATTTGCCAGTGAGTTTGGACAAAAATCCCACCATTAAAAAAAGCATGTTTAGCATGACAATGGTTATGTTTCTTAGTTGAGCTCTCAGGTTCACGAATGACTATCCTACTCACAATTGTTCATAACTATCGCACTCATCACTCACAATTGTCATTGTCGTGCCAAACGGATCCTAATTAAAATCCGATTCATACAATCGTAATCACTTGACCGGTTTAAATAGGGCACTGCTATCCGCACCGCAGTTTTGGTTAGTCGCATCGCACTTGCTTCTAATTTTCACGTTTTTTGGAAATACGTCTTGTACATGCAGTTTTAGGAGAATTGTTCAACAAGAAAGTTGTAGATCTTGACGAGATGTACAACTTTCGTGGTGAACATTTTTCCTAAAAATGCATATACAAGGCGTATTTTCAAAAGACGCAAAACCTGTGCGTATTTTCAAAGTACATCGTGTACATGCATTTTTAGTAAAAGTATTCAACACGAAAGTTGTAGATCTCGTCGAGATCTACAACTTTCGTGTCGAACACTTTTCCTAAAAATGCATTTATAAGCCGTATTTTTAAAAGTCGTGAAAAATTAGGAGAGTGCGGTACGACTAGTCAAAACCGTGATGCGGATAGCAACGCCCCTTAAATATCTCCTCCCAAAAGTGTCTAAATCTAGAACGAATCTTCACACCTGAATTTCTTGATACAACATCTCTGCTCAAAACTATTTATAGTAGTCTCCGCGTCAGTTGTGATCTTCAAGGAAGTTAGTGGAAATTATTCCGTACGCTCGGCGCACTCAGCATCGCACGTGCGGAGGTATAATCCAAACCGTTCGTTTCAATTTTCGCGCGTAGACACGGCTCAGGCTGACAAACTCATCCCATCCAATTATGAATGACATGGCGCACACACACTGGTCACCCTTCCCGCGCGTAACCAGTATTATTATTAAATCGAAATAAAAAAAAAAACTCACCCCGCGACAAGCGATATTTACACTGGAAAGGACCAACTCGGGCCGGTTCAAGCTTTCAATTGACCCCAATCCGGCTTAATTAAATGAAATTTTCGTACAAAAGCGCCTCCACAACATGTCGCACAGTAACTAACACTAATCATAGGTACAATTATTCCTTCCTTCGACTATTCCACATTGGAGCAAAAGTCATGTGTGTTTCTAATTTCTCTATTGCATTGAAATTTTTGGGGACCTGCCCCGTCTCCAAATTTTGATAGCTGCCCCTTTCTGATGTCGCCAACTGTTATATTTGTCTGTTGGAGCGGAATTTTTGGGGACACGCCCCGTCTCCATACTCGGATTATGGTTATAATGGCTACTTGATCACATGCTCTGTTGGGCGTAGGGAGAGCAAAACACTTTCTCAGATGAAATTGCTCGCCGCCGCCGGTTTTTCACCCTCACCCTTCCTGTGATGTGAGAGTAATACATTCAAGAATACTGAAAAAGAATCTCATGGATATTAGTGTTTCCTATAAAACCCATTGTTTGAGGATGGATGAAGTTGAGCATTTCGAACTAATGCGGTGAGAATAGCGAAAGAATCTAGGAGAAAGTCACCCAAGTGCAGCTAGGGTTTTAACTTGATCCAAGCAAAAGTTACTTCATGCCACTTGGAAATGCGAAAATTTTTCATGCGTGAACGCACAGAAATTCTGTGCGTCTTTAAATAGGTGGGCTCATCAAGTTTTTCCCCTTTTCAATTTTTTGCAGATTTTCCGCTAACAGTCGGAGCGAAGCTTCAGCTTTCCGAGCACCTTCAGCTACCTGGCCTTCTTCCTCGTCAGGTTCAAGATCGAACTACTACAAACTCCACTATCCTGCTGGAGATTTAGGTTTGGTGCTAATGCTCAGTTTTCTTGGTTCTGCCATTATTCTTCCCCGCCATTCTCGACTTCATAAACCCTAGCTTAAGTTCTCACCACTGTCAAGCTAGGAGATATTCTTCCCCGCCATTGTCGACTTCAGAAAGTGTAGGGCTACCCCGCCTCTCTCAGTTGCTAAGCTTCTTTGGCTTCAAACAACTCAAGTTTGTCATTTCAGACCTATACCTGAATTTGTGTTATGAAATGCATATACTATCTAAAGTCTACATTTAAACATGGCCACTTCAAACCCGTCAGATACTGAACCCAAAACAGTAAGTATTAACTGTATTAATTTATGGCTGGTTTTTTTTAACTAATTTTAACACTGGATTTTTTATACAGTAAGTATCAGTTGTATTAATTTTTGACTGGTTTTTTAAACTAAATTTAAGACTGCATTTTTTCAGACAGTAAGTATTAAATATACTTTTTTTGACGGGTTTTTTGTACTAAATTTTGGATTTAGTTTTTTCATACAATTTTCTAACTGTATGAATTTACTGGTTTTTAGACTGGATTCTTTGGTGAACTTTTCTAGCGGTACTAATTAACTTAATTTTCAAATATATTGCTTATCTTTACTATAACTTGGTTTGTTTCCTTTGTTGATATGATTTTTTCACTTTCTACTTGTAGGTGAAGAAAGAACCTATTGTGTTCACCATTGTCCACTCTGATGAGGAAGCGTACAAATTGTACTGTGACTATGCGCACAGAACAGGATTTAGTGTTCGTAAGCAACACTTAATGCACTAGACCCTTACCCGCATAATAAAACTACGGGAGTATTCCTGCTCAAAAGCGGGGCTCAAGAATATGAAAAAATCACCAATGAAGTACCGTAAATCAGATATACGCACTGGGTGTCTTGCTTCTATTACATTCAGAGCTGATGAAGAAGACAAAAATTGGACAGTGTCCAGATTTGTAGAGGAGCATAACCATCCGCTAGCTACCGAGAAAAATAGTCATTTACTGAGATCTAGACGCAGTGTTTCTGAAATGCAGGGGAGCATTTTGAAAAATATGACGGCTGCTGGAATTAAAGCTGTGTACGCATACAACTTCATATCAAATGAAATTGGTGGGGTTGAAAATGTACGGTTCTCAAAGACCGACACGTTCAACTATGTACAACGAGAAAGAAGAGCTCTGATAGAGAGTGGAGACGCCTCAAACTTGCTTCAGTTACTTCAAAAAAAACATTTGACAGACAATATGTTCTCTTATGAGTTTCGTACAGATGAGTTGAACAGATTGACAAGCTTCTTATGGGTGGATGAGCACAACAAGATAGATTACGATTGTTTTGGAGATGTTCTTATTTTTGGCACTATGTATAGACTTAATAAGTATAATTTAGCTTGCGCACCATTCATTGCCGTGAATCATCACTGACAGAATGTTTTCCTCGGTGGGGCATTTATCGCCGAGGAGACAATCAAATCATTTTGTTGGGTGTTCGAGACGTTTCTTTCATGTGTGGGTGGTAAGCAACCAATTACTATCTTCACGGACCAGGATCAAGCAATGACAGTTGCTATTGAGCGAGTATTGACCACAACTCGCCATCGGTTGTGTCAGTGGCACATTTGCAAGAAGGCCCCATCAAAAGTCCCAACATTCAACAATGATAGAAGTGTTCACAATTGTTTCTATCACTGTATGAGCAAGTGCGACAGCGAGGAAGAGTTCAATAGGTATTGGCACGAAATGATTACGAAAGGAGGTCTACATAACAACAGATGGCTGAGAGATCTTCATAATATTAGGAGAAGTTGGTCCACAACATTCAATAAAGATGTGTTGGACCTCGACATATTGTCAACCCAAAGAAGTGAGTCAGCCAATAATTGCCTTCATGGTTGTTCAAAGACAACCAGTTCGCTAGTTGAGTGTTTTTTGGGAATGGAAAAACTTGTTGCATTGTGGCGTCGTAATGGACGGGATGAAGATTTTAGGCACTCGAACAGTGCTGTGAACTTAAGATACAAAATGTCTGTCCTACTAAAGCACATCTCAAAGCAGTAAACCAGAAAAATGTACACAACTTTTGAGAAAACTTTCATGGAAGCACTCCTAGGAGTGAATGTGGTGGATGAGAACATATATGACGATCAGAACATCTTATATATCACAACCCAAAACGATTCCGTCGATGCAGGGAAAAGACGGTATGTAAATTATAATTCTGCAACCAGTACTGCATAGTGTTCCTGTTCTGGTTTTGAGACAAAAGGTATCTTATGTCAACATATCTTAAGGATATATAACCAAAGGAACGCTAGACAGATTTCAAGTCTTTATGTTCTTAAAAGATTTACTTTAAATGCCAGAAAGGACATCTACCTACCCGACACGCCTTCTCTGACAGATCGTGAATCAAACCTGATATTTAGAAACCATCTAATGCGATTCAGCTATGATTTGACACGACAAATTGAAAATTCTAAAATTCCAAAGGAGCATGTTGTAAGTGCAATGAATGCCATGACAGTAAAAGTTGGTAACTTGGTTGTTAATGCAGCCATTGTGCGAAAGGCTATGTCGGCGAAAGTAAGAAGACGAATATAGACGTGAATGACCCCCCGATGAAGCGACCAAAAGGAGCTCCAAGTGCACGTATGAAAGACCATTGAGAGCGAGCGAACCGAAAACAAAAACCTCGTAATTTATTTAATTTTTATTTGGTAATATATGCAATACTCCTTGTATTAGAAATCAAAGTTCTAATTTTGGTTGTAATATTTTTCAGGTTGTAAAGCGGGATCTAAGGGAAAAGAGATCAATTTTGATGACACACCAAACACAAAAGAGTTCGACTTCTTCAGAAGCCAGTCTATAGAGTAGCAAGCTTCTCCTCCCCACAAGCCAACATTTGATAATTCAACTGATGACTACTTCGTTAACCCGTCTTTCAATTTTTCCAGCGTTTTGGATGTATTCAAGCCCATTTGACAGCAAATATTTAACTAAAGGCTACACTAGTCTCCAAGCATCACTATGTAACTCATTGTTCGTAATGTTATTGCATAAGCATCACAAGCAGTACTCACAATAATATATGCATGATATTTAACCAAATGCTATTAACTTTAACCAAAGTCTAAATTACTCCCCAAACATGATATGCTGCAACATAAACAATACTCCAAACACGTATGAATGATTCATGCTAGCAGTAGATATACTGCTAGCATGATTTACTTGTTCACCTCCTGCCCCGGAATATTGGCCAATATTAATTCATGAAAAACACAAAAAAAACCGACTGCAATTTCGGCACGAAAACGTGGCATTGAAGCTTGCCAATCCTTGTTTTTTCCCATGCTATCTCACTCGTGGACAGAGCAGCTTCCATGAATTTTAGGACAAACACCCCACAGTCAATCCCGTTCCTTTGCTTGGGGATTCCTTCCACTGGTTCGATCTTCCAGTCCAACATATTCGGTGGTAATGCACTCCCAACGTCTTCGATGAAGGATCATACCTATTCCAAGCAAACATAATGGAATTACTTTTTTGATTAATGATTAGCAAAATATTTAAGCGGTTCTAAAACCTGAATATACCAATGCGGAAAGAGAAGATCTATGTCTCGAATGTGGCAAAGAGTCATAAAAATCCCATCTACAACGCTTCATGTTGCATACAAGAAGACACCAGTGACTGGGTGCATGTACTGATATGAGTAGTATGTCCGCCTTGCTTACATTCTCTGCGGTAATGTGGCTTATAAGTCTTTCGCTGTTCGAACACTTACTATTCTTGTAGAACTGCATAGCATTGTAGTATGAGTGATTTTTAAAACAGAATATATGTACATTAAGAAACTACTGCTTGATCGAGAAATATATAAGAAACTTTTGAATTGTATAACCGTTTACTTACAACATGATCAAGAGATATGTATAAGAAACTTTTGAACTGTTTGGGAGATCTCTTCCTTTGGGTACTTAAAACTAAAACGTACGCATTTAAATGTACATCTGACAACCAACCATTTCCTAGTAGGTCGTCAACTAATGTCTTGCTCATTACTACATTCCCACAGTGGAATATTGTTTGATACCCACGAGAATGTAAATAAATTACTCGCTTTTACATAAAAAAAAAACCCAAACAATCAAACTTATACCTTTTTGTAAATTGGCTCAGAACAGAATCTATAATTTCGCGTTGGCGATGAGTTATTAAAGCTCTGTCAAGGTATTGCTCCGCTTCTTTTATCTTCTTATTCTTCGTCGGCGTACCATGTTTTTTTTCCTATCACCCCTCTGCTTAATATCACGTGTCATACTACTAGGACTCAATGCTGGTGTGGGATCAACAAGTGTAACTTCAACAGTAGAAACATAGGTATTGTCCAGAGTAGGATTGATGTCAAAACGATCAGGAGATGACCGAGGAAAATCACTATGTTGCTTGAACCACGACTCACACAAATCCCGTAAAGAGTGGACATCCCTACGAACCTCATCTATCACAGCCTAGAGCCGATTTTCCACACGTAGCAAGACCTCAGCTACCGTCAACATTTCCTTCTTCTCCCTCTTAACTTTTTTTAAAAATATTCTTTCCCTCTTTCTTTTCTGCTTTCTCTTTAGCCTCTGCCCCTCCAATCTTTTTCGTAGGTCGACATCGAACCTAACAACTTTCTTAACCGGCAACACCTATTATATGAATGTATATGTTGACAAATGCCTCAAATAAATAGATTTCTTATTGTTAAGGTAAGACAATGTACCTTCGCAGACTTTTTCTTAACCGACTCAAAATCAGAGTCATCCTCTTCCCCAAGAAGTTCCCTCTCCGCAGATGTTATATCGCTGAATGTAGTCCTCACCTACAATACAATCATAATAATAAGAAATCATTTGTAAAAATGAAACAAACAATCAATATAACTAAATTGGTAAGGCAAACCTGATCGTCAATCCAGAGAGTTCTAATGAGACTGGAGCAAAGTTTGACACTGTAACTTAGTTTGGACGACCATCTGCATATCCTAGGTCGTGCAATTTTGTCAACTACCATTTGTAATTTTGTATGCTCGTATAGCCAAAATGCAACACTATATAAGTCATGACTCTATAATTAAATGAGTAGGCAAACAGTAGTATATCACTTACCACTACCACCACAGAGCAACCTTCAAAGTAGCCCAGGTTCTCACCAGGTGCTCGAAGTGCACACCTGCCACTAAGCTCAGATAGCTGTTCATGCAAGTGTTGGTGTATAGCCTTTGGCCAATTATACTTTACGAAGTCACTGACCCCTTTGATGGGTATTAAACTGGCTGGAATTTCAAGACCCATTTGCGGGAACATAAAAACCACTACTAGGTACCTAACTAAAATGTCAACACGCCTACTCTCCAACGTAGGAGACCACTCTTCCGACACTAGACTATTCATTTCCTCCGTTAGAGATTTTTGGGTTACCCGAGCAAATGGTTTTCTAACAAAGGAGAAGTCTATACCGCGATTCGGTAAACCCAAAATAAGGGCAATCTCATTCGTGCTGAGAAAAACATAATATTTGCCTAATTTGAATGCTTGTTTATCACGATTATAGCTACGAATGATAAAATATAAAAGAGGTATGTTTTGAGGTATCGTTGGGACGCTGAATAAAGGAAGTATGCAAGCTTTATTTAGCGTACTTCTAGATTCCTCAGATATAACCTCAAGCAATGGTTGCGCCTTAGCAACAAATGTGGACAGAGCGCACCTACAGTTAAGGTAAGGACTTCCTGGCACTGCATTTTGGGGAAAAAAGGATTCGACATATTAGTCCATATGTTAGTATGGAATATCAGATTAGACAACAAATAGGAACTCATCCAAAAAAAACTAGAAAAAAATAAGAACCAACTAGGTTGTGGCCATCACAGGAAATTTCTCTTACTTGTGATTTGAATGCCGACGAAATATGTCTATCTGGCTGCAGGTATACAACTGTAAAATAAGGAAAAGGAATAGGTTACAATTGTGAAACATGAGTTATAAAAATATAAGCCGACGATTTATCTCGTTCTAATTATGGACTGTAAACAGTCCAAATGGTGCAAAGAAATAAAAACTTTAGTTCGCTTTGGATTCTAGCAATTTGACATAAATGAAATGAAAAGGTTGCTGAAAAGTCTTCAAGTCGAGTCGTTAATTCGTAATCAACAATAAAAAACTGTAATGTTTGATTAGTCATAGTGCTTCGGTCTTGCAGTATTTTACCTGAAAAACATTCCTCCATTTTTGAAGTTAATGGACTTGACATTCTAATTTTAAACTGTAAAACAGTTCAAAAAATGAACTGTAAAATTACACGCAAAAAAAGGAACTGTAAAACAGTTCTTTTAATGAACTGTAAAATTATAATGAAAAAATGGAACTGTAAAACAGTTCAAAAAACAGACTGGACATTTCAAAAACTGGACATTTAAAACCCTGGGCTCAGCGCTGTACGCACAAAATGTATACATTACTTCAACACAGAAATGGTGGGAAGTTCATACCTTGGCAGTCGACGACAGGATCAGAGCCTTCGGTTCCTCTCGACAGCTATGCTCGCGCCGTCGGTAAAGTTTGCGGGATTTAGAGTTTCGCTTAGGATAGTAGGGGATCGACTGGAGGAAGGAGGAGATTACGGGTTGAATAGCACCAATCCCGTCGCGAGGAACCGACGAAGAAATGGCGAAGAACCCTCAACTGCACTCTCGCCGGCGCAGACGAAACCCTCGCAGTGAAAACAAATGAAAAGCGAAAAAACTTGATGAGTCCATCTATTTAAAAACACACAGAATTTCTGTGCGTTTCACGCACCTAAAATTTTTTCTTAAAACAGAGCTGCAGGTTGCAGCCCCCCACCACAGATTCTACCTTCTTCCCTGTTTTAAGTTGTTTCTTTGAAGCGCCAGACTGCTCGCTCCTGCGCCCCCGCTGCTGCCACATAGTTTGGAATTGGGCAGCAAAAAAGAAAGGTGGGCCCACAGATCAATCAAATGCAAGCAATTGGTCTGGCCCACGGGTGCCAGCGGTGTACAGTAAATCTAGTGAGCGGTGAGCCCCACTTATTGTTTGCATTTGATTGGTCATGGATAATGTTGGGGATCCGGACCCAAGAATTTCTCATTTTGTCATGATGACCTTCAACCGACCTTCATGAGAGGTGCGGCGGCGAAAATGACATTGGAATTGCTTTTCGAACAGCTCTGCAAACAGAATTTTACACATAGTTTTGCATTACAAACTCAATTTTTGACAAACAACTCATTTTCCAACAGCACAAACCAATTAATTGTACTCACTTGAGTTCATCTAAATTATATTTTATATAATATGGTGGAAAAATTCTTATGATTTTTTATAGTTTATACGTTGGGTGCTCGATTTGCTATCCTTTGGATGTGGTGAAGTCCAAGATTCAGGCGCAGTCTGAGCCTAGCAGTCACAGATACTGTGGCGGGGAGATTGTCAATTGTTTGAAAATTTGTACCGGTACATTTAGCTATTTTTTGCAAATGATAAAAAAATATTAGTGAAAAAAATATGTAATGGGTGTGACTTGAACCCATGGGTCCGAGGAGGGTAAAGTGTAGCAAATGCACTGCACAGTAAAGTGCGGGTGATCGGACGGCTGCAAGTCCATCTCAACTCCCTTTGAGATGTGTGCGCTGAGATGCACACGCATCTCCGCGTGCTCACATCCGTCGGATCACACTGCATGGTAAAGTGCAGCGGCTCGCATCCGTAAGATCACACCGCACTTTACGCTCCCCAGACCCTTGAACCCATGATTCTTTCTAAGAAAAGATTTAACAAACTCACTTTCCACCACTCAACCATCTTCACTTTTACAATCTAAAAACATGTTTTTAATAATATTAATGGTCCCATCTCAATGACTTAGGCTCCATTTGGCGTGATTTTTTTGGCTTTGTCAAGGTCAAGTTTGGACAAAAATGGCGCATCATAAAATGTATGTTTTTGACATGACAATAATTACGACTGCCACAAAAAATTGATTTTCAACATAAAAGTTGATGAATCTCCTTAGAAGTTAGATGCGATCGTAAGATCACGAACGACGGTTCATAATCACCGTGTTTACAACCGTCGTCATCCTGCCAAACAGAACGCCGATTTCAACGTCAACTCCAGGACAACAATAAAATTGATGGGGCCAAGTCTCTTTTATAAAACACTCGGAGTGTGATTAGTCCATTCCCTCGTGATCCCATTATTCAAATAAGGATCATGGAGAAACTGCCGCGCACGCGATCCCCAGCGCACCAACCCACTTCGCCCACCTTTCGAGTAACCGTCGCCACCAGCACCGGGCGGCTTGTGTCCGGCTACCCCTTCCCCGTCGCCACAGGCTCCGTCCGCAAGGGGCGGCCACACCCGACCTCCCCTTCCCCGCGGCCGCCTCCCGCGGCCGCGGGATCCACCCGCAAGTGGCGGCGCGCCTGACCGCCCCTTTCCCACGGTAGACTCCCGCGGCCGCGAGATCCACCCGCAAGGGGAGGCGCGCCCGGCCGCCCCTTCCCCGCGGCTGCCTCCCGCGGCCGCGAGATCCGCCCGCAATGTGCGGCGCGCCTGACCGCCCCTTCCCCGCGACCGCTTCTCGCGGCCGCGGGCTCCGTCCACAATGGACGGAGCGTCGTGCCGCCCCTTCCCCGCGGATGCCTCCCGCGACTGCGGGCTCCACCCGCAAGGGGTGGCGCGTCCGACCGCCCCTTCCCTGCGGCTGCCTCCCGCGGCCGCGGGCCCCGCCCGCAAGGGATGGTCCGTCCGACCTCCCCTTTCCCGCGACCGCATTCCGCGGGCTCCGCCCACAAGGGGCTGCGCGTGATACACCCGAAACAGGTATACGTATTACACGCAAGTGTACGTGCCGGATCAAGTAATATAATGTGAATAAAGACCGTTCTCACGAAAAAGTAAAGAATATAGTGCTTGCAAATACCAGTTGTGCATTTTCTCTAAATCCAAGTGAATCGAAATGATGATTTTAAAATATTAAAAACTGTAAAAAAAAACTACTAATTAAAATAAACTATAGATCCTAGAGAAAATATTTATGTTATCAGTTATGAGAGATAATCTTATACTATGATTTCCTATGCCTAGTAAGATGAGTTTAAAACGGTGGCTTCATGAATATGTGAGGTGAAACGTCTATCAACGATTTTAGGATAGAAGATTTGTATCTCTCGATATCGGAAATCTCTAGTCTTTATTTCCCCTTAGGTGAAACAAGTATCGCATAAAGATCGAAAACTAATGTTGTTAATATCAAGAGGAAATCTCTTTCTCTTTTAAATGTTATACCGAAATTATGACGCACTTGCGCAACTCCTCTCTCGATTTATGAAGCACGGTAAAAGAAACGAAACCTTGGCAAAAAAGTTTCAAAATAAAAATCACAACTTCAATAAAGACATTCACCAAATAATCATAAAGACAAGATTACAATATCATTATCACACAAAACACAGTACTATCACAATACATGATTAAAAGGAATTAGTTCATAGTGACGGAGGAAAACCACAAAATGTTTGAAGATATCTTACAATACATGATAGATTTGACAATTAAATGTTGTAGGATTCTCCTTCCGAAGTTGCTCGCTCGATCAGTCCGGAGATTCGTCGTCTTCCTTGTTCTTGCCGCTCTTTTTCAATGAAGGATTTTCAAAAACCCTAGATGAGCAAGTCTCTTTATTCCTCTTTTTTCTCCTCCAAGAATCATTCCTTTCTTCAGAATAATACTCTCTTAAAAACGTTCAGCCTCCTCCCCAAATGATGTCTCCTTCCATATTTGCAAATGACGTCATTTTGAATTTTAAAATTTGAAATTCGTCAAAAGGTTACAACCTTAATTTTTCAGAGGTTGCAACTTTGTTTCCAGATCATGATATTTAGGCAGATTTTGGTTCTCCAAGCAAATTTTTTTCGGCATTTATTGCAATAATACATTGGAAAAGGAGCAGATTATACACAAATCAAACAAATATGAATTTTTTTCATTTTTATTTCTTTTAAACTTATTTTAAGCATTTATAACAGGTAATAAGTCCAAAAATTGGGCTAGATAACTTATTTTTGAGAAGTTATCACACCTCCACACTTAGACATTTGCTAGTCCCTAGCAAAGACAATTCCAATCATCGAAACTGAGTGAGAGGATGTAGTCAAAATATAAAACTCGCATGATCCCTCTTCTCAAAAATAATTAAAGAACGCCTACTGTTGGGTACATTGGTCAAATGTACCTGATTTGAAGAAGCCTCACCCAACTCAATGATATACATCATAATGTATTTGATGTATGTTTGAGTTACTTGTGCAGGTTAAGAAATCACTGGACTGAAGCAAAAAGTTTCTAAGTCCATGTGTCGACACTCAGAGGGAAAGTGTCGACACTTAAGAAAGCTTGTGTCGACACCCAGACAAGCAGTGTCGACACTTGAAGTCATTGTGTCGACACCTGGGATGCAGAGTCGACACCAGACAGAAAGTGTCGACACTTGGAGCTGTGTCGACACTCAGTGAAGAAAAGTGCAGACAGAAAGTGTCGACACAAGGAGGTGTGTCGACACCCAGTGAAGCTGTATCTACACCAGAAAGTGTCGACACTTGGAGCTGTGTCGACACTCAGCAAAAGTCTGCAGAGTCTAAGTACAAGTGTCGACACTCAACACAATGTGTCGACACTATGCAGAAGAGTCAGCACTTGAAGTAAGTGTCGACACTCAACACAATGTGTCGACACTCAACAGAAGAGTCAGCATTTGAAGTATGTGTCGACACCCAGAACAATGTGTCGACACACAGCTGAAGACTCAACATTGGAAGAAAGTGTCGACACATGGAGCTGTGTCGACACTTAGCAAAGAACAGAAAGAACAACAAATTATTCTAAGTACAAGTGTCGACACTATGGGAATGTGTCGACACTCAGCTGAAGTCTCAACGACAAGAAGGTGTGTCGACACAAGGAGCTGTGTCGACACTCAGCAAGATTCAACATAGAAGACTATGTGTCGACACCAAGAAGCAGTGTCGACACTTGACAGATTCAACACAAGAAGATGTGTCGACACAAAGGAGATGTGTCGACACATAGAAGAATTCAGCAAAAGCTAGAAGAACAAGTACTTGTGTCGACACTCAATTTCAGTGTCGACACATGCAGAAGAATCTGTGTCGAGACATACAAGGAGTTGTGTCGACACCTTGTAGACTTGTGTCGACACTTACACAACATGTGTCGACACTTGGACTATAAGTGTCGACACTTAAAGACAGAAAGTCTCGACACTTACAGACAGTTAGAGATTTTCAAGAAGTGACTGGATGATTTGACAGATGCCGTTCCAGCCGGTCTACAGCACCTGTCAGAGATATCAGAAGTCAGTTATGGACCGGACCAGCTGGTTACCATGAAGAAGGCCTATAAATAGGCACATACAGTTTACAGAAACTGTTGTTCAGAATTGTTGAAGTTGTTGAAAGTGGTTCAAAGTTGTTGAAGTTGTTGATCAGATTATTGTTGAAGTAATTATAGTGGTAAAAAGAGAATCAACACAAGAAGATCTAGCAGTTCAAGTGCAGATCTAAGAAGTTGGAGAGAGAGAGCTCCATCCAAGAAATCAGCCTTTGGAACTAGGCTGAGAAGAAGGATTCAGATTCAGTCTGGATCTTAAGTGGCAGATGTCAAGGAACAACTGCAGAGGATTCAGTCTTATTCAGTTCTACTCAAGAAGCTTTGAAGAAAGCTAAGTCAGGGTGAATCCAGCTGAGTTCTTCCAAGAACTCATCAAGAATCTCTCAACTCCCCTCCTTTAATTCTGAGTTGTAGAGTTATTATTTGTATTACATTTTTAACTTGTAGGATCCATTGGATCTGAGTGAATTGTAAGCCTGTATTTATAAAGGCTGAGGGTAGGGCTTGTTAGCCTGAGTGTAGGAGATAGAGATCTCTGAGTGTAGGCCTTGTTGGCTGAGTGTAGGCCTTGGTTGGCTGAGTGTAGGCCTTGATTGGCTGAGTGTAGGCTTTGGGATAAAGCTGAGTTGTAAGGCTTTGGGCCTGAGGTAGGAACCAATTTGGGTTCTGAGACAGTGCAGGAGTTTGGCCGAATCTAGTATACTGCTAGATAAGCGAAGAGGGAAAGTGGATGTACCCATATCTTGGGGAACCACTATAAATCACTGTATGCTGTACTGTGCTGAAATTGTTGCTGTGTATGCTGTGTTTGCTGTGATAAACTAGTTAGATTGCTGTGATATAACTGATTGCTGCCAATAAAGTTAGAAAAGGATTAGGTCACCTATTCACCCCCCCTCTAGTTGTTTAGGTACCATATCTTTCAAGTGGTATCAGAGGGAGGTTCCTCAAAACAAGGACTAACAGTCTGAGGAGATCCTGTTTGGCAGATTCAGTGTTGGCAAAACACAGATTCAAGAAATTCAAGAAAATCAAGAAACATGGGTTCCTATGAGAATCACAAGGAATTGGGTTCCATGAAATTACCCATATGCAGGAAGGAGATCTTTGGGATCTGGAAAGAAAGGGTAAGGCTATTTATGGAGGCCTCAGACCCTAGAATCTACATCACAGTAAAGGAAGGGCCTTATGTGCCAATGAAGATTTCAGTATTGGATGCAAATCAGAGAACTCCAAAGGATTTCTCTGAGATGACTAAGGATGAAATTGTCCTGGCCACCATGGACAAAAGGGCACAGAACATAATAGTGAGTGCCATTGATGATGCAACTTTTCAGAACTTAATTCACTGTAAAACAACAAAAGAGATGTGGGATACTCTCATTATCTATATGGAAGGTTCTGAAGAAGTTAGGCAAGATAGGAAGTCCTTGCTAAACCAGGAGTATGAAAGCTTTAGGCAAGGAAAGGGTGATAGCATCACTGAGTGCTATAAGAAATTTTACAGAATAGTTAATGAACTCATGTCTTATGGAAGAGAGTTCAGTAACTATGAACTAAATGACAAGTTCTTAAGGTCCCTAACCAAAGATTGGGACACCAAGATCTGTGCCATAAGAGAAATGACTAAGTTGGGGGAAATTCCTCCTCCCACACTGTTTGGCAAGCTATTGTCTTATGAAATGAAGTTAACAGTGAGAAAAGAGGAGGAGAAATCAACAAGGACTGAGCACAAAGAAAGAACTGTTGCTTTCAAGACAGAAGTTCCCAGAAAGTACATGAATAAGTCTTCAACTCCACCTCTAGAGGTAGTTGAATCAGAGTCTGATGAGTCTGTCAGCACAAAGTCTAAGAGCAGTGAAAGTGATGAACACTTTGCTGCTTTCACTAGACACTTTCAGAAGTTTTTGAAAAAGAAACAGTGGAGGTCAAGGCCTTCTACATCACAAGGAAAGGAAGACTCTTATCAGAAAAAGAGGTCTTCAAAGAATGACAAGAAAAGGACAAAATCAAGCAAAGCAACTGGTTCAAAGATTGTTTGCTATTGCTGCAATAGACAGGGCCATGTTATTGCAGATTGTCCAGAGAAGAGAAATGAATCTGTTGACAGGAAAAAGACTCACTTCAAAGGGAAGAAAGAAAAGTCTTTTGTTGCTAAGAAGGAGAAGACTCTATCAGATATCTCTTCTTCAGAAACTGAGTCTGAGGCTGAAGCCTACATATGGCTGTTTGCTGAAGAAGAAGAGGAAGAATTCATGCAGATCTTGGAGTCAATTTATGAATAAGAAGACAGTCATTGCCAAGGGCTAATGGCTTTGACAGAAAGTGCCAAAATCCTGGAGCAGCCAGGACCCAGTCAGGTACAAAGTTCAAGTTTAAATTCAGTTTCTTGTTCTAGTTCAGATTCAGATTCTTCTTCATCAAGTGATGAGAATGTATCTGAGTCTGAGGATGATATTCATCAACTTATAGATGAATATAGAGTGCTGTTGCAAGCTTACAAGAAAAGCAAGTCCCTTGCCAAAAGTCAGGCAAAGGAAATTGCTGATCTTAAAGCTGCTGCAACAAATTTTGAGAAGCAATTTGATCAAAAACTGAATGAGATAGCCAGGCTGAAACACATAACAGTGATTCAGATGGGAACTATCACTTTTAAGAATGATCAAATTAAGTGTCTGGAGAACAATCTTCAGAAGGAGAAGGACTTGGTTGCTAGGTTTTCTAAACCTAAGTCAGTGTTATCCATAATTGATGAATTTGTTCATCACAAGGGTAAAGCTGGACTGGGTTTTGTTAGACCTGCAGGGACTGAGCAGTCCAAGTATAAGTCCAAGGGCAAAGCCCCAACATTCAACAAGCCTGCTGTAGTCAAGACAGCCAAGACAGTACCTAAGCAAAGGTACAATAAATTTGAATGTTGGTGCTGTGGCAAAGTTGGCCATTTTGCAGTAGACTGTTGGCACAATGTGAGTGCCAAAGTGAGTTCCAAACTACCTGTTGGAAAGCCAGTAGGTAGGTTTGTCAAATTGCAAACTAACAATCACCAAGGACCCAAGAATACTTTGGGTTCTAAGGTTCATTAATTTGTTTTGCAGGTGAGTCCAAGTGGCCATACCCCTACATGGTACTTGGACAGTGGATGTTCCAGACATATGACTGGAACTAGGGGACTACTGAAGGACTACATTCCAATCAAAAATGGTCCTAAAGTGACCTTTGGTGGTTCTGAAAAAGGAATCATCAAAGGGTTTGGTAACATTTCTTCAAACTTAGTTACCATTACTCAAGTGGCTTATGTTAAAGGGTTGAAACACAACCTAATAAGTATAAGTCAATTAAGTGATGTAGGGTATGACATCTCATTTGTTAAAAATGGTTGTCATATCAAGAGGTCAAGTGATCAAGAGATCATTTTGACAGGTTATAGGAAGAGGAATGTCTACTGCCTAGACATTATGATTGAGAACAATGGTTCTCCAGTTTGTCTTGTAGCTGATGAGACAGTCTCTCATTGTGTCAAATGGCACAAGAGGCTAGCCCATCTTAACTACAAGACTATTAGCAAACTCTTTAGCAAAGAGTTAGTGAGGAATGGTCCTCAAGTTAAGTGTGTTAAAGATGGCATTTGCTCAGCTTGTCAGAAGGGCAAGCAGACTAAATCCACCTTTAGAAGCATAGATAACAAAGATGCTGTGAGGTGTTTGTACCTCTTGCATTTGGATCTCTTTGGTCCAATGCCAGTTCACAGCTTAGGTAGGAAGGTCTATACCCTTGTAGTTGTAGATGACTACTCAAGGTTTTCCTGGGTGTTCTTCTTAAGACAGAAATCTGAAACACCTAGTGTCTTATACAGCTTTGTCAAGCAAATTCAGAATGAACTAAATAGTACTGTTGTCAAAATTAGAAGTGACCATGGTACTGAGTTTCAGTCTGAAAGCATGACAAAACTATGTGAAGACTTTGGGATATTTCAAGAATTCTCTTCACCAAGAACACCTCAGCAAAATGGCATTGCTGAGAGGAAAAATAGGACCTTGATAGAGGCTGGTAGAACCCTACTAAGTGATACATCTCTGCCTGAGTATTTCTGGGCTGAAGCAGTTAACACTGCATGCCATGTTATAAATAGGGCTACCATCACTAAAGGGCTTAACAAGACCCCCTATGAAGTTGTGAAAGGCAGGAAACCAAACCTATCATACTTCAGGATCTTTGGTTGCAAATGCTTCATACTTAACAATGAGAAGTCTTACTTAACTAAGTTTGCTGCCAAGTCCCAAGAGGGAATTTTTGTTGGGTACAGCAATAATAGTAAGGCTTATAGAGTCTACAACTTGACTACACAAGTTGTAGAAGAATCAGTGCATGTAGTTTTTGATGAGACAAAACTTATTAATAATGAGTTGTCTAGCAATGTATGCAGCCCACAGGTTTGACAAAGACAATGGACAAGCTTACTATAGAAGAGGTGCCTGCTGCAAGACAACAAGGAGAGGAGAGTAGCTGCTGTCCAGGGGGAGAACTACATGTGCCAATTGCTGAAGAAATCCAAGGAATACAACATGATGCAGATGCTGAAGTGGTTCAACCTGAAGTGAGGATGCCTCCAGCCCACATGCATCTTAGAGATCATCCAGTAGAGCTGATTATTGGAGATCCAAGACAAGGAGTTCAAACTAGGAGCAGAAATCAGGATGCTGCAATCTATTCCAGCTTTTTGTCTCAAGTTGAACCTAAAAGATTTGAAGAAGCAATACAAGATCCACAATGGACTGAAGCAATGCAAGAAGAGCTTAATCAGTTCAAGAGGTGCAAGGTTTGGGAACTTGTTCCTAAACCTAAAGACCACAATGTAATAGGAGTTAAGTGGATCTACAGGAATAAGATGGATGAACAAGGTGTCATCATTAAGAATAAAGCTAGACTGGTTGCTAAAGGATATATGCAAGAAGAAGGTATTGATTTTGATCAAACCTTTGCTCCAGTAGCTAGACTGGAAGCCATAAGAATGTTCTTGACCTATGCAACCTATCAAGGATTCAAGGTATACCAAATGGATGTCAAGTCAGCATTCCTAAATGGTAATTTGAAAGAAGAAGTCTATGTGGAGCAGACTTCAGGTTTTGTTGATCCAACTCTACCTCATTATGTCTATAGACTTAGGAAAGCTTTATATGGGTTAAAGCAAGCCCTAGGGCTTGGTATGAAACCCTATCTAGTTTCCTCATTGAGAACAAATTCTCAAGGGGGAAAATAGATAAGACTCTATTCCTTAGGGAATCTAGAGGCAAAGTCATACTAGTCCAAATATATGTAGATGACATTATATTTGGGTCTACTGAAAGCAGCCTTTGCAAAAAGTTTGCAAAACTTATGCAAGGTCAGTTTGAGATGAGTAGTATGAGAGAGCTGAAGTTTTTCTTGGGTCTCCAAGTTAAACAGACTGAGAGTGGTTTGTCCATTTGTCAGTCAAAGTTCACCCTAGAACTCATAAGGAAGTATGGTATGGATTCATCCAGTACCATGAAGACTCCTATGGGGTCAAGTATGTCTCTTAGCAAGGATGATGCAGAGAAACCTGTAGATGAAACCTTGTATAGAGGGATAGTTGGCTCCCTATTATACTTAACTTCTAGTAGACCAGACATCATGTATGCTACATGTGTTTGTGCAAGGTATCAAGCCTGCCCTAAAGAGTCTCACTTGACTGCAGTCAAGAGAATTTTGAGATATCTAAAGGGCACTCCCTATCTAGGCCTCTGGTACCCTAGGAATGGAGACTTTGATCTAACAGGTTATTCAGATGCAGACTTTGCAGGATGCAAAGAGGATAGAAAGAGCACTACTAGAACCTGTCAATTCCTAGGGGGAAGACTAATTTCATGGAGCAGCAAAAATCAAACCAGTGTGGCTATCTCCACAGCTGAGTCAGAGTATGTGGCTGCAGGAAGTTGCTGTGCTCAACTTCTGTGGATTCAACATCAGCTAGAGGACTATGGATTTCAGGTAAGTAGAACTCCACTTTACTGTAATTGTACAAGTGCTATTTCAATAGCTAATAACCCTGTATCTCATAGTAGAACAAAAACATATTGAGATTAAATATCACTTTCTTAGAGAACATGTAGAAAGAGAAGATATTTCACTTGAATATATTAAAACTGATAATCAGATAGCTGACATGTTTACTAAGCCCCTAGAAGAAACTAAGTTCAATAGATTCAGAATTGAACTAGGAATGATAAACTTAGACTAAGTTTACAGAATAGAAAATTGGCTAAGTAAAAAGGTGTCGACACATAGACAAGTCTATGTCGACACAGAATAGTGGTGTCGACACTTCAGGAAAAAGGTGTCGACACATCTAGGAATGTGGTGTCGACACTTCAGAATGATAGTGTCGACACATGTCCAGTAGGTGTCGACACATCCAATATGGTGTCGACACTTAAGTTTTACTCAGAATTTTTCTAAGTAAAGTCTCGACAATGTGTCGAGTTATGTTGTGTCGACACATAACCATGTGTCGACACATAAAATCTGTTGACTAAACTTGTGTCGACACATATGTGTCGAGACATTATACGTCAGTGTCGACACTTATTGCTAGTGTCGACACATGTTAAGCTAGCTGTCCCGCCTGTTCATCTTCAAAATTAGACAGGTATAAATAGGGTTCTGTCTTTGTTTGTCGACACGCTTTCAAAGTTTCGAGACCAAAACTCCTGTGTCGACACCTCTCTTTTCTAAAGACAAATTCTCCAAACCCTAATGGCTCCTAAGCTTGAGGAGAATGTTAATGAGGGCTATGAGCTAGTGAGAGGCGCATTCGATGAAGCTGATCAAGAAATCAAGTCGGTGGTAACCCTAGTCGCCAATTCTGGACTAGAATACTTGGTTTCAGAACCAACAAAGATTTGGAAAAAGGAAGTTCTTGACTTCCTTCATGGAGCTGCTGTAGATGACTCTGGATATAGAATCAAATCCAGAGTTCATGGATCTAAAGTCAAGATTTCACCAAAAAGTCTGAGGAAGGTACTCCAGCTACTTAAAACACAAGATGAAGAAGAAGTAACTACTTCAAAGACCAGGGAAGCTTTAACCTGGTGTGGTCTCGATCCTAAGATGAAGATAGGATCTGTATTCAATAGGAAAGGCATGAATAACCAAGGAAAGTTCATGTCTGAGATTATAGGAAAAGTCTTACTCAGCAAGACTGGAGGGCATGACAGAGTGTCTGCCTACATGTTTGAAATCATGACTAGAATAATCTTCACTCTGAAAACAGATTGGTCTCAAGTGGTGTATGAGAAAATCAAGGAGAGTCTGAAGAAGCCCAATCTGGGCAGAATACTTAGTCTCTACCTAGCTGGTACCATACCAGAGGTAATGAATACAGCTGCAGGAAGTAAGATAAACCACATGAGGAAGATGGATCTAAGGATCTTTTCCAGATGGGACAGGGTATTGTCCAAGGAAATACCAACTCCAGAGAAGCCAGTTACTAAGAAAGATTCTCCTCCAAGGAAGAAAAGGAAGACAGCTCCTGTGACACAGGAGTCCTCCAGCAGTTCAGGGAGTAAATAACAAGTTGTTTTCACTCCTGATGACCAAGAGGAAGTGGCTGCAGAGAAGACCCCTGCTGCTCAAGATGTAGCTGAGATCCAGGGGGAGCTGCCACAGGCTAGCCTCATCCACAGGGATCAAAGCCAGGGGGAGCCTCCAGTAGTAGAAGAACCCTCTACTCTGGACAGTGAGCAAGCCACTAACATCATCCAAGAGGTACTCATTGACCTAAATACATTGAATTTTTCTATAGTAGATTCTGATTTGTCTGATGTACATTAGCAAACTCAGCTAGACAGTCAAGAACCAGATGTTGTTATCCAAGACACATCTGTTGTACTAGAAGTGGTTCCTGATCAAGTAGTTGAAGAACCAAGAACTTCTCCAGCTCCTTCATCACAAGAATTCACAATGGAAGCCTTGTTCCTAAATCTGGATCAAGCAGATTTTGACAAAGAAATTTATGCTGCTGAAGAAGAGACTGCTGCTGCTGAGGGGGAGCAAGTACAAGATCTGGAAGAGCCTATTAGGCTGGAAACTGAGCAAGCACCTGATGTGCAAACTGAGAAGCCTCAAAGCCCTAAGGAAAGGGTTGAAATAGCCAGCACTTCAGAATCTGAAGAAGATGAGGCTGCAAAGGCTAAGAAGAAGAAACTCTATGTCTTCAAGAGGAGAAGTCAGAGTTATAAGAAAGCCTTGCAATCCATTGCCCCACAGCCTATAGTTCAACAAGCTCCAACTGTTGACTATAGTGCTTTACTGATTGCACTGCAGATAAAAATGGATGAACAAAGGAAAGCCATAGAGGCTTATGTAGATGAAGGATAGAAGTCATTACAGTTTGATCTTGCTCAAGATATAAAGTCAATAAGGTTTGAGATGAACCAGAACAAGAAGGAGATGACTGACTGCTTCCACAAGGGTGGCAATGCAGTAGTGTATCTGGCTACACACCAAGAGAAGATCAAAGCACAGGTAGATGATATAGCATTGAAGCAAGGGTATGTACTGGAAAATCAGTTAAGGATGAATGACAATTTGACTGCTTCACACAATGCTATAGTCACTGAATTGAAGAATAAGACTGCTGAACCTTCAACATCTACTGCTGCTGCTAAAGCTGAATTTGATAAAGTATTCCAGGAAGAACTTACTGCTGTTAAGTCTGCTATTAAAGATTCCCAGAAAGTCATCTTTGAACAACTTACAAAGCTGAAACCATTCTTTAAAGAGGGAATCAGGTATTTGGATAGTCAAATAAGATTTCAAAAGGATGATGTCAGAGACCATATGGCCAGAGAAGTCATAAAGGGGGAGAGAGTATTAGTCAAAGCTAGCTCTGACCATGCCAAATGGATATCTAACTCCATCAGAGCTACACTGGGCTATCCTCCACTCTGTGATGATGATAATGTTGCTGAATCAGGGATTCAAACTGCATATCTTGGAGGTGAGCAACCAGAGGTAGCTCAAGTCATTTATCCACCTCTAGATTTTGAAATGATTCAAGCAGATGTCCAGACAATGTATAGCCCAACTGAAGAGAAGCCTAATGTTATTCTGGATAAAGTGGTTCAGCCTATTTCTGCAGCTATGCAAGAGGCATTAGAGAAAGAAGAAGAGGCAAAGTTGTCAAAGAAGAGGTTTAGGGAACAAGCAGAACAAAGGCCAGATTTTGAACAGTGGAGCCCTACCTCTAGGAATATAATTTTAACTGCCTGGAAAGCTGCCAAGGACAATGCTCATGAAAGGAACAAGTGGTTCTCTGAAGCAGAATGGAGGAAACATGAAATAAGACAGGAGGCCATTGTTCAATATAGAAGAAAGGCAAAGATGGGAAAGCTACCTCCTACTGCAGTGGAGCCTAGCAAGTACTTCCCCAAGCCATACCACTATTTTGAAAGGCAGAAAATCAAAGCAGAAGAGCTGAAGAAGAAGGACTTAAAAGGCAAGAAGCCTGCTGATGCTGCAACTGCTGAAGCCACTGTCAAAGCTCAAGTCCAATCAGGCAAAGGCATTGTTATCAAAGAACCAGATCAGAAATAGATTAGGAATTGACTTGAAGATTGTTGTAATCTTTTGAATGAAAAACATTTTTGTAAACCATTGAAGATGTATTAGAAAAATGTTAGAACAATATATGATAAATATATTTCATGATTGTTCTGAGAATATGCCTATTTCTTGTTTGTTCTGCAATGTTGAATGTGTATACATGTGTGAAATATTACATGTTTATGTTTACCCTGCTGTTTATAATCAGCTTTACATCATTTTGTAATTTTAATTATGAATGGTGTATATCATTGACTAAGGGTTATGACTTCTCCAAATAAGGGGAGATTGTTGGGTATATTGGTCAAATGTACCTGATTTGAAGAAGCCTCACCCAACTCAATGATATACATCATAATGTATTTGATGTATGTTTGAGTTACCTGTGCAGGTTAAGAAATCACTGGACTGAAGCAAAAAGTTTCTAAGTCCATGTGTCGACACTCAGAGGGAAAGTGTCGACACTTAAGAAAGCTTGTGTCGACACCCAGACAAGCAGTGTCGACACTTGGAGTCATTGTGTCGACACCTGGGATGCAGAGTCGACACCAGACAGAAAGTGTCGACACTTGGAGCTGTGTCGACACTCAGTGAAGAAAAGTGCAGACAGAAAGTGTCGACACAATGAGGTGTGTCGACACCCAGTGAAGCTGTATCTACACCAGAAAGTGTCGACACTTGGAGCTGTGTCGACACTCAGCAAAAGTCTGCAGAGTCTAAGTACAAGTGTCGACACTCAACACAATGTGTCGACACTATGCAGAAGAGTCAGCACTTGAAGTAAGTGTCGACACTCAACACAATGTGTCGACACTCAACAGAAGAGTCAGCATTTGAAGTATGTGTCGACACCCAGAACAATGTGTCGACACACAGCTGAAGACTCAACATTGGAAGAAAGTGTCGACACATGGAGCTGTGTCGACACTTAGCAAAGAACAGAAAGAACAACAAATTATTCTAAGTACAAGTGTCGACACTATGGGAATGTGTCGACACTCAGCTGAAGTCTCAACGACAAGAAGGTGTGTCGACACAAGGAGCTGTGTCGACACTCAGCAAGATTCAACATAGAAGACTATGTGTCGACACCAAGAAGCAGTGTCGACACTTGACAGATTCAACACAAGAAGATGTGTCGACACAAAGGAGATGTGTCGACACATAGAAGAATTCAGCAAAAGCTAGAAGAACAAGTACTTGTGTCGACACTCAATTTCAGTGTCGACACATGCAGAAGAATCTGTGTCGAGACATACAAGGAGTTGTGTCGACACCTTGTAGACTTGTGTCGACACTTACACAACATGTGTCGACACTTGGACTATAAGTGTCGACACTTAAAGACAGAAAGTCTCGACACTTACAGACAGTTAGAGATTTTCAAGAAGTGACTGGATGATTTGACAGATGCCGTTCCAGCCGGTCTACAGCACCTGTCAGAGATATCAGAAGTCAGTTATGGACCGGACCAGCCGGTTACCATGAAGAAGGCCTATAAATAGGCACCTACAGTTTACAGAAACTGTTGTTCAGAATTGTTGAAGTTGTTGAAAGTGGTTCAAAGTTGTTGAAGTTGTTGATCAGATTATTGTTGAAGTAATTATAGTAGTAAAAAGAGAATCAATACAAGAAGATCTAGCAGTTCAAGTGCAGATCTAAGAAGTTGGAGAGAGAGAGGGCTCCATCCAAGAAATCAGCCTTTGGAACTAGGCTGAGAAGAAGGATTCAGATTCAGTCTGGATCTTAAGTGGCAGAGGTCAAGGAACAACTGCAGAGGATTCAGTCTTATTCAGTTCTACTCAAGAAGCTTTGAAGAAAGCTAAGTCAGGGTGAATCCAGCTGAGTTCTTCCAAGAACTCATCAAGAATCTCTCAACTCCCCTCCTTTAATTCTGAGTTGTAGAGTTATTATTTGTATTACATTTTTAACTTGTAGGATCCATTGGATCTGAGTGAATTGTAAGCCTGTATTTATAAAGGCTGAGGGTAGGGCTTGTTAGCCTGAGTGTAGGAGATAGAGATCTCTGAGTGTAGGCCTTGTTGGCTGAGTGTAGGCCTTGGTTGGCTGAGTGTAGACCTTGATTGGCTGAGTGTAGGCTTTGGGATAAAGCTGAGTTGTAAGGCTTTGGGCCTGAGGTAGGAACCAATTTGGGTTCTGAGACAGTGCAGGAGTTTGGCCGAATCTAGTACACTGCTAGATAAGCAAAGGGGGAAAGTGGATGTACCCATATCTTGGGGAACCACTATAAATCACTGTGTGCTGTACTGTGCTGAAATTGTTGCTATGTATGCTGTGTTTGCTGTGATAAACTAGTTAGATTGCTGTGATATAACTGATTGCTGCCAATAAAGTTAGAAAAAGATTAGGTCACCTATTCACCCCCCCCTCTAGGTGTTTAGGTACCATATCTTTCACCTACTGAAAAGTTTCGATTTAATCAATTGAGAACTTGTCAAACATTAACAGTTCAACATAATCAAATATTTATTAGCTTGATGAAAGATAAAGCTCAATTAAACTTTCCAGTGTGGTGTAATGTGCTATCCTCTAAAATCATTGACTCCCATAAATTTTTTTCATCGAACTTCCTCAATAACTAAGAGAGAATGAGAATAGACCGAGTCTTTGACTTAACATCCGCTAAAGTTAATAATTTAATTTGACGAGAAAATATGAGGACTTGTGGTGGAAATGGCTCTGGCTTCGTTAAAAATGAATTGTGATAGTGAGAGATATTCCCCTAGTTAGTATTCATAATAATTCTCTCAATTATGAGATTCATTTCTAAATTATCAAATTTTTAGTCCATAGTTGGGAACATTCCAAGTAGGTGTACACACACTTAGCTCACATATAACTATAATATTTTTTCCTTTTTTTAGTTAATCATAGTTGAGATCATTCCAAGTATGAATATATATATGTAGACCACATATCACTATGACACGTTCTTTTTTTATCCTTTTTTATAAGATCATAGTATTGATCATTCTAAGTAGGTGTTACACACACTTAGGCCACATACCACAACGACTCACAATTTTTTTAAACAATCACACAAAATTAAAAAGATAATAAGAAATTACTATTAGGAGTGTGATGAAATTATGCATAATAATCAAATGTTCAAGCTCAAAAGATAGTGGATGATCAAATCAAATATAGATAGTGAGACACGCATTGATAAAGAGAAATCCTAATCATCCTTACAAATTAAAATACCCACTCAACATCTTGGTTTAAATCTCTAACTCGGTTCTTGTTCGCCCTTCCGTCATTATTTTTAGAAGTCAATAACAATTTATTTTTAAGAAGAAAATTCTTTTAAAGAATATTATGGGTACAAAAATACTTAAAAGAGCTTTAATACATCTCACTAACTTCAGATCGAAAATATGGAACATTAAGAATATCTATCCTTCAAACACTAATCCTCAAATAATATTAATCAACACATTCATTAATTATATCGAAAAGTATGATCAAACACTATTGTTATAAAAGTTAAGTTCGCTCCTCACTCAATTAGTGGGGATTATACTATCTCACCTCCACACTTTTGTCATTTACTAGTCCCAAGCAAAGTGACTTTAATACCCAAGAAATCTAATTTATAAACATTTTTACTAATCAACACATAAAGAAAAGTACAAAATGAGCCTTGAAATTTAAGTACTTCCCTAAAGATTGGAGTGTCCACATGGCTGTTCGTTACTTTCTTGATGTTGTACCTCATTTACTCTATTGTGGAATGTCCATCAGCAATTCTAGCCACGTGTTGTAGCATGTAAAACTTATATCTTGGACATATAAAGGTTAGAGCATGAGAAGTAATTCTATTTGTTGAAGCCAGGAAAATTCTCAACCTCAAAAATCGGATCAAGGCAACCTAAAGTTACTGGCCTCGTAGTAAGGCTAGGTGGCTAAAGTGACTAGGATGAAGAACGAGAGCAACAAACAGGACCCCAGATGCTGCGGCAGGAAGGTCCCACCACGTACCCGGATGCTTGAAAGAAGCAACCCCTTCACAACCAAAATTGGTCGAGCTGGGTACGAGGGAGACTAGCTGGTAATAAAGTCTCGAGGTTGTGACCTGACTTCTAAGGAAGTGGAATCCAAAGGCTCAGCAGATGTCCAAAAAGTAGAGCTCACGAGATCCTTGCAGGGATTTTCAGTCTATCACCTCGTACCCCTGGGGTCCTATTTATAGGAAAATCCAGAGAGGGGGGGGGGGGGTCTATTTATACCCCACCCCTTCAACGACTAGGCTACTTCCCGGAGGAGCTCACACGATTAGGCGAGTAGCTCGCCTAGTCACCCACCTGACGAGTATGCGAGGGGAGCTCGCCATACTCGCCCAGGCCTTCTATTGCTTGGTGCGTTGACCCTGACCTCCATCTTGACTTGTTGACTTTAATTTGTGCTGATCTGGCCTTGGTGGGGCCCCTCCTCGACGAATATGAGTTGTACACAATCCCCGCTCTTTTCGAGCGACTTAGGAACTCAGAAAGAATCATCCAACATTTATTCGGCGAGCTGCTATACCGAGCTTCTGAGCTACTCGCACCTCGTTGATGCCCATTGATCTCTATAAATAGGGGGTGTGTGTTTTTCGAGATATGTCTATTAGATCTCGCATATCATGTCAAAAGCCGACAAGGAACTTCTCAAGCAGAGCCACAATGCGTTGTCCGGCTTCATCCGGCCCTCCAAGCTGAAGAGGCCACAAGATGGTGAAGTTGCTGCCGACCTGCCGCATAGTAAGAAGAAGATGATGAAGAAATCCAAGAAGTCGCATGCCCCCGAGATCGACAACCCGCCGTCATCGCTGAAGGATGTCGTCGCAACGGCCAAGGATCCCGCATCCCCTCTGAATATCCAGCAGCTCCTTGGTGAGCTTGGGCTGGACGACATTCCCGACATATCTGTCCATGGCGCTGATCTTCTCAAATTGTCGATCATCCCTCCAGCCCCTGAAGTCGTCGATACTCAGGCACCGGGGCAGGTTAACCTCGCTGCCTCTTCAGGTCGCTATCTCGCCGATGTCATTGCGATCTTAGTCGGTTGTCGAAGTTTTTACTAACTTGATTTTAGCTAACGTAGGTCTCCTACCAGATGATGCTGTCGTGGTCCTTGACGCCACTCATCTGCGAATAGCACCGCTGATCGCTCTCGAAGCCGGGAAGCGGGTCCAAACCACGCGCACTGTGTGGATCAACATCGGCTCCAAGAAGGCGACCGAAGTACCAGCCTCCTCGGCGGGGCAGGTTCCTTCTGCGAGCAAGGGTGTTCCCGCGAGAATGGATCTCACGACGGCTAAGACTCCTCAGCCTGAGACGGGCAAAGCTCCTGCCGCCCCTGCAACTGCCCAATAAATGCCGGCGGTGAGCATCCCTTTACCGCCGCCAGCTCCTACTATCTCCAAGCCGCAACAGGAGGAGAGTATCCATGTGCCTCCGCCACCCCCTGTTGCCCCTTCATGCTCGCGACAGCTCGCGAGTACACCTCTCTCTCCGCTGCCACCCCTGACAAGCTCGCGAGCATAGTTGTCGGGTACGGTGCTGCCACCACCTCCTCCGCTGGACAGCTCGAATCAGAGGATAGATAGGCAGCGACCTAACTACTTCCCGCCGAGGAACGAGGATTGCGATCATGGAGGTTGCGGGCAGGGGAGGCCTGCCGAACGCACGGGCGGTTCTTCTTCGGGTCACGACCACTCTCCCCGGAGATCTCAATCTCCTCGCTAAGGTAACTCACATCATTGTTGTGCTGACTTGATCGTCGATGTCGACTTCTGACTTGGTGACGTTCCTTCTATTTTGACAGATCGCCCCGCAACTCCTGGAGCGGCTTTACCAGACGTCATCGGGCTATCTGGGAGCGCATATCGCCATGAAGCCGCTCATACCTACCTGGAGTTGGAGTCCAAGTTCGACCAACTCGCCATTTATGAGCCTCTTCGCCGGATTTCGTCGTTGGAGGTAAGGATGGCGATGATGGAAGAGCTTCGGGCTAGCCAAGAGAACTACGAAGCCCGCTTCCATATGATCGGTGAGATAGATCGGCGAATGGCGATGAACGACCATCGTATTCAGCTCGCTCTCGACGAGCTGGCTGGTATGCGCACGAGCATGGGCTCTGCATGCCGACTAGCGAGAATGAAAGAACAGCTGCGGCTTGGCGATGATGCAATATCGGTGGCCACAGAGCATTACCGGTGGGCGTGTGAGATGGGCTGGGCCGGACGACATCCTCACCCTCCAGAGCGGCCTCCTAGAACTTAGTTTTCTTTTTTTATTCTTTCTATTAGCTGAACTCGCCTCTGAAGACTTATGTAATGAACAATATTCTTTATTTATAATAAGCGAGCTTGAATCTCGCCATTATTTTGTTGATGACCGCTCTTTGTCTAAAAGTTCATTTTCTTTCTGCGACTTTCCGTATATGTCTTGTTCAGGTTCTGACGAGGTCCCGGAAAGCTTTATGCGAGATAGAACTAGATGGTAGGGTTGCTCTTGGCTGATACGCGACTTAGGTAGATACTCGCGCGAGGAGGATACCCCCTTGCCTAGGACTATAAATAGAGGGGGTTGGTAAACCATAAGTACGCTGCTGCGATTTTTGAACTTATACTCGTGAATAACTTTCCTTGCTCGCCTCCTCTGCCTTCTCACTACTCCTTGCTCACAAAAGCAACTAGCTCAAGATGGTCGGAGATGATGCCAACGCTCGCCGACAAGCTCATGCTGCGAATTTCACATATGCCGCTTTCAAGAAATCTGTCACCTCTGAGCGAGACTTGGAGGAGTTTCGACAGCGGCATCTTGTCGAGGGATACTCGACAAGACTCCTCGCGCGGACAGAGTGATTAAATTCCTATATCGAAGGCGGGCTGATACTATCCCTCCGTCACTTTGAAGCCGGCTTGTGACTTCCGTTATGGTCGGAATATCGCCAAATCCTTCAGTACTTCGACATCGTGCCCGCTCAAATCAACCCCAACGGCGTGGCGATCATCATGGGATTCTTGTGCTTCTTGCAGGAAGAGAGGATCGTCTTCGACCTCTCCATATTCAGGAAGATATTCGCCTTTGTGGTGACGTCAGACGAGATCGTCTTCTTCAGCAGCCACGTCTGCACTCTGGTCGGGACGGCGAACAAAGTCCACCGATGGAGGGAGTACCTAGTCGTCATCACCAGCGACTTCGACGGTGTGCTGAGGAGGCCACATCAACCCGCCGACATCGCCTTCTTGCCGCAGATCTTAGAGGGCGTCCGCGAGAAGGTAGTCGAGGCTTTCCGCGGGTGACGATTCGACGTCATCTATTGGCGAATCAACGCCAATGTTATTTTAGAGATCCACCCCTGCGAGAGTAAGTCTTCAAAGTTTGATCATACTCGCCTATTTCTCCCCTCTCGACGTTTAGAAAGTCGCGCTAACTCGCTCTTGATTCACGCAGTACCCTCCAAGCTTGTAACAGCCCGGCCCATGGCACTCAGAGGCTGCGCACAGCATGGCCCAAGCTCCGGCACTGCTACAGGGCTGCAGCCCAATACACCCCAACGTCTCTCCGGCCTGTTTCTCAGCACAGTGTGTTGTTGGCGCTAGGTATCGAACCCGCAACCCTTGATAAATCACTCTTCCAACAGTGACCATCACCAGCTGAGCTGCAGCTCAGTTGGTGATGGTCACTGTTGGAAGAGTGATTTATCAAGGGTTGCGGGTTCGATACCTAGCGCCAACAACGCACTGTGCTGAGAAACAGACCGGAGAGGCGTTGGGGTGTATTGGGCTGCAGCCCTGTAGCAGTGCCGGAGCTTGGGCCATGCTGTGCGCAGCCTCTGAGTGCCATGGGCCGGGCTGTTACAAAGCTCCCATCGAAGCCGCTTCCTTCGGGTAAGGAAGTCGCCTCGTCACACCCAGAGCCCCCCAACCAGCCGCCAGAAGTTGGGGAGAAGAGGAAGACCGCAAAGGGGAAGGAGAAGGTCAGGTCGCCGGACCATACGAGCAAGAGGGCCAGAGTATCTTGCCAACTTTTCGAGGACCGAGAATCTCCGGCCGACTTCGGGCAACCTTACCTTCACCCAAACTACAACCTTGGGCGAGAAGGTAAGGATGCCTTTGGCTGCCCGCTGGTTTCCTGGTCCGCTGGCGAGATTTGGGTGTCGCTAAGCACCAACCTCCCCGCTTGGTCTGAGGACTAGGATGACAAGGGGGAGGCCTTCGACATCCTCCACGCCATCTACGGGCGAGCTGATGCTGAGTCTATGATGGAGCTTAGCTTAGAGGAGCTCGCCCAGATGATCTCGCGCTCCATTCTGCTGGCTGCCGAGCTGGGCCATTTCTCGGCGAGGAAGCTGCTCGAGACGCACGAGCCGCTAAAGTTCATTTCCAAGAAGGCGATTGACCTCAGAATGCAATAGTCACTTCCCCATGCGATATGATTGATCTAGACTTGGATTATTTTGCTGATTGTTTGATGATTCTCGCAGGCTGCCGAGATTGAGGCGGCGAAGAAGCTCTCATAATGAGAGCAGAAGCTTGCCAACGCCATGGCCGATCTAGAAGCTGCCCAGATTCGCGCCGCCGAGATGGAAACTCGCGCGGTTGCCGCTGAGAAGCGTTCGAGCACCTCAGCTCCTCGCCCTAATGCGCAACAACAGGATGAATCGGCGGTCAAGAGGCCCCGCCCTCATGGGGATGAGATGACGGCCATACGCCGGGGAATTGCGCAGGCAGCGGGGGATATCATCCTTGCCAGGTTGAGGATCGGCGACCATCTTGACGAGGTGGCCAAGAAGATGATGGTCGAGGACCTGATTCCGCAGCTACTTGTCGAGGAGTCTAACTCGCCTGACCCCATCCTTTCCTCGGCGTCGCACTCTAGCGACACCGACACCAGCACTAGCAGCAGCAGCGACGAAAGCGAGGAGGAAGACAACGGTGAGGGCGAGGAAGAAGAAGACGCCGACATTGGCGATGAGGAATATATGCCTGATACTAGAGACGATGAGTCATATTTGTTCGCCGATATTCTTCATACTCGCATATTCAACATTGTAGATACTTAGAAATTTTTTTTGAAACTTATAAATTTTTGATATAGTAAAGATTTTTGCTGATGATTTCCTTTCTCTTCATATTTTGCTCGCATACTCGCTTGTTGATGTCGCTTGCTAGGCTCATAGGTTCGGAGAGGTCGAGGGTTAGACATGCTCTTACTCGCACACAGACGTCGCTCATACTCGCCTCATTGTTGCTCGCGTTTACTCTTACTCGCATACTATCCTATGCATACCCGCACCTTCATAGTCGCCTAGCTCGCAGAGCTTGGCTCATTGAGTCAAAGATTGTAGTCGGCACTCTGCAGGAGCTGAGCTCGACTGATGGTGGGAAACAGTCGACACCCAGCAGGAGTCAAGCTCAACTGGGGGTGGGAATCAGTTGACACCCAGCAGGAGCCAAGCTCAACTGGAGGTGAGAATCAGTCGACACCCAGCAGGAGCCAAGCTCAACTAGTGGTGGAAATCAGCCAACACCCAGCAGGAGCCAAGCTCAACTAGGGGTGAGAATTAGTCAACACCCAACATGAGCCAAGCTCAACTGGGGGTGAGAATCAGTCTACACCCAACAAGAGCCAAACTCAACTGGGGGTGGGAATCAGTCGTCACCCAGCAGGAAGCAAGCTCAACTGGGGGTGGGAATGTTAGAAACCACGCCGGACCCGAGGATCCGAATTTACGGGAATATCAGGATAAATCCGGTTCTATGGTAGACTGCAGTCTAACGACACAGCATCCCCAACCAAATCTCATGCAAGGCTCCGAATTTAATACGGGAATATTGCGGGTAGGTTGTTCAGGCATGGGGCTTGATCCCAGCACCTGCTAGATAAGAGGGGACTAGCACCGCCTCTATCACCCAACTGCGCTGCAGCGCAGTTGGGTGATAGAGGCGGTGCTAGTCCCCTCTTATCTAGCAGGTGCTGGGATCAAGCCCCGTGCCTGAACAACCTACCCGCAATATTCTCGTATTAAATTCGGAGTCTTGCAGGAGATTTGGTTGGGGATGCTGTGTCGTTAGACTGCAGTCTACCATAGAACCGTATTTATCCCGACATCCCCAACCAAAGAAGCCCTGTGCCTGAACAAGTTAGAACCCGCCAACCCAACAGTTCAGCTCAAAACCCAGGTGTTAAGATGAAGGGTGGCGGGGTACATGAACACAAAAGGGGAGAAGAGCCAAGCTCAACTGGGGTGGGAATCAGTCGACACCCAGCAAGAGCCAAACTCAATTGGGGGTTGGAATCAGTCGACACCCAACAGGAGCCAAGCTCAACTAGGGGTGGGAATTAGTCGACACCCAGCAGGAGCCAAGATCAACTGGGGGTAGGAATTGGTCAACACCTAGCAGGAGCCAAGCTCAACTGGGGATGGGAATCGGTCAACACCCAGTAAGAGCCAAGTTCAACTGGAGGTGGGAATCAGTCGACACCCAGCAGGAGCCAAGCTCAACTGGGGTGGGAATCAGTCGACACCCAGCAGGATCCAAGCTCAACTGTTGGTGGAAATCGGTCGACTCGGGTGGCTAGTAGTCGGTCTGCAGGGGAGAAACCCGTACAGAGATCACAGACTACGACATCACTCCAACGAGAAACTTTCTTCACCCGAGGGGGTTGATGGCCGGTATGCAAGAGAGGAGCTCGTGCAGGGACCCGGACTTACGATAACTTGAATACTCGAAGACTTCAATAGATGCTGAGGTGGTTCGCCCTGTGGCTTAAGAGATTGTCAAGGAGTCAAATGCATCAGTATCTAGGAGAACGAAGAGAAATTCTAAAGAAACAACGATCTTCTTTATTGATTTGGGAGGTTGACGTCCAGACCTGTTCCTGATAGTTCCTCCAGTCGGAGGAGAGATGTAATTGGGGGTAGCTAGACCGACATGCAAATGGGGAGCTGATCTCGGCTGTCAAGGTAGGGGCTCAGTCTTACAAGGATGCTTATATCCTGAGGCATCGTCCCATCGTCCGCCCTAGGCTATCTAGGAGAAACAGGTCGAAGGCTCATTTCCCCAACCCAACCGTGGAGATCGCTTTCAGGTCAGGCCGCCTGACCTCGAATACTGGT